>PYWC01000012.1:2233713-2304746 GCA_003182015.1 Tuber magnatum
TATTGAAAAAAAAAAAAAAAAAAAAAAAGTCCAAAGATAACACTCAGATCGTGGTAGTGGTCGACTACTTTACCAAAATAGCCCATTTCATAGTGCTAAAGGAAAATGCAATGGCAAAGGGTTTAGCTCAGACCTTCCTACAGGAAGTATGCAGATATCATGGGCTATTGACGGAGATCATCTTGGACATGGATGCGAAGTTTGTTGCTGAATTTCAGGAATCCTTCTGCAAACTTGTAGGTATTAAGTGACAAATGTCAATGGCGTACCATCCTGAAACGGACAAGCAAACGGAGACAAGCAACTAAGTGCTGGAAGGCTATCTCTGAAGCTTTGTTAACTGGGATCAGGATGAGTAGCACCAACTGCTTCTATTAGCAGAACATGCCTATAATAACTTGGTTACGAGTACGCATGTACTAACCCCATTCTACACGAACTGTGGATACTACCCGCAGACACAGTAGGTGAAGGAGTGAGCACCACGAAATCAAGGAGCTACCACTTATGCCCCCTCAATGAAGGAAATACGTGGACAGGTGATGGCTATACTGAAGGCAACCAGAAAAGCAATAGGGCGGTACCAGGACACGAAAGCTAGGCCGTAGCCAAACTTTCAGACTGGTGACTTGGTCATGCTAAACACCAAGAACATTCACACCAAGTGACCCTACAAAAAGCTTAGCCCAAAATTATATGGGCCTTCAAAACCCTAGAGCCAGCCACCCGGCACCAGAACATTTAAGCTAGAGATATCAGAATACAGGAAGATCCATCCCGTCTTCCATGCATCGTTGGGAGAGCCTTATCGGATGTCCATTCTCTCAGCTCGACAACAGCCTCCTCAGAGACCTCGAGAGATAGATGTCGACCTAGAAGGGGAGGTTGAAAAGATGGTAAAGAGAGAGCTTATTTCCTATACTTGCAGGGTTCATGGGTGCACTAGGAGGATCCTAGAACTCAGGTACTTTGTCAAGTGGCGTGGGTGTTCAGAGAATGAAAATACCTGGGGACTGCTGAAACACTCAGAATATGTGGCAGAATTGGTAGAAGTGTTCTATAAGGAGAACTCAGAAATGCCGCAGAATTAGAGAAAGGATGACAGGAAAAGGTTTTCCTTGGCGTGGCTAAGTAAACGCGCCAAGGTTTTTCATCCTATGTTGCTGAGTCATTGAAGGAATTTAACTTTTACACTATTAGAGAAATAGATTGTACAGATTCGAGCCGAACTCCTGGAGAGGGGAGCTTGTGTTACACATAAGATGAACTGGCATAGTATAATGGGCATGTCGCGTGAGCATTGGCAAAGGGTCACTTGTTCAATCCCGGGATCTGTCACAGTATTTGGGAAATAGGTTAATTTCTACCAATACAGCACTGGCACAGAACCCTCAATTACACCACTATCAAAGGTCGCCGAGCATGGGGTTTTCACTGAGACGTCAAGAGAATACCCGCAGCTATCCTACTAAGGTCGAATAAACTAAATCGGTGCTTTGATTGTAAAGATAAATGCATGCAAAGATCCCTCCGCTGTACTGATCGATAGACACCAACTGGGGAGAGGTCGGCTACTGCTATAGGAGTCTCCTGCTGCCGTGCAGGCAGTAAGACCGTATTTCAAGTCTATTGGTACAGGAATGCAGAGGGAAATCCTGATGAGGGGATGCCACCCATGCGATGATCGTTTGCCCACACTCAGAGGCATGATAAGGTAAAGTCCAATGATGGCCGACTGCATGGAAGGTTGACCCCAAGCATAACCAGGCCTAAATGCCATTGGCGCATTAAGATAGGCGCATGGCTCCTGGGGGTTGACGCAGACGGAAAAGGAATCTGGCTGCATTGATAAGTCTGTCGTCAGAGCTAAACACTTCGTATACAGAGATAGAACCAGTGGCCTCTTGCCACGGTGAAAGGGTTCAAGTGATTACGATTAGAGTGAACAAGATGAGGAGAGGGATGGGACACCCTCCCCGCTGTCCAATGAAATCAGAGTCAAGTGGGGTAAAGCTTCTCAGGGTCTACAAAGTTCACACAGGGAAAAATGGGAGCAATGGATAGGCCACAAAGACCCAGACATAGAATATAAATATCGCAGCATCTCTCACACTTTGCAGAGGTCATCAGCGATGGAGAAGAGGTCTTGTCAATATATTCGCTGTACAATACTCTTCTTATAATACTTCCATCCAGACATTGCAAGTGAGCCTTCCTAGGAATCACTTGGTCATGTATTGGGCCTTAGTCCAGACTCACGTGTTCTGAGAGTTAGCTACCGCCAGACACCCCTGTTCTGTTGTCACCGTTGAACTTGATACTTGTGCAGGAAAAGCACGAGTACCACCTGCCCAGCGCCTTCTAGAATGATCTTGATAGTGTATTGACTCCAGTCATCAGGCCATTGTGGAGCTCGGACAGTGGACATATCGCCTCTATCTCCACTTTACTACCCTTGCAGTAGGACTCAAAGCTTATCTCGCTTCCCCATGGTTAGTTGGTTGACAACACCAAGACCCAGTGTAGAGCATTGCAGGCAATGCACCTTTAGTTCATCCACTCTGGATCATGTGCACCCCACCATGCTTGCTGATCAACAAAGCCAAGATTTGCCTGCAGTGGTAACTCCACTGGTATAACGACCCAGCATACATGAGCTATGGTAGCCGGAATCTACACCCATGCAGGTAGCCAGGAGGTGAACTGGTAGGAACCGGCAGGCAGGTAAGAACTTGACCCGCAGAGACCCGATGGCCCAGGCTCCGTGATGAACAGAAATAATAGGCAAAGGTACTGACGTACTTGGCTGCTACCAGGAGTGGTGTCAGCGTACTTCGGGACCTCCGAGGGGCAGTTAAGCCGCTAAGGCGGGTAACTGGTGAAATGTCAGAAGTGTCTATATCCTGTGAAGGAATAGACAGAGTAATAAGGTAAAGCTATCTTGTTCACCAGACAAGGTTACCCTGCTCTCGGCATCAGGTTACCCTGCCTTGGGGCTAGGGTTAGCCTGCCTAAAGTCCTGAGTTACCCTACCTTTCAATACCAAGTCCCACAGGTAGTTCGGGAAAAAGGACCAGAATGTTTCTCATCCAAAGCCATACATAATACTAGAATCTGGGGTTCCATGAGAGGCTATTGGGTGATCTATGCAGCTCCGAAGAGGTTGTAAAATGGGGACATTATTTCTATCATGCCATTCCGGCCCTGCCTTGAGGCCCGGACGTCATGGGCAAACGGTTGTGTAGTTATTTGCAGTCTGGCAAAGAGGAATCTTTGGAGACCTGCTTGCAACACCATATACGTCGCTGCCATCTGGTCGACCGTAGGCTGTTCACAGGATATATGAGTGGGCATCGGGTGGAAGGTAAAGTACCTCCTCCAGGTTGTTCAGAGTAAAATGGACCAAAACTGGCGCAGTTAATGGGAGTTAACCGTGGCAGTCCCGAGGGTAGTCCCAGGTGGCCCCAGGGCGACTGGGCGAGTTTTACACCTATCAAGCCCGAACGCGTCCCCAACACCATAGGCTCTATAAGGGGAGTGCAGAGACACTAAAAGCATGATTCCGGCCACAGGTAAGGTGCATCCGAGGTAGTGGTTATGGGTGGCGCCCATTGGATCACTCCTGGACCACCGTAGCCTGCGGAAGACACCGGAAGCCCGAGACTCGTAAATAGTAGATAGATAAACCCCCCACAGTGGCTTCTGGAGTCCAGTAGGGATCAACGCACATGGGAAGGGTGTCAGAGATAGTCCAGTTCTTCAGGTGTCTTGACTGTTAGCCACTGGCAAAGCACCGATACGAAGAAGTTTTCACTCCAGCGGGCAAAAGGGAAATGCACCGCGGAAATAATAACCGTATAAGGAGCACGCCGACTAGAGTGTATCGATACCTGCATCCCCAGAGGGTGTGCAAGGAGACATGTTGGACCACCCTTAGCGGAGAAAGGTGTGCTCGAATAGTTGAAGTAAACTGATAGGGGAGTTTCTTGCATAAGATAAAACTACTTGAACATCTATACGAAAACTCTTCTACTCCAACAATCAATCCTCTCGAGACCTTAATTGAATGAAGCGTCAGGCTTAATGATATTAAGTTTTACCATTTACTTTACTCTTCCATTTGTGTGAACTTTTGGCGATAAGTTTGAAGTTGTTCGGTGTGGTCGCAACCTTGGGATCTATGTTTCTAGCGGTGCCCCCGTTACAGCTGGTGCCTGTCCTTGCAGTACATAGCCTACCAGATCTCCCTCCTCCTGTACCATACTTCTTACTCCTTCCACCTGTCCCTGTGGTGCTTTGATAAATGAAACCACCAGAGGTCCTTCAGCTTGGACTACTGCTGCTGCTTCTCCCACTTCCTGTTCTGGTCCTTCTATAACAGAAACTACCAGTCCTTCGACCGGAGAGACTGCCAGTACTACTTTCCTGACCCTCTCTCCTGTTCCTTCCATAACTGGAACCGCTGAGCTCTTTTTGCAATGTACTGCCAAATCCCCCTCACTCACTCCCTGCACACAGTCCTTCTGTAACCACAACTACTGAGTTGACTCAGAGAGAGCCTACAGCAGCAGCTCGTCCTCTCGCCACTCGTGCAGCTTTCTATATATCAGACACCAGTTACTTTACCCTTACCCTGTGACTTGCAATAATACTTTCAAGGGAGTGACTTACTAGATATGTTCAACACGTGATTTGCAGTCTACCCTTCCTATTCCAATCAACCCCCTCCCCACCCTTCTCCTGCTAGCACTGTGGACACCTTCCCCTCTCTACTAGGGTACCTAATATCTATTAGTATCTGCTCTGCTTTATTGATATAGTAAATATACCTCCTTGTTCTTCTCCTAGCACCATCCCCTGACCCCCCACTACGGTAAAGTTTGGAGACACTCCGGGTTCCACATTTCCTTTCTTACTATCTACTGCCCTGCTAGTGGAAGGGTTCCCTTTCTAACATGCTCATTGGACAATCATCTGACCTGCTCACACAAGTTAGATTGAAAGTTTTTATTTCAAATCCTTAATCTTTTGGCAACCTTGTGGAGATTCCTCCCTTACCACCACCACTGGCAGAATTGGTACTCCTTCTACTGGTCTTCGCCTAGCCCTACTCCTATTCCGTAAAAGAAAATTACCATATTAGAAATATGTTAGTTTATTACTTCTACAGTATTACTTACTAAACACTGTTGATATAAACTCCTCCATACCCCTGAGAGGCCTCTGCAAAGTCTTCCGCTGGCCGCTGCACCCTACATATGCTGCATTGATGTATTTTGCCAGAAAGACTTGGTAAAAATAAATGTTAGAATTTAATAACTTCTTGATAGAAATACGGAAAGCAGAACAAGTTATACTGACTATAAAGAACCTTTAAGAAGATAATCAAAGATGTCAGATAGTAGTGGCAGAATTCAGAAGACATGAGGAGAAAGATTTTCTTGGGATGTGTTGTAGAGGGGAGAGAGAACAAGGTCTGGAAATTTTGAGAACAGGGATGTAAGAGGAGTTTTCATTCTACCTATGAAGGTAGCACCAAGGCTCTACCCAGCCATGACCAGAAATGCCCACCAGGGTATACAGTAGATTATATAAAGGCAAACTGCTCTGATTGTTTATTATTTCTTATTATTTCTTATTATTTGTTTTTTATTATTATTCTTTTCTTCCTTTGATTTAGTTTCTATTTTTTATTGTTTGTTAGTATTTCTTGTTTATTATTCTTTATTGTTTATTTTTAATTATTAATTATTATTCTTTATTTCTCATTCTTTGGTCTTTGTTATTACTTAATATTTATTCGTTAATATTATTTGTTATTCCTTCTTATTCATTATTAGTTACTTTTTTTTCTTTTTCTTTTTGTTATTTCTTTTTCCTTCTTTATTGTTTATTAGTATTTGTTAATTCTTTTTTCTTATTTATTGTTTACTCTCTTTTTTTTCTTTTTTTTCTTCTCTTTATTTATTATTTATCATTTGTTAGTATTTCTTTTTTGTTATTCTTTATTGTTTTTTATTATTTGTTCTTTATTATTCTTTATTCTTTATTGTTAATTATTTATTTATTTATTTATTTTTTCTTCTTATTATTTGTTGTTTGTTAGTATCTGTTATATATTATTATAATACTATCTTTTTTTTTTTGTTGTTGTTTTTAGTACTTGTGCCCTGGTTGTGGTGTGGACACTACAACCTCCCCAAAGCTTGCAAGCTCACTTTTAGGGGTCACTTTCTGAGTGCCTGACAGTCCAACATGAGTTTGTAGCTCAACGTGAGTTTGTAGCTCAACATCACTTTATAGCCCAACATCACTTTATGGCTTCATATCAGTTGATGATCCTGCACAAGTGTATGGCTCAACATACTATTGTAGTTTAAAAAATACAATAAGAAACATGAATTGCATAGCTTAATTGTGTATATCTATTTAATATTCAACCCACCAAATCCCAATCCAATTCACCTTCCAGACAACTCCTACTATCACAATCACCAGGCCTCCAAGACCTTTATTTACACTTCCCAGTCACCCTGTTGAACCATACAGTGAAGTTGAAATACATATTCAGGCAGCTGTTTCATATCTTCAGTCCTCTGGAGAAGCATATCCAAATCTAGCTGCAACTGCTCAAAAATACAAAATACCAGTTTCACCATTACGATCCTACGGGCAAGGTCGACAATCTCGTCAGAATCGTGCAGGTCCAAACAAAAGGTTTCCTTATGATCAGGAACTTCCATTGTATCAATGTTTGGATCCTCTTGATACAATTAATACAAGTACATGGCTGCAGATGGTTTCCAACTGTATAAACTCAATTCTCCAATGGACACATACTGGCTCCCTTCCTGCGTCAACTGTCACTGAGCACTGGATAAGGAGATTTCTCAGTTGTCATCATTAACACTTTATCTGCAAGCAGCAAGCTCTCAATATTAATCGTAAGAATGCACACCAACCAGACAGTCTCTGTGACTGGTTTGCATGTTATCGGACTATATGTAAAACCTACTCAATTCACTTATGAGACCAGTACAACTTTGATGAAACTGGCTTCAGAATAGATATAGGACGAGACCAGTGGATCATTACTGGAGATCCTACTAGGCTGGCATGTTTAGGAAGCTCTACAAACTATGAGCCTATTTTAGTATATGAAACTATTAGTGGCAATGGGGTAGTGCTTCCACCTATGAGTATTGTATCAGGGGTGACTCATCAAGAACCCTGGTATATCTCCACATCTATCTCCGATAACTGTCTTATCGGCACTTCGGAAACTAGTTATAACAATGATATTTTAACCCTGGCTCGGTTGGCCCAGTTTAATCATTTTTCTGCCACAAAACAAAGCGTGATATATCGGCTCCTACTCCTTGATGGATTCAGATCTCATTGTACAAGGGAGTTTTAAACTATTGTGATGATAATAAAATTATCATCTTCTGGCTCCCTTCCTATACCAGCCACCTCTTTCAACCTTTGGATGTTGTAGTCTTTCAACCATACAAAAATTACCACTCGGAAGGGGTTGAGATAGCCACATGTACAAGGTATAGAGATTGTAACAAATGTAAATTTCTTGATCAAATCCACTCCATAGAGCAACAAAGCTTTAAGCTGACTACAGTTCAGTCAGTATTTCATGCTACTGGCCTTATTCCCTTCAATCCCAAACTGGCTATCTCTACGTTACGAGAAGGAAATATTACTCTCCCCCAACCAGCAATGTTCTCTGAGTCTCCAACTATTATGCCAGCTATTCTAACTACAATTTTAAGCGCAGAAACTGAATCTGAACAATTGCTTCAACTTGCCCAAAACTTTCCTCCCTCATTTCAAGACAAGTTGAAACCTGTTTTACCAGGTAGATTAGCCCAGGCACAATCTGGTACCTTGGCAATAGAGTACTTAGAAAATACAAAAGCTGCAGAAGAGGGAAGAAATGCACCACGGCGAGCACTAAACTGGAGACAAGTACAAAGAGGTGGTATTCTTTACGTGGCTAAGGCTTGTCAAACAGTAAGAAGAAAAGAGGAGGCAGAGGTGCATGAGGCTGAATTGCAACTGTAAAAGGCACAAAATAAAGAAGACAGGGCGGAACAAGCAGCCCGTGAGCCACTTCTGGATGAGATGGAGGCCTGTTTAAAAGAGTGGTAGGCTGTTCGGGCCTACAAAAAAACAGTATCCAAACTCCTAATTGTGGGCATTAAACAGCAAGCAAGGCTTTGGAAAATAAATATAACATAAAATATGATTATGGTTGTTTTATAAAATTTATTTTCTTTCAATAGTGTAAGCAGATGGAAAGCCAGATTGAATAAAAAATCTATATTGAGCCGTACTCGTGCCAAGGTTGTGGCATGCTGCCACAACCCCCGCGCTCGCAGGCTCACAACCGGGAGTACTCTATAGAGTGCCTGACAGCATAACACAATATTGTGGCATACCATACTAAATCTGTAGCTCAATACAATATAGTGGCTTGACACAACTTTGTGGCTCAGTGTACTTTGATTGTACAGGTATCACTTTATACATCAATAAAATCAAAAAGATCAACTATGATATTTATAAGATTCTAATTTACACCAGCTTTCGCAACCTTGCTTTTTGCTTAATACCAGCAATTATCAACTTTGAAACCATTTTCTTATATGCATGAATCGCACATCTCTCCTTTACAAATGTCTTCATTTGATCAATCACAGACTTCCACTCAGTTCGGTCAGTACAGATCTTTGCATTATGTACCTACCTTAGCTACCTTTCTGCGTTTTCCAACTCTCCATCTTCGCTTTGTTTAACCATCTCACGTGCCTCTAAGGCATATATAATACGTCCTTTTTCAACATCACTTCGATTCCGAGCTCTGCGTCTAGTATTTCTTGCTTCCTCTACTGCTTATGTATTTTTCACATGCTCCATAGTCAATGCTCCAGATTGTACCTGTACTAATCCACCTTGTAAAACCCGCTTTAGTCTGTACTAAAAGGTTGGTGAAAATTCAGCTGCACCTCATTGCAACTTGTCATCTTATCGCTTGAGACTTTAAATCGTAAGTGGAATACCTAGAGAGGTTGCTCTTAGTAGTGTTACTGGTAAAGCAGCTGAAACTTGTGACTTACAGAGTTTTGAAATTATCACATCTGGGTTGTATGGTATAAGTCCAGTTGCACAAAAGGCAGAGCAAATTGTGGATAACTTAAATGTCTGCTGGCATATGGAGTGAATTTTATCTAAGAATTCAATTTTGTCAAAGTCACCACAGCTAGTCCTTGTTGCTGCTTCAACTACTTCAGCATGGTAGTGCTTATATGGTTGGAAAACAACCACATCTAAGGACTGCAAGAGACGACTTGTATGAGGAGGAAGACAGAAGACTACAATCTTATAATTGTCATAGTAGTCAATAAACTGTTTTGTACGGTGTGATCCAAAGCCATCCAGCACTACCAGTCTATATGTACCAACATGTCTTATGGAAGAGAAATGATTGAAGTGAGCAAGTCACTTTATATATAGTATATCATTGCTATAGCCATTCCCTGAATTCCCAACAAGGTAATCATCTGGTATTGAAGTAGTTGTATACCATGGCTCTTTGTGAATAATGCCAGGAACAATTATCATTGGAGGCAAGACACTTCCATCTCTAGTGATGGTTTCGCATACTGATACCAGCTTCTGGTTAGTGGAACTGCCTGGATAGGTTTAGCAACATGGGTCACGGGTGATAATCTATTAGTCCCATCCAATTCCAATACGAAAATCAGTTTCATCAAAGTTGTAACAATCACCATCCTGAATTTGATGCTCTTCATAAACTCTCTTGCATCTTTCGAACCAGTTCAATAGATCCTCGGACTGCTATGCATTTTTCCGGTCAATATCAACAGTCCACTGTTTTTGAATAAAGTATTCCGGATGACGGTTAAGAAATTTTGGTGCTCAGTTTTGACTGACAACTAGTGCTAGTGGAGGTCCCATGTGGCTATGTTGAAGTATAGCATTTGCACAACATGAAACTATTTGTATACGGGCACTGGTATCCAACGTATCCAGTCTGTCAAGATACTCGCAGACTACCAATTCCAGATCTGCAGAAAGTAAGTGATTTGTCACTAGACACTCTTGCCTTGACGGGCGATCTTGCCAATGTGCACGAAGTCTTGTCACTAGAATTTCATAGATATGAGCCATAGTGCTAATGTTGGGATATTCCTCCCCACTATTGTGAAGATCAGTAATTGCCCCCTGAATCCACACCTCTATATTAGTGTATGACTCAGCCCACTGACTGGGGAGTATAATGGATGACAATTTCGACATATTTCTCCATGATTTTTGTGGTATTGGATGTGGTTAAATTGATATTGCATTTTACCAGAACTTGAATTACAGAGCTATATTCTATAATACTATATTATTGCATCATAAAATGGTATTAAATCACAAAATGTTCTTGAGCCACAAAGTTGTGTCAAGCCACTATGTTGTGTTGAGCTACAATATTGTGTTGAGCTGTCAGGCACTCTTTAAAGTACCCCCTGTTGTAAGCCTGCAAGCGCGGGGCTTGTGGCAGCATGCCACAACCTTGGAATGAGTAAACTTGTGTAGGATTATCAACTGATATGAAGCCACAAAGTGATGCTGAGCCACAAACCCTCATTGAGCTGTAAACTCACGTTGAGCCGTAAACTCACGTTGGACTGTCAGGCACTCAGAGACTGGCCCCCAAAAGTGAGCTTGCAAGTTTTTGAGAGGTTGTGGTATTCATACCACAACCAGGATACGAGTATTTGTTATTTATTATTAGTTATAGTGTCTTGCGACTAAAGTGTATACCAAGGCTGTTGCATTACGCAACGCTCAATCCTGTGAGGAATTAGGACTATGCTAGGTATATTTGGAACTTTAATCTTCTTATGGTTAATCCATACTACAAGCTTACTTTTTTCTTTAATTCTTATCAGGCCTTCCAATTAAATATTAAATAGGCAGAAATAACTGTAAAATGTATAATAGAGATTTGTATTATTTAGCCAGAGAAGGAAACATTAAAAGTAAGAAAATTAAAAAGTCCAGTGCAAAGCATCTTTGAATTTTATTTTCTAATAACCTGATAATATCATACTATGGCGAGAAATTAAATACAGGAATTTCGAATTTTCATACCATAGCCCTAATTCCTCACAGGGTTGAGTGTTGCATGATGCAACAGCCTTGGTGCACACTTTAGTTCCAAGGCACCATATTTTATCTTACTTTATTTTTTATTTTTATTGCAGGGTGGTTGTGGTACGGATGGTCTGATAAGATTGGACTGCGCAGTACTCGAGTACATAGTAGATGCGTAGTACATATTAGATTATTAGATTAGATAGATAGATAGGATAGGATAGGATAGGATATAAGCTGAAATTTTGGTTGTGAGCTGGTGGTAGCATTACAATACCGGGATTTTATGCCCTACTCGTGTACGGTGCTGTGTCTGTAAATGGCAAACACCGGTACGGTGTCTTGAGTAAGGGGTTTGCAGTTCATGCATTGAATGCCTTGTGCGCTCTGCTTTGTTTTCCTCACTTACTTCCTTCCTTCCTCACTACGAGTATTGATATAATAATGTTAGGCCCTGTTTGGATGCAATGGTTCCTTTTCAATATCCCATACAAAACAACCATTTCCTTCCTTTTCAAAGATACTGAGTGAAATGGCTGTTTGGCAAAAGGTTGATAACCATTCCATTTTGATACAACCATTTCAAAATGGCTATTATGTAATTACAAGTCACATGAAAGGTTTTACAACTAGAGAATAATTCTTGTTATAAAATAAATAATAATAATTTGATCTTTGATCACTTTGATTGATTTCTACACTTATCCAATGGCAACCGATACCAATATCCCCTCAATTACTGAAATCATTATTCAAAGGAGGCTCCAACTTGCTATTGCTTCTGCTATCTACATTTATTTCTTTTTGTCCAGAGAGGAAGTTCGTAACTCAATTCGTACTGGACTTTGATATACAAATGAAATTCTCCATGCCCATCCCCGCCAAGTTCTTGAACTTATAAGAATGCCAATAACAACTTTCTTGGATCTTCGAGACTGGCTAGTTGAGCGGAATCTACTAGTATCAACTCATTATGTCATGGTAGAGGAGCAACTTATGATGTTTTTATGGACAGTTGGTCATGGGATGAAAAATAGAGAGGTGCAAGAGCAGTTCCAACATAGTGGTGAAACTGTATCATGGAAAGAACAACTTTGAATACTTAAGTACATAATATTTAAAAATTCTAATATATACTTAATTATCTAGTCATTTCCATCAGGTTCTAAAAGCTTTTCTTCCGCTTTATCAAATCTTTGTCCGACCTCCGCCAAATAATATTCCTGCCCACATTCGAAATGATTGGGGGAAAATGTCTTATTTCAGTCATATTGGTGGAGCAATTGATGGGACACATATCTTAGCTCATGTGCCAGCCTCAGCGCAGGCAGTATATCGTAATCGTAAGGGTACAATATCACAGAATGTGTTGGCTAGATACAGTCTGGACATGTACTTTTTTTTACGTTTGTCCTAGGATGGGAGAGATCTGCTAATGATGCACGCATTCTGGAAAATGCCGAACTTAATAGTTTTCCAAGAGAGGAAGATGCAGTATATCTTGCTGATACAGGCTACGGCCTTCGTAAAGGGTTTCTTACACCATATCGTACGGTACGCTATCATCTGCAGGAGCAAGCACAAGCTCATCAACATCCACAAACAAAGAAAGAACTTTTCAACCTACGACATGCTCAATTATGTAATGTGATTGAATGGATTTTTGGAGTCCTGCGCCACTGATTCCAAATTCTTAATATGGTGCGAGAATATGAACTGAATACTCAAGCACAACTGATACTAGTAGTATGTGCACTACATAACTTTATTCATCATCATGCAAATGGGGAGAAGGATGAGTTTTATAGAAAGATGGATTTGGTACCTGGTAACAGCAATGAAGCCAGAAGAAATGATGTAGTTGAAATGAGCGAGGATGGTAGAGGACTTAGATATGTATATGATATAAAGGAGATGGTTCAAGACTGAGACAGATTGACAACAAGAATGTGGACAGACTATATAAAGCATATAAATATAGGTTGATTAAACTAGCTATTATACAATACTCAAGTTGAATAACTCTGAATTTGACTTCGCAACCATATTTCTTCATCTTCATCTCCATCCAGTGCAAGGAAAACCACAGCCTTAATTGCATTTTCTAACAACTGATAGCCAGCAATTATTTCAGAAGTAGTTCAACCATTTTTGCCCTTGTAGTTTTCTCGCAGTTTATTAACAGCTAGATGGATAACTGACATAGTACTTGGAAGAGAAATTGGTGTAGTTATCATTTTCTCTACTGCATTGACAAGTCGTATAGCTGCAGTCTCTGAGCATGGCCAAATACAACCTAGTAGTGTACTTGAAGATGTCTCATCAATCCTTCTTCTCCTTAGAGGTTGGGGACTTTGACTACTAGATGAATCATCAGGATCCCGCAGCCCATTGACCTGGACTGGTATCTCAAAGAGCCGTTAAGTTTCAGACAATCTTGGATATATCACATGCCAACCTGTTGCTTGGACTCCCTCAAATATTTCTGCAAGTTCTCCTGTATTCGCAAGAGGCCAATCACAAAACTCTCACACTGCTGGCTGCTTTTCTATCTCAACCTCCCAAACTTCATCAGGGGCTGTGACAGCTCCAGTTGAAGTATCAATACCGAATCCACTCCATGCTTTCAAGTGCATCCAAATCCTCCATTTCCGTTTCAATGCCTCAAGTTTTGCTTCACAACAATCTCCTGTGGGTTGCTCTCCACTTATGGTGACTTGGCAAACAGCTTTAGCAACAGAGTTCTAAACCTCCATTTTAAAACCATTGTCAGGGCATTTGCCAGTACGGATCGCATGAACCAATTCACGCAGCAAAATGGTCGTCATCTCTGATGACCATTTGACTGCTCGTTCACGGCATTTGCATTGCTTGGGCTTTGTATTGGTAGTTGATGAAGCTTGTATATAATTCTGATAAACAACAGTGACTTCTTCCTCATTGTGTTGGGCTCTAGGTGGTGTTGGGCAACTTGGGATTGTAATGGCTGTACCAGATACTAGCATCAAATCTGGCTCAAGAGCTGCGCTTGGTTGTTCTTAGGAAGTTGTGTAATCGATCATATAGTTAGAGGTATTTGCTGCTAGGCTCAGGATTCTAATAGGAGTAGTATCAATCGCAATGCTAGTATTTGCTATCAATCTGTTTATTCATTATAACTTAGTAGTTGTACATTAGTCAATTAGAATAAATTGATTACTTATGGAGAAGTGTTATGAGAATCAACTTCTGACATTATTAATGAAATCCGAGGTAGATACCACCGTAGCTGACTCAATGAGGGACCTTCGTTGTATGTAAAGAGGACAGATTTGGAGGCTCTGATGCTGGATTGGTATGCAGAAGACGTAAATTTAGAAGTTATTTATACAGGAGTTACAACTTAAGAGAAAAGATTTCAAGGGACCCAAATACAGCCCTAAGGTAAAAATATTTTCTGAAACAAGAAGTTGTTCTGACTAGTAATCAATGGTTAACCCTTTATTCCCACAGTTACCCTCTCTACTAGTAGTTTGAATTAAAGGAGAACCATTTCAATCTATCAAACCTTTTACAAATGGAATGGTTGCTAAAGGTTCCTTTTTTGCCAAACAGGGCCTTAGGTTTTTGGTTGTCCTTTATATTGTGACGCCACTCCCGGCGGATAGATACCAGTAGTACGAGCGCCGGTACTCGTACAGTACAGTGCCTCGTGCAGCAGGGTTTTTCCAAACTTCTTGAAAGCTATGGATATATTTTTTTATTGGTCCGCGGTAGCCACTGCTTTTCCAAATCGGGCGCCTACCATACCATACCCGAGCCAGTACGCGGGTCGGTAATAATGGTAATAAAACCTACCTCACCCGACTCTCGACTATCGAATTCCACCCCCTTTCTCCTTGCACCGCCACCACCACCACCATCACCACCCCAACTTCCCAATGCCCCAAACCCCCATCCTAATCTCAATTAGCGGCGGCGAAGCCGCCGGCAAAACGGCTGTTCAGGCGGGACTAAAGTCCCGGCTGCTATCCCTGAATAGCGGACTGAAGATATTAACGTTGCACATGTCGGACTACGCCCTTCCACACGCTCCTCCACCGCTGGGGGGTGCGGAAGGGGTGAAAGGGTACGATCTGGAACGGTTGGCGGGAGAATTGGAGGGTATCGTTGGCGGCGAGGCGGATGCGGACGTGGTCATTGTCGAGGGGCGGTACATGCTTTGTTGTCGGCGGTTAGTGGAGGTTGCCAGTGTAAAGGTTTGTCAATGTGGCTCTCGATCTGTAATCAATCATGGGTGAAGGGAACGAGCGGAGAGGCTGATCAAGTGAGGAGGGGATAGATATTCGTGGACTGCGATTCCGACGTTAGGCTTTCGCGGAAGGGTTCTTACTCCACTCTCGTTTACTTTCTATCGTGATTGCACGGCTGATTTGGTGTAGTCATTCGCGAGTCGGGAACGCGATCCCTTGATCGCATTCTTGACGAGTACGTTCGCTATAGTAAGCCTGCTTTTGAGCAGGCCATTCTCCCCACAAAGCCAATCTCCGATATCATCCTTCCAGCGGCTGCGGAGGGTCCTGGGCTCGACCTTATCGCCCATGGGGTCATGGACGACATCAAGCGGAGGAGGGGCCGGCAGAGTTTGCCCGGCATATTGGCCAGTGTTTCGCACTTGCAGTTGCCGTTGGCCTTGAGTGAGGTGGACTTGACGACGGGGGCGCCGAGTTATTATCAAACTGTGTAATGGGAAAATAGATGTTTGGTTCTTTGTTACAATAGTTTGTGGAGGCAGTCGTCAGTTTATAAGCATTTCGCTCCTCTGCGTTCAAATTGATGGTATGGTACAGTATTGTGTTTGCGACATTGTGTAGCAATACATCCCGAATATGAGGTTTGTGTAAAATTTTCATAATTGGTCAAGAGACAGCGAAGATTGTGGGGTGAAAAAAGAAAAAAAAGAAAAAAACAAATGTGGAAATTCTCCATTTTCGTTCCTCAGAACCCATCTATGAACCAACGTTCATCAATTAATCAGTCCGTTGGGTCCTTCCCCTCAAGACTTCCCTTTCCACTCCCGTTACTCCCACTATTCTGTCTCGACCGCTTGATCTTCTCCCGGAGAAGCTGTTCACGTAGCTGGTTTTCTCGTTGCTGAAGCGTCAACTGATGCCTCGGGTCATTATTTCGCACCTGGAGTTTCAGTAATCGAGTTATCACCCACCTCCTTGTCCTTCCCAGCTTCCTTGTCCCTCCCAGCCCCCTTCTCCACCACTCTAGTACCACTAGAGGCAGTGGCAGTAGAGCTCTTCACTTGTCTGTCCCGAGCGCGCGGGGGCGAACCCCGACGATTCTTGTTATTCTTACTGTCATCGTTGTCCGAAGATCGTGATCGCCTTCTCTTGGATGCACGGACATCTCTCCCGGACAGCTCCTCCGAATCACGACGACGGCGACGCCAGCTATCTGTCTCCTCAGCATAACCTCTTGAAGACTGCATCTCTCTCCGATCCACGCGATCTCTAGAAACGGAGCGTGCCCTCCTACTTCCCCTCTTAGGGGGAGGGGACCTCGACGGGGACTCAGTAGATGCATAGGAAGACCTGGACGAGGAAGAACCACGGGAAGATACGCTCCTCCACCTCCTACTATCCCTGTGATTTCTCCGGCCTCCTCTTGTTCCTCTGCTGTGATCCGGAGTGTGGGACCGGCGCCCCCGATAATGGTACTGCCGCTCACGACTCCTGCGCGTATCCGGGGAACTTGAGTAGCGCAGGGAAGGGCGTCTGGCAAGGTGCTCGACTCGTCCGCCGCGGAGCCGCGACCGAGATCTCGAGCGGGAACGACCATATCTGTTGTAGCTCCTGTCTTCACCGTTGTCAAAATCACGTCGATTGTAACCTCTGCGTGACGGAATGTACGTGTCTGTCTCTCCGCCTCTGAACCTATCTCCACCTCCTCCCCCACGACGCCCCCCACCACGCTGATGCGGGGGGCGTCTTTCCCTTCGGTCTGACCTGTCCGTGGAACGACGGCGGGGGCTAAGAGGTCGGGAACGTGCAACGTAGCTATCTCCTCCTCCTCCTCTCTCCCTGGTATCCTTTGATGACGATGCCCCCGCCGTCGATTGCGGGGCTCTACGACGGGTATCCCGCTCACGTTCACGGACGTTAGCAATCTCGCGTTCTCGAGCCTCCTCCTCCTCACGCTTGCGATGTTGTTGCTCTGTACGTTCTTCTACCACAGCCTACATCACCATCATCAGCAATCTCATCTCCATAGCGCGAGGGAGAAAAAGAAAAAAAACCGTACCTTCTCACGACGCAACTCCTCCTTCTTCTTCTCCAACAGCTCCATCGGCACACCCTGCGGATTCGACTGAGCACTTAACAGAAGCTCCCAGAGTTGCTTACAGAACGCAGGAGTATCCTTCTCCAGGAACCCCGTGAGATTAATCTGTATCTTCTTCGGATCAGGCTGTCACCACCAACATCACCACATTAGCTACCTTTACGGAGACAACGAGTCCAGAAGAATAGCAAGAAAGAAAGGGCTAACAAACAATCTTCTCCTCCTCCAAAAGTGAATATACAAAATCAATAACGACGTCATCCTCGTTCCCCAAAATATCTATGACTTTGCCGGAAATCCACCTTTGGGGGGGGGGGGCGGGAAGCATTTACATTAGCAAAATCGCATCTTACAATCTCCTCCTTCCAGTACGTATTAAAAAAATCAACAACTGAATAATTAGAGGAGGACTCACTGCTTCATAACCTCCAAGTTCACCTTCTGCATATCAACCTTTTTGGAGTACTCCGGTGGGAACTTGGTACCCCTCAAGATCTTTGCGTCCATGATGAAGTTAATTTTCTTTCTTTCTCTCTTTTTTTTTTTTGCCTGTACTTGTCGAAGGATTGACGTGACGTGATGGGGTTGATCGGTTGCGGCAGGTTGTGGTTGGTTGGATTTGGAAAGGAAGGAGGGTGCGGTAAGCAAAGTCGGACGGAGGCTAGAGACAGAAGATGGTAAAAGGGCTGCTCGAGTACCATGGGTTGTTGCCAAGGTTCGGGTTGGTGATACGACAGGATGAGGATGTCCTACCGGTATCTGATTAGATGCTGCGCAAGGTGTCACTCACTCTTGAGTCTCGTCAGCATCAACCAAGAGGTATGATAATACGTTAATACAGTATACAGTTTGTGAGGAGTGGTTGCGAGGCGGGTCTGCCCGTGGTAGTGATTTAATATTTGTGCTGGCTTACCACTGGGACGTAATGCCGGTCCGGCGGTACTCGAGTAGTCTAGCTAGGCATCATGGATAGAATGGGCGAATCGAAAATTGGAATAATACATACAGCTCCGGAAACCGAGTGACAACAACAGCATCAACCGACCCATTTTCCATCCGGAACTCGGAGTGGAGAAGGGCGAGAGAGAGAGAAAACATCTTAACACTTGTATACATCCAGCAGGCCCCAAATTAGATCACCAAAAACCGAGTGATATTCACAGCATGGGAATGAAACCCACTTCCGAAATGGGGGAACTCGGAGAATCGCCTTGCGTGTATGATACTGTGTCGGTACTGTTATGATATCCCATCCAGCGGACCCCATCGCATCCATTTATCAATTCGGTTCATGTCGGAACTATACGGTGTTGATATGACTCTACCCCACAACCCCCACCCTGCATCCGCCGGGGGTGGGTATCAACTACACGGCTGCACCACCGGTATGATACTGTATCATAGATAATATACTCGTATAATCTAATAGCCCCAGAGACTCACAGTGCGTAACGGACCAGACCAGACCAGACCAGAGAAGACGGGAAAAAGTGGAGGAGAAGGATGGCACAGCATATCAGCGGTTGAGTGTGTACCACATGCTGCCAGGGCCCGGGTCCGAACTCAACCCCTCTGTCTCTGTTGTAAAATTTTATATTCTCCGCTTGGGTGAATATGATAGCCTGTCATGCTCGACAGTATTTCGTAGTAAGCATAGCATGGTCTAGGTCACGGGTCTTATCACTTGCATCGGTTGGTTGGCTGGCCCCTTCCCACTCCAAAGAGTTAACTAACCTAATGATTAGCGGGGGTATTGGGTTAACTCCGACTTACGGCGGTGGGTGTTGGTTACATAGCATTTGTAAGTCTATCGAGATGCGGGAATCCCTGATGTTGCCGTGGTTGGGCAGATAGGCCAGGAGGATCTTGCTTTCTTCCTAGCCTTCGCAGCACGAGTGCTTGGAATGGCCAGAGACACAGATAGGGGCGTGTGGTTGCCTATCATTCATGGCAATGTATGCAAGGTAGTCCAATATCTAGTTACAGGTGCAAGACACAATCCACAATGATAAACCCGATCCTCGTCTACCGTACGCTCTAAAACTTTATGCTGAATCGTGAAAAGGGAAGAGAAATGTGAAAGGAGCCCAACCGTAAGGAAAAGAGAATCCAGAGAGCCAAGGAAAACAAGTGAAAAAATATGTAAGAAATTACCCTCCCCCAGTTCTTGTCTCGATGGAAAATCCGGGAGAACATTGTCGTCCTAAATCAACACAAAACTATGTACCTGTGTGAAATTTTTTTTTTTTATTGGCCATGTCGCGGAACACCAGAACTCAAAAAGACCCAATTAAGACACAAACACCAGGGAATTACAGGCAGACCGACTTTACTCAGCCCACCACCTTAAATCATAGGATTAATTTTGTATTGTGGGGCGACGCCGTTAACTTCACTCTTTTTCGTTTCGACACTAAAGATACAACGAAGGTTCTACGAATTAGCAACTTAGGACGATCCGGGCTCCAAAATATAACTGGGTAACTTTGAAATCAGGGTCTTACATGGGTTCTGAAGCTTCCTCCTCCTCTGCCAATAGCCGCTCGGCCTCAAGAGCCGCAATGCATCCGGATCCTTATCGGAAGCGATCAGCCTGAAGCATGTGGGGGGATGGGGTCTGATGCAATTGGAATACATACCCGCACTGGTAATTGCCTGCCTGTAACGTTTATCTTGAACATCACCCGCGGCGAAGACACCCTTAACGCTGGTATATGAGGTTCCAGGCTTGGTAATGATATACCCGTCCTCATCACAATCGATCTGTTCTTTGATAAGAGCGGTAGCAGGCTCATGCCCAACAGCGTAGAACAAACCATTTGCCGAGAGGTCGCGAGTTTCACCAGTAACAACGTTTTTAATGGCAAGTGAGTGCAAGAGCTTGCCATCCCCCTTTGCCTCAGTTGCTACCGTGTTGTAAAGGATCTCAATCTTAGGGTGAGCACTGAGTCTCTTGGCCATGATATTGGAGGCACGTAGTTTGTCCTTTCGTACAAGGACAGTAACCTTGCTTCCATACTTTGTCAGGAAAATGGCCTCCTCAGCAGCCGAGTCTCCACCTCCAATAACAGCCAATGGGTTGTTCTTGAATATGGGCACAGCTCCATCACATACAGCACAAGCACTAATGCCGTTTTGCCAATATGTGTCTTCTCCGGGGAGGTGCAATCTCCTGGCCGAGGCTCCAGTAGCAAAAATTAGAGCATCGGCTGTATTCGGATCTTCCTCCTCGCAATATTCAAGCCAATATTTGAATGGTCGTTTCGAAAGATCAACCTTTGAAACAGTCTCCGTGATTATTGTGGTTCCGAATCGTTCGCTCTGTTCCCTCATAGCCTCCTATCCGAGCAGATCCCGAGTTAGTGGTCACGTCATCGAAAAAAGAGTCAAACAAATGAATAGATAAGATCCGAAAGGAGCGTATGGATCAGGGAGGGCATCTCTGTGCTGACAAAACCAAACGTGAGACCTACCATAAGCGCTTGGCCACCAATACCATTAGGAAAGCCTGGATAATTTTCGACGTCTGTAGTTGTCGTTAACTGTCCACCGGGTGCAATTCCATTCGCAAGCATCCCCTCGTACATGATAGCTAGATCAAGAGCGCAATGTCAGTCAGGCCACCCTACCCTACCCTGCGAGTTAGTGGAGGCTGCTACGAACGTTTCAATTCCGCACGAGCCAGATATACCGCAGCGGTGTGGGCGGCTGGGCCGGACCTGAATCAAGGAGCGATGAGGTTAGTGGGGGTGGGGGGTTAATCTCATAATGGCGGGGTAATCGGTCAATTCGTACCCAATGACTGTAAAGAAGGAAAAATAGGTCAGCACGTGCAGACGGAAACCACTCGTAGGAAAGCTAGTCTAATGAATGGAATGGGAAAGGAAGAAAAAACTTACTGACTACTTTGCTGTGCATGGCACGGCTTGGTTGAAAAACTGGTTTCGAAGTTTGGCGTTTTTTGCTGATCAAAGCGGCGGCGAAGAGGGGGGTGCCAAGCGAGGGCAATGAGGAGAATCTAATAAAACGGGAGGAAAACGTGGTGAAGGAGTTGTAGGACGACCTTGACGGATTAAACGTCAACAGAAGGAATATGGAGGGGGAAAGATTGAAAGTAGTCAGGGAGGGCCAACCCCTGTATTATAAAGGTCAAAGCCTGGAGGAGAGGAGAGGACAAATTCAGGAAGAGGCGAAGCTGGGTGCTGAGTGATGGGGGGTCGCGGGCTGGATCGAGACTCAGCGGTGGGAAAAGGAAGGAAGAGGAAGGAGGCAGGAGGGAGGAGGGAGGAAGAAATGAAGGAAGGAAGGAAGGGTAGGGTAAAGTTTGTTGGGGGTGGAGGTAGCGTAAGCGGGTCGTACTCGGATGATACGTAAGGTGTGCGAGTCGTGGGGAGAAAGCTCAGGGAGACAAATTGAGGATAACGGCTGGTCCGGTTCGACCTGGCCCAGCAGCGTTCCTAGCAATGCTTGTCTCGCGCCCTGGCTGGGGAAGGGAGGGATGGAGAAGCTGGGTGAAGGGGGGGTGGCGGACCAAGGGGAACGCTGCACGGATGGATTACAGGTCCGCTTGGGGGGAAAAACGGGCCGTATGGATAAGTGACAGGGGAGGAAGGTAAAGGTACGAGAAGGGGAGGAGAAAGAGAGAAAAAAGACACATAACACAGGAGGGGGGACAACGAACGGGGGGGGCTCAACGAACAATACACTAAAGGTATCTTGGCAGGCGGCGATTCTGTTTGGTCTGTTCGCTGAGCCCCCGTGTTCGTTGTCCTCCCTTCCATGTTACCGTGCTGCACGAAAGCGGTTACCGGTATGAACTGGTACCCTATTGTACTCGTGCAAAATAAATTGTGCTTTGCAAAGCACTTGAAAAACAGAACAACTGGAGGGGAAAGAGAATTCGGATGTTCTGGAGAGCTGGAGCCATTGTAAAAAAGAAAACTGGAACCAACAAGGACCCTCTTTGGGTAATTAATTGACGATCGGGGCCCTTCTAGACCTCTTTTTGCTGATAAAGCCGACGGAGTATCGTCATAAAGCTTTTGGAAAGTGTCTTATATGGGAACTAGCTAAGACACTCGAGTTCCTTCTCCCAAGCTCGTTCCACTCCTCGAGTGTTTTGCAGAGCGCATTAATGGGCAGAAGGAGAAAAGAGGATGCAGCAGCGGCTGTGCAATCGATTCAGGGGCGCTTGCACAATTTCAAGCTCCTGGAGAGTGCCTGCTTTTACAAGTACTAGTACAGTAATTGTCCGTTTTCCACTCTGGAAAGGCAAGGATTCACCCTTTGTTGACCGAGTGACCCCCCCCTTGGCTTCCGAGGTCTGATTCTGGTCTTAAATGCCGGTTACCAGCTGATGGGAGAGGCTCAAAGTAATGATCGCTGAACTGGTGAAACGGTCATCCACAGCGCGCAACAGACGGGTCCTAACGATAAATAATGCAACGGTACGTTGTGCCATCAGGATTCTACAAGTATGATAACGTGCAGTGCTGGTGCCTGCACTAACCGATCCATCATAGCATCTGCTCACATGCCGGCTCGACGATGCCGCCTCCAGTGCGTGCTGGTCCCGGGGTGACGGCTTAGAATTGGGAGCTGTAAATGAGGGGTCGAGTGGATCTCTGGTGGATACTACTGTACTGTACTGTCTCTTCTCCCTATGGTATGGTCCTCCTTCCTCCGCCTTTACTGTATGATGCATCGCAACCCCAATCTCCAACTGTTTTTGTATCTCGAGTACTGGTATAGCGCGCACACACAATAAGATACCTAAATTGCGTACACCGCCTGAGACAATAACCAAAGCGGCAACATAACACGTGATCATTACCCAAGTACAAGGTAAACAAACGAAATCATTTGGAGGTCCGAAATTACCGGTGACCCCATAAACGAACTGGTACGAGCGTCCCTTCCGTCCCATCCCCTTTCATGGAACGATGGTGAAGCGCCTCCCAACCCAAACATTACGGGAGAGAAAAAAACGATTGGTTGGGCTTCCTCCAGGTGGTCGGACACGGCGAAAAAAAAAAAGAGGGAAGAAAAAAACGAATAAAAAAACTTCACTCTTCTGTGTTCCCATGGTTGGTTCCTGCTTACAAAGTGAATGATACCCCGCAGGATCCAGGCCCTTCCACAACAGCGAGAGCGATAGCGAAAGGCTTTGTTGATATCATGATACCGATATTGAACCCCTGGCTGCCTGGGGTATGATAGGTTACATGTGGGGGTGCGTTAAGGTATCGGGGGCGGCCGGCAGCAGCCGGGGCCGGGCACGGTTGACCGAAGACGAATGATTGGGTGTATGGTAAGCGGGGAGGGAGGGAGTGTGGCATAGTGCTTGAGTGCGGTGCAGTATCATACCGGTAATCACTCACGTTAGGGGTGGTCCCCCCTCTCCTCCACCTGTACAGTACCGGTATCCTCCTGTATTACTGAGTATGCACCTTACCCGCCTGCTCGATTTGAGGCCGGATACCTAAGGTGGCTATTCCCGTATTCCGCCGATGCAAAAGTGTTCGGCTTCAACTCGGCCACATGAGGCGCCATACGAGTACTCGAGTACCGTATGATACCGTACAACTTGACCCAGTGAGCTACTCACACAGTTTGGGAAGGAAAGTTCGATTTATCCAATAGCTCTGCTGTGGGGTTTTCTTCCTTTTCCTAGACTGATATTATCACAGGTCTTGCAGAATGATAATGTCCAGCCGAGCTCGAAACTGCCACTCTTTCGATCGGTTTGCGGGCATCGGCTAATACCATACCGATGCTCTTCCGGTATTCGCACAGATATCGTGTTTTCCAGTTGGATTCTCATGAATAATTCTTTAGCTCGTCCCTCCCGTCCGTAATGTTCCACCAAGACTTCTCCAAAGAGATCCTCTTCAAACGGGAATTGTGGTACAGAAACAAGTTTTTAAGCCCGGGAATGAAAATTATATATCCCGTAACGAACAAACGGTCAAACCCATAAACATACATAGTAAGTGTTCACAGAAACAGAATAGGTGCACAAATCCCAAAACACTAACAACACCGACACAAATACCTTCGCGCAATTAATGGTTATCTCTAGCAAGGAGTTTAACTCTATCGCCCGCGCTCGGGCCCTCATCGATTCCGAGAACTTCGTCGTCATAGTAAGACCCTTCATCGTCATCGTACTCCTTCTCACCGGGGACGCCCTCCTCATCATCCGAAGCCCCAAATGCGTCATATAGATCCCTAGCCTTTCGTCTACCACCCGCAGAAGCCTTTCCGCCAGCCCCCGCTGCACCATCATCCAAGTCATCTTCGTTATTGAGAGCCTCAAATTCATAATCCATCCCCTGCTTTTTGGCTCTCTTCTTTTGATTGAAAAGATAGGCGGCAAGAACCCCAACGAATAAAATTATCACCACAAATGCCCCATAGATCCAAACCTGAGTCTTGGCTGACACGCCAAAGGTAGGGAAAAAGGAAGGAAGGAAATTTGATTCTTCTGCTTCCTGACTCCCCGGTGGAGCTGTTGATGTAGAAGTAGCCATGGTTCCAGTGGCTGTCCCTTTCAAATAGTCAGCTATTATTTACCCAGAAGAGCAAAGGATAACTCGTGGGCTAACTCACCAGTTTCTAGTTGGGTAGGAGTGGCCGTGCTGCCTGGCTTCGTGTTGACAGGTCGATCAGCGTGATCGGAAGGATTTTCCGTCACCTTTGAAGGATTTGCTGTCGAGGTCATGCTTGGCAACTCGGTTGTCGAGGCCTGAGCGGTGGTTGTGAGGATAGGATCGGTACCCAAATTTTTATCTCCGTCACCGCCAGGGAGTGGTAAAGGTTCAGCTTTATCCACATCGATTGCCTCACCCCAGAGTGTAAGGCTCCAATCGATAAGTGATCCAGTCTGCCCGTTAACAACCGTGTCTTTTATAACAATTGTCCATGTGCCTGCTGCCTCCTCCCCCCTGTGTCCGAATTAGCCTTGGTTTGGCCAAAGATATATAACGGGAGAGTCATACCAGTGTTTAACGCTCATAAATGTCCAGTCTTTGTATCCGTTTTTACTAGTATCCGGCTTTCTGGTTGTTGCGATGTGGCTAACGACGCCCTTCGGTGAGATTAGGTCTACACTCATATCGCCCCTCTTGCTATGAGCAGCATTCATGGTGACAGTTACGTGCTCCAGTCGACCGAGGTTCGCATTTTTTGCCTCTTCCGCAGTGACCACGATCTGAGTCTGGAGCCCTTGAGTGCCCTCTGGGATGGCTGCCTTGACAGCGACAACTGGCGAGTTGTACCACGCCTGGGGCTTCACAAGTTCATGATCTTCGGCAGCATGAACAATTGCCCAAGCATCAATTTTCCCATAACCATACTTGTGGTTGAACATTTTGCCGATTGCCGTTCGCTTCCAGTCCGGATCCGCCGTGTTGATGGGAACTGCTGTCTTGAGAGCAAGATACTGCATGTCACGCCAAGTGAGGTCAGGTCGTACCGATAGCACCAAAGCAAAGATTCCCGCAGCCAGTGGAGCAGCCGCGGAGGTTCCGCCATGGCCATTGAAGCATTGGTTCGATCCTACATCGGTGGTGTGCTAGAAGGTAGCCGTCGCATGTTAGTCTCCACTTCTCGCACTAAACCCAGGAATTTCGCATACAATTGCATCACCGCTGCCACTGCTATAAGTAACAGCCATATTCGCCGAGCACTCTTCGGAGTAGTATGGGTGATTGCCCTTTCTATCAACAGCCCCGATTGTTATGCTGTAGATACTATTCGTGTAGCCATCAAAATTGCAGTTGTCTTCATACGTTGCTCCGTTTCCAGAGGCGAAAACAAATATTGAACCCTTTCCATTTCGGCCCCCTTGAACTCCTTTAACCATAGCCCGTTTGATGAGAATTCCCGGAGCATCCATAGCTTGGCCATCATCTGGCGGTCCCCAGCTGCAAGAATAAATCTGGTTCTCCTGATAGGCGTAATTCAGGGCTATGGCCTCGTCGGCATCTGATATAGGCTTCGACAGCATTCGTATCCCAGCTACCTTCGCCTCGTAGGCAACACCCACTCCACAGATGTTGTTCCTCACGGCTGCGATTTCACCAGCGCATCGAGTGCCGTGGCGGTCGTCGGACAAACGTGGTTTGGGCTGAGGGGAATGATCATTGAAATCGTAGGAACCTGCTGCAAACTTCATATAGAATAAGCACTATAATCGCTCGACACCGATAGCCTCAGCACAAGTTACCCACATAGTTTGCTGCCAGATCTTCACTATCCATATCAAGACCGTCGTCCACGATAGCCACAGTTGTATTCTCCCCAGTTATGCCTGTGTGGAAATAAGATTCAAACCCCGGACACGCGAGCTAGGGATGCACAAACAAACCTTCCAGCCATAGACCAGTAACATTAACGTCGTGGTGACGTTCCGTTGGGTTGAACTAAGCAAGCAGGTGGTGCATTAGCCATAATACAAACAAACCGCTGGAGAAGTAGCCCACCAGATGCCATTGCTCGTGGAATATGGGGTCCCGTATGTCAAGACGCTGCATGATCGACTGAAGCTCCACCGTCCCTGTATCACCCGTAGTGGCGGCGGGGTCGAACCCTTGCGCCTCCCGCCGCGCGGCCGGTGGAGGCACCCGCTTCACAAGTTTCTTCAGCCTTTGTTTTTCCGCGAACAATATCCCATCGGGCGGATCCCGCTTCACAATGCCCCCGGATCCCACAGACCGCTTTTTCCGCTGGAGCCCATCGATACGAATGGCGACAACATCCTCCTTGCTGGTTGGCGTTGAAAAGAGATGGTGGTCGCTGAGTTCGCCAATAACACCTTCATGAGTTAAGCCGAGTTGCTGTGCTACGGCTTCTGGCGAAACGTCCGGCGTTAAGTGCAACGCGTAGTAATCTCGCGAGTCGTAGTCTCGAGGCCGTAAGAAGGGGGATGATTTGGCGGAGACAGAATGGAAAGGTATGACATGCAGTAAAGCTAGCCATAAAGGGGCGGAGCCGAAGCGCATCGCGAAGCGGAAATCAGTACGAGTCGAGGGAGCTCACCGCTGGTGAAAGAGAGCGAACTACCGAGGAGGGTGAGGAATGAGATGCGTGGGTTGCTTCTTCGAAGGTTGAAGTATTCATGGAGTTTGTGGGGGTTTCCAGGGAGAAGGGTTGTGGCGACAGATCTCGGAAAAAAAGAAAAAGCAACAAGCCAGGCTGGCTGCCTGGTGCCGGGGCTATGGTGCTTGCGACAGGGTTCTAGCTAAAAAAAGGGCTGTGGGACCTCCTTAATCCTTTGTTCATCCCCCCCGCGCCAGAATGCCGGAGGACAGGCGGATCAATAATAGCGGTATCACAACTTGCTATAACATGTCAAACAAGGAACGATCCGATAGAGAGAGCTACGGCAGTGATGGTCCAAAGCCATTACAATATTGTTCCATTGGTACGGGGATATTTGGGCTTCGTTTTCTACAGACGGAACAGCATTCGCTACCTCGGCATCGCGCTGCATGATAAAACAACGTATTGATCAAAGCACATTATCAATCCTTCATACCATCGCTCGGCCGGCACAGTTGGGCACTCCCGCCTCCTGTGCACCACAGGTGAACGGATCGGTTTGCAGCTTGTGAGATAAGGCGCCGTATCGTAGGTCTCCCCTTTTCCGATGAAGAGGGGAAGTTCTCCGAAGTTTGCAGCAGCATTTAGCATCTGGACTGCTGGAGCTCCAGCACCGATACAGCACACAACGAGTGCTCGGTTTGGCCGTACCGAGTACAGTGCAGTACCGGTACCTCAACGTCGGGAACCCATGGACCCATGCTGCGCCAACCGTACAGTACTATACAGGTACCGCACTCTGCAACCCCCGACAAAGAAACGACATGCCTATACTGTGATCGTTTGGTTTTACGGTACCATACATCTACCGTATCTAGCCCCTTTCTCCCACCGTGTATTATACCTCGAACAGGGTAAGGTAGAGAAGCAGGTTGGCGGCACCACCCACCCATTCACATATAGTCACTCGGCATCACTGCCATCACACACACGCATACTGTAATGTGCTGTAATCGCTAGCTCTTTGGAGGCTGGCCAATAACGGTTCACAAGTGGCGGTGGCAATCTCAACCACTCCCTTCTGTGATTTCCAATGCGTTGAGGCCTACCGTACTCGAGTGCATTCCTGGTTTGAACGCCATGGCGTACGAAGCTTGGAGGGTATCATACTCGTACGAGTACACAAGAGAGGGAAGCTTGCCACGCCGGTACCTTACAGCTGCAGAACAGCCTGGGTAGTCCCCGCCTGGGATAATAGGTGTCATGTTTTTTTTTTTACCCTGCGACAACAGCTGTGAAAGGGCTCTTATGCCATGGTCTACCTTGAATGCAGGTGCAGTACGGTACTTGTGCTGCGGCTTCTGATCTCCCGATACGTATGGGTACTGTAACGCTGTTCTGTCCTGTAAAGCTGCGGTGCCATGTGCAGCAGCAAGTGGGGAACGAGTAGAGCCCAACATTTTTCTTCCCTTTCTTGACGAGACAGTCTCGATGGAATCGGACGTGTCGTTTTTTACTCGTACAAACGCTGGTTGTGCGTGTAACGTTACCTTTTAACAGTACAAGCACGGTGCCGGTACCGTACTGTACGAGTATCACTCCCGAAGCCCATATGCTGACTGCCGTTACGCCGTGATCGGAGGATCCTGGAGATGGAAAGATACCGGCACTGCCTATTATTCGTGGGCGCGCGCGCATTCTCCACGCGTTGCATCCTTTTCTCTTTTCCTTTCTTTTTTTTCCTTTTCCGCAACACCTTTAGCCTCGACAGGCCGCAACACAACAACTGACACTTCCGGAGCGATAAACATCGAGTTCTGTTACATTACCGGTATCTACACATCACCTTCCCCGATCTCGCGTGTAGGCCAATCACGTTTGGCCCACTCGAGTAGGATAGGCCGCACCCGTTCCCTCTCGTCCACGGCCCCAAAATTCGTCGCGCTGGCTGAACGGGAGAAGGTTGGGGGGGCCCAGGGGGTTGCCTATGGATGCTCTCCGCTGTCGTCACCTGGCCGGTCGCCGCTAGCCAGTCCAACTACCGGCACAGTCATCATTGGGAGACCGCTGCCTAAAACACCGGGCGAGGTTAGCTCGCCCTCGGATGCTGCGAATGCCAGTGGAGATGGGTATTTCCCTACGCCTCCGGGAGCCGTCTCACCATCCTCGCAGTCACGCAAACCTTCTACCGCTTCCAATGCCTTTTCAACTCGTTCCTTCGAGTTTGCCCCTCATCGTTCTCCCCTCCAGGAGCTCGAGCTCGAATTGAAACATATTAGCCGGGAGGAAACTGATGCACCTCAACTAGGACGCTCCCTGAGTAAAAAGCAGGAAGAGCGTCTCCAGAGAAGTACCACCGTCACCTCGAGGGTCACAAACCGAGGGGGCGTCGCCGGTGCTTCTACAAGGGAGCATCCTAGGATTGAGGAGGACAGCAACCAGCATACCGAGACTGATGCCAAGCACCACCACCACCATCGACACAAAATCGCTGACATGTTGGGTCACAACTCGAAGCATAAGGATGAACCGGAAGAAGGGAAGAAGCAAGAAGAGAGGAGGAAGCAGGGTGGAAAAGGCGCTTACCACGGTACTCCATCTCGGGCAGACGAGTTGGATGAACCCCAGACTGTTTACCAGACTCCTCCTAAGAGCCCGGCACCGATTCCTGGACATGATCGTATTGGTCGGAGGAGCGGTCGTCACAGCCACCACGGAAATCCGCTTCAGCACATCCGGGCGAAGGACGGCACTGCCGGGAGTCTCGGGGATGTCAGAGTTACTCAGGCACTCGGTGGAGTGGGTGTGTTTGATCCTCGGGTCGTACATCTGACTTTGGAGGATGTGGAGCTCGGTGGTATAGCTCCGCAGAGTAGTGATACAGCTGGGTATAGTGACGGTATGGCCCGTTTTTCTTACAAGGATCATTTTTTCTTCCGTTCCACCCGTATTTCCTGCTTCGGTGGCGTCGCTGTTGCCTGCCCCACATACTCGTGATTTTCTGCGCATATCCCCTGCCAGGATCCTCTTGAAGCCCTTTCTGCTGCTTATCATGGCCACTCTTCTGCATCTGCTTTCCGCGATTATTCTCGTTCTTTCCTCAGTTCTCCGGTGGATTGTCTTTATGGGACGGCTTTGTGTTCATCCGCGAAACCGATGCCCGGAGTGCTCCATATACCGCAAGAACAAACAAAAGGGAAGCATGGGGCTGATATTGTCTTACATCGAGGCTGTCTTCTTGCCTGGTTCTAGTTCCTACATCATTCTCTCCCCAGTTAAACATCAAATGTGGACCTCTATTGCGGTACACGGGCCTGCGTAGGGATGGCACGTTTTCGGAGAATTGCACAGCAAGGGAGGAACGGGAGACCTGGCGTGGATCGATAATGATTGTTACTGCCGATGACCTCTCGGATTACTCACCGCCCCCAGTTATCAGACTATTTGTGCAGCCTGCGTCTGAAGCGGAGATTGGGGAAGCCAATGGGGATACATTGGCAGAGGCGGCAGCAGTGTCTGCGACTGGAGAGCGCCTTCCAGCTAAGCCAGCCGAGGAGCTCCCTTCGACGAAAGACAAGGCTCGTGATGATCTTTTGTTGGGAAACGTCACGACCACTCGTCGAGCGGATGATGGCGAGAAACTCGGGAAGTATAAGGAAGCTGAAGCCACGAAATTGCACGCAGAAAGAGGGGTAACATTTTGGAGGTTCATGGTCGAGGTCGAGTTGGGTGACGAACAAACTAGGATTGCGTACCGTATCAATCATGGTCCGTCAATCGCATTTTGGGTACCCGCCCGGGGACAGACCATGAATATAATGTTCCACAGCTGTAACGGATTTAGTTTGAGCGTTAATCCAGATGACTTTTGCGGACCGGATCCTCTTTGGAGGGACGTTCTCCGGGAGCACCGGGAGAAGCCGTTTCATGTGATGCTTGGGGGTGGGGATCAGAGTATGTCATCAGACCCTTCGAGGGAGGTTTCAGGCCTGGGATCCGTCCTACTGGTATCTGTATTTTTGGCCTCTGTTTCAGTGCTGACGTGATTTCCTATAAGTTTACAACGATGCTGTGTCCAAGAAGACGGACCATTTCAAAGCATGGCTAGGAATAAAGACACCGTTTGTCAAGTCTTCACACGAATTCACGCCGGAAATGGCCGAGGAGCTCGAGGATTTCTACCTGGAACGATACTGTAAGAGTTTTTCGTAAATCATCCCGTTTGACCCTATATCTAATTCTTTATCAGGCATGTGGTTTTCCCAGGGTCTTTTTGGGGTAGCTAATGCACAGATTGCAATGGTAAATATTTGGGATGATCACGACATTATCGATGGATTCGGTTCCTATCCCCACCATTTCAATCGCTGCCCTGTATTTACCGGGCTTGGTGCGGTTGCCTTCAAGTACTATATGCTCTTCCAGCACCAGAGCATAGTGGACGAAAAGGAGGAGCATGAACCAAGTTGGGTTTTAGGATGCGCTCCAGGCCCTTATATCGCAGAGCTCAGCAGAAGCTGTTTCATGTTTCTTGGGAGAAAGGTCGCATTCTTGGGTTTGGACTGTCGAACTGAGCGAATGGTATGATCGGACAGACTGTCATCACAGAGCATTGGCTAACTTTTGACAAAGCGAGATCTCGTACTATCGGAAGAGAGCTACGATTTGGTATTTGAACGGCTGACCAAGGAGATCGTTGCTGGAGAGACCAAGCATTTGATTGTGCTTTTAGGAGTTCCGATCGCATATCCACGGCTTGTGTGGCTGGAGAACATCATGACATCAAGGCTTATGGATCCACTGAAGGCTCTCGGGCGTATGGGGTATCTCGGAGGGTTCCTCAACAGTTTTGATGGTGGTGTTGAGCTTCTTGATGATCTTGATGACCATTGGACGGCCAAAAACCATAAAGCCGAAAGAAACTGGGTTCGTTTTCACTGATATCCGTTATAAAGGCGATCCCGATTGTCTAACTCTGGTTTAGTTTATTGAAAGGCTTCAGGAGTTTGCCGCTGAGAAGTCTGTGCGGATTACGATCCTTGGGTGAGCCCTTTGGGCTGAAATCGTCTATTTGTTGGGGAGCTGGGTACTGACAAGTGATAGTGGTGACGTCCACCTCGCCGGGATTGGCCAGTTTTATTCGAGTCCTGCACTCCATGTTCCTAGGGAGAATGATCATCGGTACATGCCGAATGTCATTTCCTCTGCAATTGTGAACACGCCGCCACCTAATGGTAAGCCATCCCGAGCCTATTATACACGGCAGAGCCTAAGCAGGCGGCAATACAGCAATGGCGGACGTTCTCAACAAGCGAAATAAGGTTCACCACCTCAACCATGAAACTGACGAAGACATGTACCCTATCTTTGACGCGGACGTTGACGGCAAGCCCCGAAATAACAAGCGTCTTCTACCAAGTATGCCTCCTTTACCCCCTTTAGTCCTTATGAACAAATGTGCTAACGATCCCTAGGACGCAACTACGCCATAATATGCGAATACTCCGCCTCCGAAGCCTCGCTCAGCAAAACCACTCAACCACCCGTCCAACGCTCAACCTTCTCCAAGATCAAAAAGGCCACATTCGGCGCCAAGAAGTCCAACAAGCCGGACCCACTGTCGAGCGTAACGGTGGCAGGCATGGACGGCGCAAACACGAGTAGTCCGAAAGTCGCTGCTGACCAGCTTGGTAGGGACGCGCTGTATGTGGTGTTGAGAATGGAGGTTAATCAGAAGGATCCTGCGGGCAATACGAAGCCGTATAGACTTCTTGTGCCGGCGCTGAAGTATGGGAGGGATGCGGCGGATGGGGACGTGCATAGCGAAGGCGGGGGAGGGTGGATTTGAGGGAGTTCCGGCGGTGGGAGGGGGAGGGGCAGGCGGGCGAGCGAGTGGACGGTGAACTGCGGTTTGGAACTGCTCGTAGTGTTTACGAGTACTTATTTAGCTTTTTTACTTTTTCGTTTCTCTTTTCGCACGGAGATACGTGTTTTTTTAAATTTTATTTTTCTTTTCATGCTTGGCTTTGCTGCGACCGTACTACAGTATTATTCGCCTCTGACTCGGTCTATTGCTTAATCGACCCCATGAAGAACGGCTAACTGGCGGAGAGGGAGGGAGCAAATGTCGATCGATGTGTTTTTATCGTCTCTCTCTCTCTCTCTCTTTTTTTTTTCTTTTTTCTTTTTGCTCTGTCTTGCTTACGCTGTACGATTATCATATTAATACTGTGGTTGAGAAAGGCGTGTTTTGGATGGATGGATGAGTAGGTAATATCGCCCTGAACGGGCTGGACGGCTGGATGGTGGGGAGCAGTAATGGTAATAGATATGAGATGATAGATATTGAACTATACGAAACTTGGGTCTTACTGGTGGGGTATATGGTTAGAGAAGTTATGGTTTGGTTAATGGAGAGTGGTGGTGGTGGTGGTGGTGGTGAGCGCGAGCTAGCTATCACCCTATCATTTCGTAAAAGCCGGGCTGCTGCAGTGCTGGTGAGGGTGGTGCATGGTATCTGTGGGAATTGGTATACCAGTATTGAAGATGGCGAAAGACATGGTCTGTCTGGCTGCGGTAATTGGTCAAAACAGTCTATGCATCCCCGTCCAAACCCATAATTGAATATCCAAGCACACGTTGGACCTTTCTTAACGGATGGTGAGATCGCTTCATGACTTGACAAAAATATCCCAGTGTGGGAAGGATTCCAAATTGCAACTCCCTACCATATATATCTCCCTACGATATCGCTTACCCTCTCCCTCTTCCCTCCCTGCCTGCCTTTCTGCCCTTCTATCCCCACCTCGCCAACAACCAAACTATCCTAATGACAAGTAACACTCCTCGCAGCCCCGGATCCCCCCCAAATGGCATACCCAATCGCCGACCCGACGGCAACAGAAATCATGACCCAACCGTTGTACGTCATGAACAACAACCTATCCCCTCCCCCATTAGCCCCGGCTGTTCCCCTCGCTCACTCGGTTGGGCAAACTCACATGATGAAAAAGCTATAAAAAACCTGCACACCATAAAACACCGCCTTCCCAATCCTTCCATTCCTCCTCCTCCCGACCCCACCAGCCGCCACAGCTGCACCGGCACGTCCTGGAAGTAATGAGCTCGTTTCTTCACCTTTTATGGTTGTCACGTCACCGACCGTTCCCGGCAGATCAAAGGGGAAGTGGGGCGGGGGAAGTACTTATCGATGGCACCCCATCAACACGAGTCGCGTACCGCCGCGCCAAGTCGCGGACGAACTCGTAGCCGGCGGATAGCGCGATCACCGCTAGTAGGGAGAGGATTAACGTTGTCGTGTTGCGGACGTGCCAGCCGTGGAATACTAGGCAGAGGTCTTTGGTTGACCAGGTGAAGAGCCTGGGCTTGTTAGCTAGTAGCTGGTGGGGGCGGGCGGTGAGAAGGGGCGAACATGTTCATTCGACAACTGTACGCTTCCGGGGATGCATGCATGTTGTGGTCTGTCGAAGCGTGCGTCATGTGCGCATGGTGGTCGTGGGTTGAGCGCTCCATTTTGGGTTTTCCGTTCGTGAATGAGCGTGTGTGCGTGTGTGCGTGTGTGCGTGTGTGGTGGTTGTAGTCTAGTCGATGTGGTGGTTGTTGGAAGGATGGAAAAGTGGAAGGGGGAGGGACGTTTGGGTATGAGAGGCTACACGTGATACGATAGGATGCGACTGGCCCGTGACGCGAGACGGATACGATGGCCTGAATTACGTGAGCTGGACTCGCTCACACACAAGTGCTATGATATAGTATTCAAAGTTAAAAAGCTGATTGTTCAGTAACGGGTGAAAATGCGGAATAAGGTTACTTTCTGGTATTAGCAAATGGCATTCTCGCATTTCGGGCAGCCAATTTGAAGGCACCAAGGTATAATAACTAAAGGTAAAGCATAGATTTTATACTAGATATCACAGAGGTTACAGAAACCCTGTATTTTCAGGCAAAAGGTTAAAGTCAAGAGATTTCTACTAGTGGGGTGTTTAATTATTGCTAAAGTGTGATATATAATAACATTATAGGAATTTTTTTTTTAAAAAATTTCCTTATAAGTATAAACAATACCATGCTATGATACTTGCATATCTCAAAAGTATCTGGATAGATGTCTGGACCCAGATTGCAACTATGGTAGAAGAATTCTTTGATCTGAATAATTCACATATGAGTGTGGCTGATAGATATATTAGTTATATGAATTCTTATCTTATAGTAGTATAATCACAATACACAGAACAGTTTGAAGATTATTATCAAGTTAGTATCTTGTAAGTATTAGATAACTATTAGTAGTGTTCTGTAAGAGGTAGGGTCAGTGTATAGTCAAGAGCAAATAGTCCATAGTATACTATAGAGAACTAGTACTACAGTTTCCTACTACTCGTTGTACTTGTGATAGGTAACAACCTTCTCCTTCTTTCGAACTGTGCTGCGCTGTGTCCAAGAGCTCTCAGAGTCTCTTGGCGCTATCTTAGTATTCCTATATAAGAATTGGTTTCTCACTAGTGCCGAGAGTCTTGGTCTTTATATTGTTAACTGGATTCACATAGTGGATAGGTTCTTGACTCTATGTCTTGTCTATGTAGCGGAAAGGTTTGGAGGGTAAAGGTTTTTGTATTATAAAGAGCATAAAGTAGTAGATACAAAATAATAGTAGATGGTTGTGTGAAGAGCTAACCTATCAGTGAAAACCCAGCCTTCATATAGGCCTCTTCTCGCAACCCTAACCCTGCCCTGATTCTCAAGCAAGGTCAGGTGTGAAATCAATCATAATATTGTATGACTCAATCAAGTCATGTACGTAAAATATAAAACAATCCCATAACCTCTAAACGAGGTTATGTGTAAAACATAAATCAAATACAAACATAAATTAAAACATAAATCAACCACATGACCTACTAGCAAGATCATATACGAAACATAAACGAGTCTGCCTTGCTGGCAAGTCTTATTGACCAGTCTAGACTCTCTCCATAACGTCAACTATACGTCATCTGTGAAATATAATCAAAACATAACAAACCACATGACCTACTAATGAGGTCATGTGCAAAAAACCAATTTAAATATAAATAAGCCCCATGACCTGCTAACGAGGTCATGTGTATAAAATCATAATTTAACCCCATAACCTCTAAATGAGGTCATGCATGAAACCTATTCCTCGCTTCCATCATCTGGCTACACTCCTCTAGCCAGATCATGACAACTAGGTAGGAGGTAGCTACTGGTATATATACAAGTAAAATGTACTTGTATCAGAGTCTAGAGATTTGAGAGATAGGACTTGGGAGTTATGGGTCAGAGTTCACAGGTTCAGGTAACATAAAGAAGAGAAAGAGTTGTAATTTCTAAGTACAGATATATGATAGGCAGGAAATTATCAGGTTGTATAAGAAAAGTAAACTATAAAGGAGCATGATCCTTTATATACTAATAGAAGATTTGCTACCTGCTAGTACTCTCTAATACGGATTATGATACTAGAGTTTCATTCTTCAGAGATACTTCTTCTTCTCATTGTCATATAGACAAGCACTTGAGACTCCTGTCTCATGACATACTTACAAGAGTATCTATATTATATAGTCACTTAGCTGAAGAGTATTGTAGTAAAGCTATAGGTAAGAAGATACAAAAATGGTAAGGTGAAAAGCTCTTTCTCCTGAGTTCTAGCAACTTCTTTTATAATTGCTCTTCATACAACCCTAACCCTACAACTCATAATCATGAGTTATCTATCCTGTTCAAACTAAAGTTATATAATGGGCAGGGTCAGTAAGGAGTCAAGAGCAGATAGCCCAAGGTATACTATAGTAGATAAGACAAGGGAGGGGTATATCAGAAAAAAAAGTACCATGTATCTGATGCATTACTATTACATCCTGATGAATGTGATGTTAAATCTGCATCTCCTGTATCTTGTGCATTCTGATATTTGTTACAATATCTTGTACAAGGGCAGTCTGATGCTACATGACTATACTCTGTTGTATCTTGATACGACGTCACATCCTACCCACTCCTGGCCCACATCCATGTAATTCTTGATAGTACTTTCTCATTCCGATACCCACAGCTCTACCTTATTCCTCACCGGTACCCTGATTCTGGGTACTATTACTGCTTCTCTGAGGATGGCATCTGGCATAGCCTTACCATACTACTTTATCTCTTGACATGACATTGTATCTAAACTATGTTTGGCTCACACCTGAGTTATTCTCTATTATACGTTTTTATTCCAACTCCTGCAACTCTATCTTGGTTCTTGCTAGTGACCGGACTTTGGGTTCAGTTACTGCTTGTCTCAGGAGGGCATTAAATGTTGCCTCACCACACTTCTTCATGTCCCAATGCGACGTCACATGTGATCTATGTCCAGCTCACACCTGAGCTATTCTCTCCTATATCGTGTCCCTTTCATCTCCCGTTGTGGTTTTTGAACTCAGTCTGAGTAACTGGCTTACACACTTACCTTCTACATCTATGTGTCTTTACATTATTACATCTGGCTTCCCAGCTGCCTCCTGATGCTGACCTGAATCCTGGCTCCCAATTGCATAACCTCCTGGGTAGTGATTTCTCTTGTGCTATAATTTATTGCTTGTATTATATACTACATATGTACTTGGCAGATTCCAAAGTATCTGGAAATCTTAGCGCCAAGCCTTCCAGCCCAATATTTAATATATGATTTATCTGCTTATCTGCACATACCACTCAAGTTTCATCTCCATCTAGGTTGTTCACTCTATTGACTTCAATGAAAAAAGGTATGTTCTATTAAGCAAGAGGTTATGTAGGATTTATTACTAACTAGGTATTTATAGGAAAGGAGATAACCCCACGCCGCCAGGTGGCAATAATTGCTTTCCGAAGCCTTAACAAGTCAATTCCTTTTGTAAAAATCAAAGAACTTACCGGCATACCCATTTCTACAGCCCATGACATTTGGCAACATACAAAGATAAATGCTTCCAAGTCACGTCATGATACTGGACGGCCTGGCCCCAATGATGTTCTGCTTTCACTCCTCGAACTAATAACCCCTTCAGTCTTGGATCCAAACGCACATTCCGGAAGGCCTAGTGCATTAACCAAGGAGGATAAGGATCGCTTGATGGTCTTCATCAAACAAGATTTCAATACATGGCGAATGAAGATAGTCGATATCCAGCATGAAGCACGCTTTGCGCATGTTAGCATAACAATATTACTTTGTACCTTAGCTGAAAGAGGAATCGGCTTTTATAAAGAAGAATATAAGCCAATTCTTACTCTGGAGAATAAGGAAAAACGTTTGGTAAGAGAAACCTAGCTTGGCCTTGAAATATTTTGTTGTTACTAATAGATATACTTTTACAATTAGAAGTACTGTGAGGAGCGCAAGCTTTGGCGTCCAGCAGTAGAATGGGCAAGCTATAGGTTTACTGATGAGATAGTAATAGAAGTGGGGACTAGCTTTGGGGTTCAGCGTGTATGGAGGGAGAAGGGTGAAAGGTGGGACAAGGATTGTATGAGGGTAGAAAAGAGGTGTGGTGTGTTGATAATGTGTTGGGGGGTAATTGGGTGGAATTGGAAGAGGCCTTTCTATGTTTGGTCAAAGGAATCTAAGGAGAAGAAAGAAAAGGCTGTGAAGGAGATCAAGGAATGGAACAAGGAGGCAGAGCAGAGGGAAAATGAGCTAAATTCAGCCTGGAGGAGTACAGAGGAGTGGCAGAAACTAAGAGCAGTAGAGCTGGAAGCATTACGAGCAGCAAGTGCATTGAGAAAGGCTGCTAGAGACCGGGGAGAAACACTTGTCCTCAGAGTGGAACAGTCCTGGAGGGCTAAAAAGTTTAAGGTAGCACAAGCTATTCAGAAGGATGTTAAGGGTATTGACTCTGGGAGATATGTAACTTCGTTATGCTGACCCCTGCTTTGGCCAACATGCCATGCTCGTACCAGCCTCAACCTCCACTTTCGTCTAATAGAGGATAATGCATCTTCTCATAATTCCGATTTTACAAATCAAGAATGGCTAAGAGAGGGAATAGCTAAGGTGGATTGGCCACCAAACTCACCTGACTTTAACCCAATAGAGTATATTTGGAGCCTAACGAAGTTGAGAATACTTCGCTGCCGTGATACGGAATGTATAACTTCACCTGGCGCAATGGAGAGGGTTCTTAAGGAAGAATGGGAGAAGATTATGATTGAGGAGATCAATCATGAAATTGTAAAGCTACCAGATATTATGGTAAGGGGTATGGCAATAAATGGGGGAAATAAGTTTCAGGCATGAATTATATATGTTGTTTATCTTTTATATCTATCTTTATTTAATTCATAATATTATCATATTATATATATTTAACTATTTTGTCTTCGTTTAATATTGGATTTTCTTTGATTTATTCGGGATGTCTTGGCGCCAAGATTTCCGGATACTTTTGAATCTGCCAAGTACATGACTGTAGCAGGTGACTCAGGGATATGAGTTGCAGGGTTAGGGTTCGCATAAAGAGTGAGTATAGAAGAGGTGGCTAGAACCCAGAGGGATAGGCTCTTTGTGCTATTATCTTTGTATCTTCTTACCAATAACGTTACTACTTTACTCTTTGTCTATATGGCTACATTATATATCTACTCTCATGAACAACTTATCCAGTAAAATCATGGGGTGCTTAGCTATCTGACCTAGAGGAAGAAGTCTGGTCGTGAACATTGGTGGCTAAGGTATTGTCACCTGTGTGTGCAAAGTGCTAACCGGTAGGACTTGTTACATACATAGTTAACTGAATACTAATTCAGGCACGCAGCTAATACCTCTGGTCAGTAACTTGAACAGGCACAGATATGATGCAGTACCTAATACTAGAGGATCTATGGGATCAAGGTCAGCAATGCAGCAAAAACCAATCTAACAGCTCTACCAGTACAGTGTTGAACCAACTGTTACTATGTCTGAATGCTTCACAACCAGACTCAATACAAGTACTCAGAAGAGCCGTAAAATGCCTCTAGAGAAGCATGATATGGGCCATAGCATATAGTAAACCAGAAATTGATCAAGACAGAGCAGTAGATATAGAAACAGTTCTCCTAAGTGATAGTAGTAGTGATAAGTACCATAACTCATATAGTTCTGATGGAAAGAAATTGGACACTTAGAATAAAACAGAGGACAACTCTGCTTCTGATATCATCATAGTAGGACTACGTCATGGGTCATGAAAGAAAGATAGACAAAGAAATGGTCACATAATAATAATGTGAATCTAGACTACATTGGGATCACAGGAAATGGCTCTAGTTAGAGGGGTCCTGGGCAGGTATCAACTGCTAATCCGTGATGAACTATATACTCCACTTGTGTTCTCATCATCCAGTGTAGTGTGACATTCATCTTGGCTGGCCAGTGCCGCCACCTCCTGTGTCAGGAGCTCGAGTCTGGCTGTTAAATTGACTACATCAGAGGTACAACACACCAGGCCTGATATGATCTTGGAGCAGAATATAGCATCAGGGGCAGAGGGTACTATAGTAGTGCTGTTACGAATAAGATGAACGGGCTGTAACGACCCAGCATACATGAGCTATGGCGGCCAGAACCTACACCCATGCAGGCAGCCATGAGGCGAACTGGTAGGAACCAGCAGGGAAGTAAGTACTTGATCTAAGGAGACCCAATGGCCTGGGCTCCGTGAGGAACAGAAATTAGCTGGCAAGGTACCGCGGTACTTGGCTACACCCAGGGGCTGTGTCAGTGTACTTAGAGACCTCAGAAGGGGGAGTTATCCCGCCAGGCCAGGTAACTGGAGAAAGGTCAGAAATGTCTATCTCTGGTGACGGAATAGACAGGATACCTGGGTAAAGACATCTTGTCTGCCAGGCAAGGTTACCCTACCCTCAGGACCAGGTTACCCTGCCATGGGGCTTGGGTTACCCTTCGAAGGGTCCTGAGTTACCCTACCTTTCAATACGAAGTCCCTCAGGGACTTCGGGAAAAATGAGCGGAATGTTTGTCCCCTGAAGCCACGCATAATACTGGAATCTGGGATTGCAGGGGATGCTATTGGGCGAGCTATGCAGTTCTGAAGAAGCTTTAAATTGGAGACATTATTCCTATCATACCCCTCTGGCCCAGCCTGGAGGCCCGGACATCATGGGCAAATGGGTATGTAGTTGTGTGCAATCTAGTAAAGAGGAGTTTTTGGGGACCTGCTTGCAGCACCGTATACGTTGCTGCTCTCTGGTCGACTATAAGCTGTTCACTGAATATATAGGAGGGCATAGGGCCAAAGGTGGAGTACCTCTTCCAGGTTGTTCGGAGTAAAACAGGCAAAAACGGACACAGTAACCGGAGTTAACTGTAGGGGTCCCGAAGGTAGTCCTGGGTGGTGCCCGGGTGACCAGGAGAGTTTTACACCTACCAAGCCCGAATGTGTCCCCAATACCATAGGCTCTGAAAGGGAAGTGCAGAGAGACTAAAAGCATGATTTGTACCACAGGTAAGGTGGATCCGGGGTAGTGGTCATAGGTAGTGCCCATTGGATTACTCCTGGACCATCATATACTGCGGAGGACACCGGAAGCCTGTGACTCATAAATAGTAGATAGATAAATTGCTCATGGTAGCTTCCAGGGTCATGTAGAAATCATTGCATATGGGAAGTGTGTCATAGATGGTTCAGTTCATCAGATGTCTTGACTGTTAGCCACTGGCAAGGTACTGATGTCAAGAAGCTTTCACTCCAGAGGGCAAAATGGGAATGCGCTGCAGAAACGATAATGGCATGAGGTGAATGCCGACTGGAGTGTGTCGACATTTGCGTGCCCGAAGGGTGTGTTCGAAAGGTTGGAACAAACTTATAGGGGAGTTTCTGGCATGGGATAAAACTACTCGAATGTCTATCTGAGAACTCTCCTACTCCAACACTCAATCCTCTTGAAACCTTAGTTGAGTGAAGCGTCAGGCTTAACAATATTAAGTTTCACCGTTTACTTTACTTTTACATTGTGTGAGCTTTTGGCGATAAGTTTGAAGTTGTTCAGTGCGGTTGCACCCGGGGGATCCATCTTGCTAGGAGAGCCCCCATTACAGTATATCGTTAAGCGACATCCTCGCTTAACTCCTCTCCTGCTTAATTCTTTGCGATCTTTGGCACTGATCTTGCGTGAATACTGGTAATCTTATTTAGAACAAGTAGCCCCGGGTGGAAAGTGCAATGCCTAGTACTGAAGTTTGAACCAGGATGGAATCCAACTCAGATTCAGACCTTGACCTTGACGAACATGCTACCAACACGTTTCGTGCGTCAGTTTTTGGGGATGTTTGCGGTATTAAATGGGACTGTTACCAGTTGCTTTCAGAGGCTGCCCCTATTCAGTTACCTATTAAATGCCATGATCTCATGATTACAGACTCTTGCGCTCTGGTGCTCTCATGTTTCTAAGATCCTACCCTTCTCCACAACATAACCCCTCCCCCGCCGGATGGGGTCTCCTTTAGTGAGAGCTCACACCAGTTTGTCAAACCTTATATCATCCGTGAGGTATCCAGGTCGATTGAGTAAGTAAAGCTGGAACTAAAGAACTGAAACAACCAGCAGTGGAATGGATGAAGGTGCAGCAGTAGGCATACCTGTGGATGATAAGGGATCATCAAGCATTAAAGACTCGGATGGCAGCATTGGAAAAGGCCTTTGAAGGAGGGTATAGTATTGATGCTGAGAATGATGTACTGATGTTAGAGGCTGGGTCTCCACTCCCGCTGGTCCATACCAAGCCCGAGGATTTCAGTATGGAGTTGGCCATAAGAGCCAGGGAGGATCAATGGAGTGCATACCAGAGCCCTATCAGTATACGGATATTCGAAAGCCTGAAAGGTGATGGCTACAGCAATACCCCCTCCTTCTCAAGAGCATTTACAGGCTCCCTATCAGTCCCCTGCTCGTTCGCTCATAGTTGCTTGGACAGCCCTGCCACCGCGCCAACTAGTAGCCATTGCCTAATGGCCAGGACGTCCAAACCAAAGGGTATTACAGCCCCAGATACACCTGACCCTACTCCATGTCCGACCCCTGCTCCTATCATTCCGCCCGCAACACCTTCGGTTGCAACTCCTATACCTCCTATAGCTGCCCCAAGACCCACACCACTACCAGTTCCTCTCTCCATCTCTGACCCCTCTCCTACCACAACCTTCTATCCGCTCTTTGCTGCGTCACCTGGGTTCTGTGAACAGGCATGGCGCTAGCGAGAGCGGGCACCCAAGGCTCCATTGCAGGGGACCTGTATCCTCGGAGCGGGAACACCTGCTTGCGGGGTTCCTAGGGCACCAGTTATCCACTTGGCGCCCTCTAAACCAATTCTTTCCTCCAGCCTCCCCACCATCACAAGTAGTGATTGGAACAGCCAAGACGAGTTCTGGCTGTCGGGCTGTAAGCCAGAAGCAAGCCGGACGGGGTGGAATCATTCCCACTCATATGGGTGTAGGGAAGGGACCATGGACCCTGGTGAGGCATAGAAGAAGGCGGAAGGAAGGAGATGGATGACCAACATGTCGGTATTGAGGGTCATGGAGGCACGCTGGCCCCCCGATGCAACCCGTAACTTGTCAAGAGCTGCGGACATTTCAGTAGATAATGCAGGTGGCGCCTAATCCTACTCCTGAGAGTACGCGGCGAACTGTTCCACCAGCGGTACCAGTACCAGCAGCTGCTAACCCACCAGAGGTTAGAAACTGGAATGGCCCGGTGGACCAGTTTGATGGGTACGATAGACCAAGGCAATTGCAAGGAGCAAACGCCGGAGGTAGTGGGAATGGAAATGTGCCACCCGGAGGGGGTATGGTGAGAGCAGGTCGGGATCTAGGGGCCACTGACCATGACAGCTTGAATAAGGATGATGACCACGGGTCTCTCCCTGATTGGACCCCCTTTCTCAGTGCTCGCAAGGATGAGTGAAGCAACAAGAAGAAATGACAATGGGAGTGCCGGGCCAAGAGGCTTGTGAGAGCTCTGAGGGGTACTGGTTCAGCTTCCAGGCCTATACCTAGGTGATGGCAGAAGAAGCTGCAAAAGCTGGGTAGTATCCCAACATTCAAGGGAAAAGTTGCGGAACCCCCGAGATTCTTGACTTTGGTAGATATCAAATTCGTATCCTTTGCAGATTGCAAGTTAACCAATATGGATAAGGTAACCTTGGTAATCCTCCTTCTTGCGGACTCAGCATGGGCATGGTATTTGGGGTTGCATGAGCACATTAACAAGAAACCAGCCAAGCATAATGGCGTTCCTGTCAAGATCAGCAACCCCTTGCCGGCATCGAAAGGGTTCCATGACTGATTGGAAGAAGTTTTGGCGGGGACCAGTCCGAGTGACAACGATCCCTTTCTCGCATGGCGAGACCTTGTGAGGAAGCCACATCACATTGATGAGTACTGTGTAATGACCCAGCATACAGGAGCTATGGCAGCCAGAACCTACACCCATACAGGCAGCCTGGAGGTGAACTGGTAGGAACCGGCAGACAAGGAAGACCTTGACCAACAGAGACCCTATGGCCCGGGATCCGAGAGCAACAGAACTAGCTGGCTGAGGTACCGAGGTACTTGGATACACCTAGGAGCGGTGTCAGCGTACTTAGGGACCTTGAAGGGGCAGTTACACTGCTAGGCCGTGTAACTGGGCAAAGGCTGGAAAGGTCTATCTCTGGTAACGGAATAGACAGGGTAACAGGGTATAGTCCCCTTGTCCAGTAGGCAAGGTTACCCTACCCTCAGGATCAGGTTACCCTGCCTTGGGGCTTGGGTTACCCTGCGTGAAGTCCTGAGTTACCCTACCTTTCAATATGAAGTCCCTTGGGGAGTGCGGGAAAATTGACTGGAATGTTGGTCACGTGAAACCACGCATACTACGGGAATCTGGGGTTCCGGGAAGTGCTATTAGGCGAGCTACGCAGCTCCGAAGAAGCTGTAAATTGGAGACATTATTCCTATCATGCCCCTCCAGCCCCGCCTTGAGGCCTGGACGTCATGGGCAAAAGGTTGTGTAGTTGTGCGCTGTCTAGCAATGAAGGATCTTGGCAGACCTGCTTGCAACACCGTATACGTCGCTGCCGTCCGGTCGACTGTAAGATGTTCGCAGGATATACAAGGGGACGTATGGTGGGAGGTGGAGTACCTCCTCCAAGTTGTGCGGGGTAAAACGGACCAAAACTGACGGAGTTAACAGGAGTTAACCGTGGGGGTCCCAAAGGTAGTCCCAGGTGGTGCCGGGGCAAGCGGGAGAGTTTCACACCTACCAAGCCCAAACGTGTCCCTAATGCCATAGGATCTGGAAGGGAAGTGCAGAGACACTAAACGTAGGATTTCTACTACAGGTAAGGTGGATCTGAGGTGGTGGTCATGGGTAGCGCCCATTGGATCACTCCCAGACCACCGGATACTGCGGAAGACACCAGAAGCCCGAGACTTGTAAATAGTAGATAGATAAACCGCTCACGGTAGCTTCCGGGGTCAAGTAGAAACCACTGCATATGGGAAGGGTGTTATTGATAGTCCTGTTCATGCGGTGTCTTGACTGTTAGCCACTGGTAAGGCACCGATGCGAAGAGGTTTTCACTCCGGCGGCCAAATTGAGAATGCGCCTCAGAAACGATACTCCCATGAGGTGAACACCACCTAACACGTGTCAACACTTGCATGCCCGAAGGGTGTACTAACATATGTGGCTGACCACCCTTAACGGAGAAGGGTATGCTCGAATAGTTGGAGTAAACTGATGGCGGAGTTTCTGGCAAAAGACAAAACTACTTGACCCTCTATGGGAGAACTCTCCTACTCCAACAATCAATCCTCATGAGACCTTAATTGAGTGAAGCGTTAGGCTTAACGATATTAAGTTTTACCGCTTACTTTACTCTTACAGTGTGTGAACATTTGGCGATAAGTTTGAAGTCGTTCGGTGCGGTCGTACCCTTGGGATCCATCTCTCTAGGGGAGCCCCCATTTGTAACGTGTTCGGGCCGGGCCCTAGTCACGTAGCAGTACGATAGGAGCAGATAGCTTCTTGATCAACAAGAAGTGAGCGCTGCTAACTAAAGGAGGCTTCGAAGGGGTGTAATAGGAGATCAAAGAAGTAACCGTTCAACCAAGTATATTAAGAATATTGTCAGTTGAAGTCTGCTATTTCCATCGTGGGAATCAGCGGTCTTTAAATACAGTCTATCGCTTATCTCCAGTATGAGCGATATTGCAAAACATTTTCTGTATCAACCAATAGTACACGAAACAATACAAGTATCAAACGATACTGTAAAACTAAACATAAAACAATGTTTGTATCAACTGATAGCACACGAAACAATATAAGTATCAAACGATACTGTGAAACCAAACATAAAAGAATGTGTGTATCAACTGATAGCACACGAAACAATACCAGTATCAAACGATACTGTGAAACCAAACATAAAACAATGTGTTTATCAACCAATAGTACACGAAACAATACAAGTATCAAACGATACTGTGAAACCAACTATAAAAGAATGGGTGTATCAACCGATAGCACACGAAACAATACAAGTATCAAACGATACTGTTAAACCAAACATAAAACAATCCCTGTATCAACCGATAGCACACAAAACAATACCACCATCAACCGATACTGTGAAACCAAATACAAAACATAAAACCTAGTACCCGTACCGGTTACACCATTACATACTGGGACAAGATAATTTAATACATGTATAAGCTTAACTATACAGACCCAGTGCAGGTACGAAACAAGGTTCGATCAGGCATTACTCAAGAGGTTTGGAATGCATGGGCACTCAAGGAGCCCCATCCGACTGACCTGAATAAGTACCTTAATCTTCTTCTGAAAGTCGGGCATCTCCTGCAAGACAACCACCAGTTCAGTAACCGTGTCCTCCACCCTGCCCCACACTCTTAGCCCTCAGATAAGAAGGAGGATAGATCCTCGATGTCAGGCAGGTTCAAGAAAAAGGAGAAAGGTTAGGGCAGACAGAACCAGAGGTATACCAAACCCACTAATTTCAATGCAGGGAAACAGGCAAAGCCGGTAACATCTGACTGTGTATTGGTGTATAAGAAAATTGCATCGACTTTGACCGAAGGGGGGGGAAAGCACAACCAGTGGATCAAGTATAGACAAACCGGGCACTTCAGGAGAAAGTGTACCGCAGCGTCCCCGGTTGTTAGTTCATCTAAACCCACATATGGGTTGAAACAGTCAACTCCGGTAGGCGACGCATTGGGTACGGACAAGTGGTCAAAGAGCATTGAGGCGCCACCTGTGCCTTCCTTGTCAAAGATACTCAAAGTCCGACAGGTATAAGCTCAGAACATGGAGGCTGATACTGTCGGCTTAGAATAGGTAAGAACCCATTCCGTGAAAGGCATAACCCGGCTAACCTGTATCCATAGACCTATAAGGGATGGACGGAAGAACCTAGGAAGTGGTTCTGGGATGGCTAAGTACCCCTCTACTGCCTGGACGAAGGTAATACTGACTACACTCAGGGGTGTTGGAAGGTAGATATTTTGGGCCAGGTGCGTGGGACTGGGTCACTTTTCCTTTTGTTTGGTTTCTGGTATTTTCTTTATTCTAGTTATAAGTATTTCTTTCAGGATTTCCTTGGCTGGATGAGCTGGTCTTGGGACATTGTTTTGGTTGAGGCTGCGTAAGGTCTTCCTAGAGGAGAGGCTCAACATTGGGGAAGTTCTATGTTACTTTGCTGGTAAGCGGTCTAATGAGGAACCTCTATCAACCTCGGGAATTTGTTACCATTAGTACAAAGGGAATTGGTTCAGGCCGGACTTGATCAAATAAAAGCATTATTTCTATATTTACCTGAGGAGGGTTTAGTACCCGAAATCATGCTGGCATGATAGTAAACACCCTAGCAATTGTGACACAGCGAACTCCAATCCCGCAATCGCTTACCAACCCGTTGTGGCCGCTCTTGTGTCAAAAGGCCAAAGACCCAGAATTAGTAAGACAAGATGACTAAGCCCCTAAGGCAAGTAAGGAGGCAAAAACAGAACAACTTCCCTTGTTACACTAAGTCTATTCACCCACCTGTAAAGTCAGACTCGAAGATCGGAGCGTGACAAGTAAGGGCAGAAGCGGTCTTGTTGCTGGATAGCGGAGCTACTGGGCCAGTGCTTAGTAGCCTATGGGTCAGGTCTGCACTATACCAAGATATTGGAAATGAGAATAGTTGACCACCACAATGACAGGGCTTTGAGGTCCCGGACATGCCTGACACAAGAGTGTACAGGTACCTACCTATGTCATGGCTAAAGGACCATAACTCGGACATAGATTGGAAAACAGGATCACTAACCTGGCGCTCAGATTTCTGCAAGGCTAACTACCTAGCAGAGCAGGGGAGGTTAGTATTCATGACAGACGAAGAACTGATAGCCGAAGACCCTAGTAATGTGTACCTGTTGGGAATTGTACAATTCTCCGATGAGGAAGGTGCTGACATTATGGTCCCACTACTCCCGGAATGTAAAGACTATGGGAACACCTTTAGTCAAAGATGGATTGAGGTGTTACTGCAGCACTCGAAGTACAACCATATAATTGAGTTGCAGCCTAGAACTCAACATCTGTTTGGGCCTATTTATTCGTCATGGGAAAAGGAGCTTAAGGCACTCTGTGAATATCTCAATGAGATGCTGCGAACTGGAAAGCTGTGGTGATCCAGTTCCTCTGCAGCAGCCCATATCCTCTTCGTACCAAAGCCAGATGGTACACTGAGGTTGGTGATAGATTACCAAGGGCTGAATAAAATCATGGTTAAGAGTAAGTACCCTCTACCGTTGATGAATGAACTACGAGATTGACTGGGAAAAGCCGTTGTGGTGACTAAGTTGGACCTGAAGAACAGCTATTACATTCTGAGGATGGCACAAGGTGAGGAATGGAAGACTGCCTTGCAGTGTTTTTTTTCTTTTTTTTCTTTTTGACTCATATGTTTGTTGCTTCTGGTGCAAAAACGTGTATGTACCTTGCGGTATGATGTACAAAAAGCCTTAATTCCAACGCAGTAACAAAAGAAAACTGTCCTTAAATGCACTCCTCCAAGAACTGGCCACACAAGCCCACCATATCGCCCATGATGACTAATGCAAAAGTAAAGAAATCCTCTGCTTGGCACTGAGAAAACCCATTCAGCAAACAAATATGAGTAACGTACAGGAATCCTCGTCCATATCCGCTCATGACTGCCGCCCCAAACATCACCCGCAGGAAAAAAACATAACGTGTAAAGTAAAACAAGTAAACCAAATCCTATCCGCATAGGGAGCAGGGGGTGTTTGGGTATGACCTTGGAGGGGTCGGTGAGGTTGAGGCCAAAGTGGCTCTGATGGCTGGCATTGTAGGGGGAAAGCTAGTAGCAGTAGGGGAAATGTTGGCGGCAAGCCCCAAGATGAGGGGGGACGAGGTCCAGACAGGGGGATTAGGCCCAAGTGCATTGATACCCAGGAGGTGGGCTTCATGTTGCATGGCCTCAGCAGGGCAGTGGAGGATGGCGTGATCGAATGTCTCGTCCGCCTACTCGCTAGAGGGCACAACGGGGACCCATCACAGGAAAACCATGAGGCATGGCTACAAGATAACTCTTCCCAGAGCATATCTAGTGAAGCCTTCCTGTGAGAAAATGGGTGAGGCCCATAAAAGCGTGGGGCCTGACGGCTGGGCGGTAAAGGTGGGGGCCAACTGGAGACGCCAGCCCCAGCTACAATAGCAGTATTGATGCCTTGGCCTGAGCCTTGAGCAAATGGTAGTGAGGTGATCTGCGGTCCACATATGCCTCAGGGGCCACAAGGTGCAGGAGAGCCAACAGGGGATGAGAGGGAATCAAATCGGGCACAGAATGAGCAGCTGCGTTAATAGGCAGATATATTCTGTGGGAAGCAGCATTGGAGGTGGACCAGAGGGCGGGGCGAGCCTTGCTCCCCACACCCCGCAGCAGAATAGACCTGCTAGGGAAGTATGGCTATAACTGCCATGGATCCCAGGTAGGTACTGTAGGGTGCAGTGTAGCCACAGCAGGGTTAGAGTGGGGCGCCGCACAAATCAAGCGAAGCCCCGCTATGCGACGCTTAGATAGGAGATATGGCACCAGTAGCGGTAGGGTGGCTTCAACATAAAGGGCTGCGACAGGGCTAGAGGAAAAGCAATTGGTGGACCACCAAAGAATACGGCGCCAGAAGGTGCTGAGTTTAGTGAGCATAGAGGCAGAGGGGACAAACAAGTCAGCCCCATAGGTGAGAATAGGAAGAATAAGGCCTACCACCAGCTGGCGGTTGCACCAGGGGGACCTGCCCTTCGCGGCGTCACTAAGTCGACGGAGGAGGATGAAGAAGGCCTGGGCGTAGGCCAGGTGGTGAACAAAGTGCGGACCAATGTCCATTGAGGGGCTGAGCCAGTGGCCTAACCACCTAACAAGAGAAGAAGGAGAAACAATAAGGCCATTAAGGCAAGCGGGCAAAGTACATGAGGGGCTCTTGTCCCACGGGGTGCACCAATGAAGGAGCTTGGTCTTGGGGACAGAGAAACCAACCCCGAGGCACTGCCCTACATGGAGGTAAACTAAAAAATAATACTCAAGAAGACGCACCTTTGAGTGGTAAGAACTAGAAGCCATGGTAACAGCAAAATCATCAACATATGAAACCACTAACCGCCGCTGCACAGGAACGAGAAGAGATGAAACATATATAATAAGGAGAAAAGGAGAAACTGGTGACCCCTGTGGGGTCCCAACGGCCACTGGTGAAAACACCCCCAGTACTCCTTGGAACTCTAGGGGGCACCTGCGGTCAGAGAGAAAAGAAACCACTCAAGATACCAACTGCCTTCCGGTGTAGATCTGGACTGTATGAATACACAGTCATGCCGTTTGGGATATGTAATGCCCTGGCGACTTTCCCGAACATGATAAATGAGGTCTTTCGTAACCTCCAGGATGAAGGAGTCATTGCATACAGGGATGACAACCTGATCTACTGCGTGACCATAGAGGAACATGCAGAGCTCAGGAGGTGGGCGATGAAGAAGTTGCGGAAAGTAAGACTATGCGTAAGCATGAAGAAGTCCAGTCTCCACCAATGGGAAGTTGAATTCCTCAGATACAAGATCTCTGATATAGGGATCACTGCATGGGTGGAGAAGGTGCAAACAATCAGGGATTGGGCACCTCCGACATGCGTCGCTGATATTGAAAGCTTCATGGGCTTTGCCAACTTCTACGGTCGGTTCACGGAAGCTTTCAGTAGGATAGCGAAACCTCTAACAGATCTCCCAAAGAAGGATGTCCAATGGGAATAGACACCTGCTTGCCAGCAGGCCTTCAATCAATTGAAGGAAGCATTTATGTCCTAACCTATACTAGTACATTTTGACCCAGAATGGCCCACTAGGCTGGAAGCCGACGCCAGTGACTTTGCCTTAGGAGCTGTCCTCTACCAGCTCAGTGAAGACGAGAGGTGGCATCTGGTGGCCTATTACAGTTGGAAAGTTCACCCAGCAGGTATTAATTATGATGTCCAGGATAAGGAGATGACGGCTATTGTAGCAGCATTCAAGCAATGGGATTATCTGCTGGGCTCGGTAATGGACCAATTGGTGACCTATACAGATCATATGAATTTAGAGTACTTTAATAGTACCAAGGTCCATAACTACGGGCACCACCGGTGGGCTGAGCTCCGGGAACCTGTAACCTGTAACCTGTTCGGGCTGGGCCCTAGTCTTGTAGCAGTACGATAGGAGCAGATGGCTTCTTGATCAACAAGAAGTGAGCGCTGCTTACTAAAGGAGGCTGCGAAGGGCTGTAATAGGAGATTAGAGAAGTAACCATTCAACCAAGTATATTTAGAATACTGTCAGTCGAAGTCTGCTGTTTCCATCGTGGACATTAGCAGTCTTTAAATACAGCTTATCTCTCATCTCCAGTATGAGCGATATTTCAAAGCATTGTGTGTATCAACCGATAGCACATGAAACAATTCAAGTATCAAGCGATACTGTGAAACCAAACATAAAACCTTGTGTGTATCAACCGATAGTACATGAAACAATACAAGTATGAAACGATACTGTGAAACCAAACATAAAACCTTCTGTGTATCAACCAATAGTACAGGAAACAATACAAGTATCAAGTGATATTGTGAAACATAACATAAAACCTTGTGTGTATCAACCGATAGTACACGAAACAATACAAGTATCTAACGATACTGTGAAACCAAACATAAAACCTTGTGTATATCAACTGATAGCACACGAAACAATACGAGTATCAAATGAGGCCGTGAAACCAAACATAAAACCTTGTGTGTATCAACCGATAGCACACGAAACAATAACCTAGTACCCATACCAGTTACACTGCCAAAACAAAATAACAATTTCACCAAACCATAAAATATAAGAAATTCTAATAGCCGGCAACCCTGCTATTTCCCGGAAGGTCTCTCTAGGACTTATCCTTGTTATTATCACTATCTTACAACATTCTCAAATCGTCCTGTAACATCCATTCCACACCCTTCAACCATATCTCCAAACATTTTGCACATAGTGACTCATGTACCATGCATCCTGACTCCTGGTAGTGTGGTAAGTCAATCAAGTTGCAGACCCTCCGGTCTTCACATCCCTCACTTTCTACATTGATATTTCCATATTCGGCACAGTAATCGAGGTAGTATCTTAGCCAGTATGCACTCATTGGCATGGTTCCCAAGTATAGTAGGTGTCCCATGAACTGGTGGCGATCTCACACGTTGAGTTCTTTGTAGTTTGACATTATCCATGGTAGTATAAGAGTAGGGGTAGTCTTTTCTTGCGTGGTTCGTTTGGTGGGAGGTATTTGCAGTAGTTTAGTTCAGGTGCTGTGGCAGGTGGTATTTATATACCGGTGTTGGCCTCGCTTAGATTTGAAGATAGGTGGTACTCGTTGGTCTTGCTTAGGTTTGAAGCTGGGTGGTACTCATTGGTTGCTCTTAGGTTCGCAGGTGGGTGGTACTTGATCTCGGTTTCTTCCATTTCTAAAAACATATAACATTTTTCTGTGCTTAGGTAGCATCCACTACCGAAACGGAACACATCTGATCGTGTTTCTCCCCAGATCCTTCCTGTTGATTCTGTTGTTATCTTGAGGCATTTGTCGCAAATATGTATGAATAGTCGGTGTGTAAGGTATCATTTAGGCATAATATCACGGTCCACCAACATTCCCATTTGCTGATAGCGTAGTCTCTACGGTACTCGCTCATAGTTTGACATCATAAGGCTATTGGATAGTATTCGTTCTGTCTTCCGTTGTGCCCAGTACTCGGCTTCCGCTAGTGGTTAGAAATATGCCGCTTCATCCTCCAATACCCGATTCTCATCTTTGTCGCTCTCAAAGTCGCTTTCAAAATGTGCTGACCAGAATCCATCCTGTATACCTCCGCTTGTATCCGAGCAGAGGTGTTGGATTTCCGGCAGTATTGGACTCCCCACCACCATTACATGGTTTATTGTTGGGGGTAGCTTACCTTCTGGTTTGTTATCTGCCCACTACTGGTTTACCAATTCCATCGTATTTTCCAATCCTTCGAGGGGTTCCTAGCTGTTCTCAGTTTCTGGGTATCCTTCACCCGCCTCTAAGAATTGGTCACGATCATAGCGTCTTCTATGGTCCCGTATTGCCCACACTTCCTATTCTGGTTTTTCGTTAACTATGATCGGAGGTGGTTTCGTATGGCTTCTGCCAGGGAATGTGGTATCGTCATTAGGTAGGTACCATTTTACTGTTGATGCGTGGAAGGTGGCTTCTCAGTTTCGTTACAGTCTGCCATCTATTTCTACCGTGTAATTTTCTGTATGCTCCTCATATCCCACCATCCTAAATGGTCCTCTCCAGCGCGGTTGCAGCTTCTCACTTCGTCTAGATTCGGTTGCAAACAGGCTTGCATAGACTTGTAGCTGGCTACCTATCTCAATTGGTGTATGGTGTCTGCGGCGTCTTGCTACTGTCCTGGTACTTCTGAACCATGCCTGCTTGATGGCATTGAATGCAGTGTTCCAGATTGCTTGATCTCTGTTCAATAACTCGTCAGCTGCCGGTACTGCAGAGTTCCTGAAGTTCGCCATGGGGAGTAGAGGGTAGTTTTTTCCAAAAATAGCTATGTATGGTGACATACCAAGGGTTTCAGACCATCCTGCATTCAGGTAGGCTGCCGTTTTGGGTATGGCATAAAACCAATTGTTCTCTCTTGCATTGATGAGGTTTTGAAGGGCTCTCTTCAATTCTCGTATCTTTCTTTCCACTGGCCCATTCGTTTCATGGTGTCCTGGTACAGCTTTGATGTGTTCAATTCCTAGAGATCGACACTGCTGTCTTCACACATGTGACTCACAACGTGGGTCCGCATTGCTTACCATTGTTGTTGGGTAACCGCCAGGTGCAAATATCTTGTTGTGTAGCAGTTCTCAAGTTGTTATTGCTGTAACTTCCTTGTTTGTCAGTATGAGCCATATAAATCCTGACAACCTATCTATGGCTACGAGGATTGTATCCTATCCCCATGAGTTGTGGTTGGGTCCTGCGAAGTCAATAGGTATTGATTCAGAAATCTCTGATGGTAGCACGATCATTTGGCCTTTTCCTTCTGATAACTTGGTGGGATCTTTGTCAGGTTTGGCAGGTATGGGATTGGGCCACATACGCTCTAAAATCCTTTCGCATTGCAGGCCAGAACAGGTATTCAGTGGCGTAGCATCGGTTCGGTTGGGCACTCTGATGGCATTCGTTGTGGATTTCAGCTATGACGTACTCGCTTAGCGTAGTATTCCCAAAGGCAGGGCCTTTCGGAATGTATTGGCATTCTTACCCATATCTTGTCTTTGCATACAACATTCTGTTTGCGACCGTATAGGAGGACAAATCTCATTCGGAGTCTACGTTTTTGTTGACCTTTTTCCTAATTGGTTCCCTACGACACGCTGCAACCATCTGGGCACGGAATATCCCGATCATTTTATTGACTGTCCGTGTGGTATCCCGTTCATCTTCTATCTTGCTTCCTCGGGTAGTTTCGGGTTGGTCATCCTCCTTGTTCTTTTCAAAGATCTCATACAGTCTGCGTTGGTATTCATCCATTGTTGCGGGTATTGCCAGGAGTAGGGTCTCATGGCTAAAGTTTTCTATTGGCTCTACTGGCCTAAGGGGTACTGAGTCATCTGGCCCTGGCATTCGAAACACTGTGGCTTCTGGGTTCAGTATTGCCAGGATTGTGCAAGATCGGGGCATTGGCTGTATGAGGCTAGAGGGCCCTTGTCCTACACTATTCGGTCTTCCACCAATCGTCTGTTGCGATTCCCAGTCACCGATCATGGGGGACTCCGGAGGACTTGGGTCAGGTTCCGTGCTCGCGGGACTCAGTCCTTCACTAGGAGGTCGCGAGGTTGACTTGTTTTTCTGTCTAGGGCGGTTGTTTGTAAATTTAATCTCAGTTTGATGGTATGGGCAGTGGTCCACGTAGCAATGTGGGTAGTAAAGTTTGCTATATTGCAGCTCCTCAGGTGGCATGCTCCATAAGGTGCACTTGTCTCCCAGTCATTTCCTGCAGTGATTGAGCATGGGCTCTCAGGGGGCACAGGGGGCTCATTGGGGTTCTCCGTGTATGAGTAAGGATGGGAGGTAGGGGAGATATCTTGCTCTGGCTCCCGTCCATTTGATTCTTGTTCGTATACTGTATTGTCTGAGATATCATCCGCTTCTTTTGTATAGTCGTGGACATAGAGAGGGTTCAAGTCTGCTCCATCCTCGTATACCTGGGAAGGAGTATCCGCTAAATAGTTTCTGCTTCCTGGCATGTAGACTATCCTTGCATCGTATTTTCCCAAGGCACTGACCCATCTCGCCTGCTTCCTACTCGGGTTCTTTGCGGTTCGTAGGTGCGTTAGGGGCTGGTGGTCTATTAGTATTGTGAATGTATTTCCTATTAGTACATTGTGGAACTGGTTAAGCGCCTCACCAATCGTCACGGCCTCTTTATCGCTGGTTCCATAATTGGTCTGTGTGTTCGTAAATTTTTTGCTTTGTAATGCGGCTGGTCGAGTCATCTCACATGTGGGTCCCTGTCCAACACAAGCTGCTATTTCTAAGTCTGACACATTCGTGATGAACCAGATTGGTTCCTTATTCCATATATCTATTGGCCGCATGACTTGGTGGTTGACAATTCGCTTCTTGATCATTTCCAATGCGGTCTGATGTGTGGTTATCCATACAAACTTGGCGTTTCCCGTCAAGTCCATCTATGGCACTGTTAGGCTAGCATGTTGTGGGAGGACCCGGGCTACATAATTTACTATTCCTAGGACATGTTGTAATTCCTGTTTGTTCTGAGGTGTTTTCCAACATGCGATTGATGAGATTTTCTGGAGGGAGGCATGGATTCCATCGCTGTCCACTATGTGTCCTAGTACCTGCAACTTATTGGCGAAAAGCCGCGATTTTTTCTTGCTTGCACGGAATTTTGCTTCTCTGAGTCGGCCACACACCTGGCGTATGTGCCTTTCATGGTCCTTTGATATATCCGAGAATATAAGAATCTCGTCAATGGATACCCATACAAAATGATGTAGGAATTGGCTCCCTAGATCTTCTATTATTCACATAAAGGTTGCTGGCGTGTTCATGTCCGCTTGTAGTATTGCTTTGCTGACAAATTCTCCAAACGGGGTCTTAAATGAGTTGAATTTCATGCTGTCTTTGTTTACCTATGTTTGGAAGTATGCATCACTTAGATCAATCTTGCTCGGTAACTTTGCTCTTCTGACTTTGTAACGTGTTCGGGCTAGGCCCTAGTCACGTAGCGGTACGATAGGAGCAGATGGCTTCGCGATCAACACGAAGCGAGCGCTGCTTGCTAAAGGAGGCTTCGAACGGGGTGTAATAGGAGATCAAAGAAGTAACCGTTCAACCAAGTATATTTAAGAATACTATCTGTCGAAGTCTGCTGTTTCCATCGCGGGAATCAGCGGTCTTTAAATACAGCATATCGCTTATTTCCAGTATGAGCGATATTGCAAAACAATGTGTGTATCAACTGATAGCACACGAAACAATACAAGTATCAAACGATACTGTGAAACCAAACATAAAACAATGTGTGTATCAACCGATAGCACACGAAACAATACAAGTATCAAACGATACTGTGAAACCAAACATAAAACAATGTGTGTATCAACCGATAGCACACGAAACAATACAAGTATCAAACGATACTGTGAAACCAAACATAAAACAATGTGTGTATCAACCGATAGCACACGAAACAATACAAGTATCAAACGATACTGTGAAACCAAACATAAAACAATGTGTGTATCAACCGATAGCACACGAAACAATACAAGTATCAAACGATACTGTGAAACCAAACATAAAACAATGTGTGTATCAACCGATAGCACACGAAACAATACAAGTATCAAACGATACTGTGAAACCAAACATAAAACAATGTGTGTATCAACCGATAGCACACGAAACAATACAAGTATCAAACGATACTGTGAAACCAAACATAAAACAATGTGTGTATCAACCGATAGCACACGAAACAATACAAGTATCAAACGATACTGTGAAACCAAACATAAAACAATGTGTGTATCAACCGATAGCACACGAAACAATACAAGTATCAAACGATACTGTGAAACCAAACATAAAACAATGTGTGTATCAACCGATAGCACACGAAACAATACAAGTATCAAACGATACTGTGAAACCAAACATAAAACAATGTGTGTATCAACCGATAGCACACGAAACAATACAAGTATCAAACGATACTGTGAAACCAAACATAAAACAATGTGTGTATCAACCGATAGCACACGAAACAATACAAGTATCAAACGATACTGTGAAACCAAACATAAAACAATGTGTGTATCAACCGATAGCACACGAAACAATACAAGTATCAAACGATACTGTGAAACCAAACATAAAACAATGTGTGTATCAACCGATAGCACACGAAACAATACAAGTATCAAACGATACTGTGAAACCAAACATAAAACAATGTGTGTATCAACCGATAGCACACGAAACAATACAAGTATCAAACGATACTGTGAAACCAAACATAAAACAATGTGTGTATCAACCGATAGCACACGAAACAATACAAGTATCAAACGATACTGTGAAACCAAACATAAAACAATGTGTGTATCAACCGATAGCACACGAAACAATACAAGTATCAAACGATACTGTGAAACCAAACATAAAACAATGTGTGTATCAACCGATAGCACACGAAACAATACAAGTATCAAACGATACTGTGAAACCAAACATAAAACAATGTGTGTATCAACCGATAGCACACGAAACAATACAAGTATCAAACGATACTGTGAAACCAAACATAAAACAATGTGTGTATCAACCGATAGCACACGAAACAATACAAGTATCAAACGATACTGTGAAACCAAACATAAAACAATGTGTGTATCAACCGATAGCACACGAAACAATACAAGTATCAAACGATACTGTGAAACCAAACATAAAACAATGTGTGTATCAACCGATAGCACACGAAACAATACAAGTATCAAACGATACTGTGAAACCAAACATAAAACAATGTGTGTATCAACCGATAGCACACGAAACAATACAAGTATCAAACGATACTGTGAAACCAAACATAAAACAATGTGTGTATCAACCGATAGCACACGAAACAATACAAGTATCAAACGATACTGTGAAACCAAACATAAAACAATGTGTGTATCAACCGATAGCACACGAAACAATACAAGTATCAAACGATACTGTGAAACCAAACATAAAACAATGTGTGTATCAACCGATAGCACACGAAACAATACAAGTATCAAACGATACTGTGAAACCAAACATAAAACAATGTGTGTATCAACCGATAGCACACGAAACAATACAAGTATCAAACGATACTGTGAAACCAAACATAAAACAATGTGTGTATCAACCGATAGCACACGAAACAATACAAGTATCAAACGATACTGTGAAACCAAACATAAAACAATGTGTGTATCAACCGATAGCACACGAAACAATACAAGTATCAAACGATACTGTGAAACCAAACATAAAACAATGTGTGTATCAACCGATAGCACACGAAACAATACAAGTATCAAACGATACTGTGAAACCAAACATAAAACAATGTGTGTATCAACCGATAGCACACGAAACAATACAAGTATCAAACGATACTGTGAAACCAAACATAAAACAATGTGTGTATCAACCGATAGCACACGAAACAATACAAGTATCAAACGATACTGTGAAACCAAACATAAAACAATGTGTGTATCAACCGATAGCACACGAAACAATACAAGTATCAAACGATACTGTGAAACCAAACATAAAACAATGTGTGTATCAACCGATAGCACACGAAACAATACAAGTATCAAACGATACTGTGAAACCAAACATAAAACAATGTGTGTATCAACCGATAGCACACGAAACAATACAAGTATCAAACGATACTGTGAAACCAAACATAAAACAATGTGTGTATCAACCGATAGCACACGAAACAATACAAGTATCAAACGATACTGTGAAACCAAACATAAAACAATGTGTGTATCAACCGATAGCACACGAAACAATACAAGTATCAAACGATACTGTGAAACCAAACATAAAACAATGTGTGTATCAACCGATAGCACACGAAACAATACAAGTATCAAACGATACTGTGAAACCAAACATAAAACAATGTGTGTATCAACCGATAGCACACGAAACAATACAAGTATCAAACGATACTGTGAAACCAAACATAAAACAATGTGTGTATCAACCGATAGCACACGAAACAATACAAGTATCAAACGATACTGTGAAACCAAACATAAAACAATGTGTGTATCAACCGATAGCACACGAAACAATACAAGTATCAAACGATACTGTGAAACCAAACATAAAACAATGTGTGTATCAACCGATAGCACACGAAACAATACAAGTATCAAACGATACTGTGAAACCAAACATAAAACAATGTGTGTATCAACCGATAGCACACGAAACAATACAAGTATCAAACGATACTGTGAAACCAAACATAAAACAATGTGTGTATCAACCGATAGCACACGAAACAATACAAGTATCAAACGATACTGTGAAACCAAACATAAAACAATGTGTGTATCAACCGATAGCACACGAAACAATACAAGTATCAAACGATACTGTGAAACCAAACATAAAACAATGTGTGTATCAACCGATAGCACACGAAACAATACAAGTATCAAACGATACTGTGAAACCAAACATAAAACAATGTGTGTATCAACCGATAGCACACGAAACAATACAAGTATCAAACGATACTGTGAAACCAAACATAAAACAATGTGTGTATCAACCGATAGCACACGAAACAATACAAGTATCAAACGATACTGTGAAACCAAACATAAAACAATGTGTGTATCAACCGATAGCACACGAAACAATACAAGTATCAAACGATACTGTGAAACCAAACATAAAACAATGTGTGTATCAACCGATAGCACACGAAACAATACAAGTATCAAACGATACTGTGAAACCAAACATAAAACAATGTGTGTATCAACCGATAGCACACGAAACAATACAAGTATCAAACGATACTGTGAAAACCAAACATAAAACAATGTGTGTATCAACCGATAGCACACGAAACAATACAAGTATCAAACGATACTGTGAAAACCAAACATAAAATCCTAGTAACCCGTACCGGTTACAGACTTGGTTACGAATTTGTTGTTGGTTGGGGACGGATGGACTATCCATGATTGTGTTGTCAGCTTGAAGTTTCACGTCCACCAGGGGGCGGATTCTTCCATCTGACTTTGGTTGTACAAACATAGGTACTGCTCCAGGGACTTTCTGGCATACAATCACTACGGCTTGCAACTTTCCATTTATCCAGTCCATAAGCTTTCCCTTGTATGCTTTGGGAATTGAGTATGTCGGTTGGTTTTTTAGATCGGTTGGATCCTTTAGTCGAATATGGTGGGTAATATTTCATACTGGGGGTAGTGTTTCAGGAACCTTGTCCGGGAATACATCCCGGTATTCTTCCAACAATGCTGCTGGCGTGGCGTCTGCAATAGTGGCTCGGAGCTCCCCCCTTGTTGGTTTGCAAAGCACTTGTAGTTTGTCATTAGCAAACTCTATGGCTGTATCTCCACCTTTGATAAGTGGGTTGTGCTGTTTTATGAAAGGCATTCTGATTAGGGTATTATATTTTGCAAGATTTCCTACCCACAGTTCTTGGTTGTTCTCTTTCTTTTTCTCAATTTCTATGGTTAGTTCATACTTCTTGTGGCTCGACGAGCGGGAGCCCTGCATAGCCATATTGACTGTTGAAGGCTTAGGTAAAAGGTCCATGGGTATTCCATGGGTGGAGATAATGGTATTGCTAATTATGTCACAACCGATGGTTCCTGTATCGAACAGTACCTTTGCCTGATGGCCCTCTATAACGATCGTTGCTTCTAGCGTGTCGCAGGGTCTTATCTCCCTTGTCAGTTCCATCCGTAAGCTTTCTATTTCCACTGAGTTGATTTCAACTTCGTCACATTCGCTTGTTTGAAGGTGGTTTATACTTCCACCTCGGTCTGCCTTTTTTTCTTTCTCTTTCTTGGTATAGCCGTCCTTTGCATAGTGCCTCTTTTTCCCGCATTCGAAACATGTTCCTTCATCGCGTCTTTCCTGTTTCTTATCTTCCTTATCTTTCTTATCCTTTGATTTCTTGTGGTACAGCTTTTCCCTTTTTCTGTTATTATGCGAGGATAACCCCCTGCTGCCCCGCTATTGGGGTGCGTATGTGCGGTAAACTCCTGTCACATAAAGGATGGCATCCTGGCATTCTGCCCATTTCACTATTTTGTCAAAGGAGTCCCTTCTCTCTCTATTGGTTCTACCTCTTGTCATAGCTTTGGGGCCATAGCTTTGTACAGTCTCTTCCGCAGTGTGTGCTATGACACTGTTCCACTGGGCAATAGGCCATGATACATCATCAGGTCCATCGCCACGAGGGTTATCGGGTGCGTTATCCGGTTCCGTACTTGTTGGTTGTCATTGAATTTCTTGTACAGTGCTTTGGTATTCCGTGATGATTGGAATCCATCCTTCAAGTACCTTATTAGGGTGGTTCCTCATATTTTTTCTTTGCTGTCATAATGGTTCATGGCCTGGGGATATGCTTTTTCTGCCTTTCCTGTGCATACACCTCCGAAGCATGCTCTGCTTCCTTCCTTCGTTTTGTCAACATTGTGCAGGCCTAGGTACTGCGACGTGGTTGTGACCCATCGGGCAAACACTTCAGGCTTTAGGTCTTCTTTCTCACCCGAGATTGTGGCTGGCAGTGTAAGCTTGACATTGGGTGCTGTTTGCCTGGCGGATTCCCCTTCAGACATATTGTATTCAGATTCGGCATTTCTGGAGTCATCTTCTGATAAATCTTCTGATGAATCGCCTGGTGATTCTGGCGGTGCCGTATGATCTGATTCTTCACTTTCGTGGTTTCTTTCCTTTGGGGATTTGGGCGGGAGACTTTCTTTCATTGGTTCAGCCGGTGCCTTTTCTTTGCTAGGGTGCGAGGGGAATAGCCAAGGAAGGGTGGCTGGGGCTTTAGCCAACTTGTCTGTTGACTCGCTAAAGGTTTGCGTGGCTAGAGCTCCTGCTATCTGTCTTGCCGCTGCGTCAATTGCAAAGTCATTCTAGGGTCCTTGTCGCTTCTTGGGTTGCCTTTTCTTCGTAAGGCCTTAGCCTGGGACCTGCTTCCCACTCTGAGTCTCTAGTGACTCAAGGGTGTTGTGTGTTGGCAGAGCCCTTCCTTCCCAGGTTCTGCCGCTCCCCACTGCTAGCTTCAGTTTGGGCTCTTCGCAGGTTGATCAGGCCAGGTCCAGTCAGGGTTCTAACCACTTGCAAAGGTTAAAAAGATGTAACATTTTGGGCCGGGCCCTAGTCACCTAGTGGGACAATAGGGGCAGATGGCTTTTTGACCAACGAGAAGTGAGTGCCACTTACTAAAGGAGGCTTCGAAGTGGTGTAATAGGAGATTAGGGAAGTAACCATTCAACCAAGTATATTCAGAATACTGTCAGTCGAAGTCCGCTGTTTCCGTTGTGGACATCAGCAGTCTTTAAATGCAGCTTATCTCTCATCTTCACTATGACTGATATTTCAAAACATTGTGTGTACCAACTGATAGCACACGAAACACTACAAGTATCAAATGATACCGTGAAACCAAACATAAAACCTTGTCTGTATCAACCGATAGCACACAAAACAATAACCCAGTACCCATACTGATTACAGCACCGTTTAACTTCATGCTGGTTTGCTGAGAAGGATGGTTGAATGAGAATGCCGATGCTTCCTCATGGCGTAGGGACTACCGCCCTGAAGGAGAGAGTGATTTTCCGCCACAGTCATTTTTCCATCCTGGACCGTGGGTTGAGGGCCAGGAACGGGACATCTTGCTACCCCAGGTGTTGCAAGTGTCCCAAGGATTCCGGCTCCAGTCTTCCCTTTCAGATCAACTGCATGTAGTGATACAACAGGACCAGGAATACTTAAGAATCCGGAAGGCAACGACTGCCAGTGCCAAAGAGGTTGACCGAGACACCAGTGAAGAAATGTTTCGCACCCGGTGCGCCCTGTTTCCGCATGTTGTTCAGTTTTATGTTTTGTTGAATTGCAATTCACCCCGATTAATTCTGATAGTTTCTGTTGTCATACTTGAAGATAAGATATTAATCTTAATTTCTGCCAAATATGAGCCATTTTTCTTAATAACCTACAGACTTTATACATTACAAAGTTCAATATTATTACTCAATATTTCTCAACTTTAGTATCTAAAAACTAGAGTGAGTTGTTAACGAAAATAGCTTACCTTTTGTGGAAATTAGGATTAACATTATACTTTTAAGCTAAATGTACATGACTTTTAGTATCGGAATTATTTTACTCACAATTGGACAGAATATAAAACTCAACATCATGAGGTACAGGGGGCTTCCTGTTTTTTCGCTGATGTACTTCACAAAAGAAAAGAGCTTACTCCTGTACAAGAACAGGTGGTATGTTCCAAAGGGTCAAAAGTGGGAGCAGACAATTTTGGAGGCTGAACATGACTCCCAAATTGCAGGACACTTGGGGAATTGCAAAACCATTGGCAGGCTTAGGGCTAACTTCTATTGACCTAAGATGAACAAGTACATCATAGACTATATGGGAACATATGATACGTATCAAAGGAATAAGTCCATCAGGCATAAGAAGTTTGGTCTTCTAGAACCTATTGATGTCCCAATGTGGCCTTAGACAGTGATCTCCATAGACTTGGTTGTACCACTGCGGGAATCAGAAGGGTATACCAAAATCTGGGTTATTGTGGACAGATTTTCGAAAATGGCGGACTTCATACCCCTGACCACAGAGGTACCAATCAAGAAGATTGCCTTGATATTCCTGCAATAAGTGTGACGCCTTCATGGACTCCAGAAACCAATTATCTCCGACAGAGACAGCCGGTTCACATCCAAGTTCTGGATAAGTCTGATACCCTTGTTGCGAGTGAAACTAGATGTTTCGACAGCATTCCACCCCGAGACTGATGGGCAAACCAAGAGGGTTAATCAGACACTGGAGCAGTACTTGCGTAGCTACTGTTCATACCAACAGGATGACTGGGTTTCGCTACTGCCGCTTGTGGAAAAGGGGTATCATATCTCGACATCAGAATCTACCAGGCGGTTGCTGTCCGAGATTAACTAGGGGCTTAATCCACGTACAAAGTGGTCCGGTGTCATGTCTGATAATCAAGAGATACAACCTAGCAGTGAGCTCTTGATTAGAGAACTTGGATAGGAAGGGACCTGGCAGAGATGCGAGAAACGATTCAACTGGGACAGGAATGGCAACGGAAATGGCACAACCAGAACAGGTTGCCATCACCCGACTATGTCACCTTGGAGGATATGGCTGCTAGATGGGCTAAGAAAGTGGACTGCGTAATATTAAAGAGAAAGAATATCCATACTAAGTATCCGCTGAAGAAGGTGAACCAATAGATATTTGGCCCTTTGCTGATTAAACATCAGATAGGTACGTGAGCTTATGAATACCAATTGCAGGCCAGATAGAGCATACACCCAGTTTTCAATGTCATGTTGCTAGAACTATATCGTGGGGATCCAGGATCAGGTAGTGTCAAGGAAAGCCTTATCCTGGAACTTGTGGGCAAGGAGCCAAGTTACATTATCTTCGCTATATTGGACAGTCGATGGTACGGAGGAGCAAAGGCGAAGTTCCGCTAGTGCTTCGTTCAGTACCTGATTTTATAGGAAGGCTATGGAGTAGAGAAGAACTCGTGGGAGCACTATGAGATGCTAGAAGGGACAAGCTTACAGGCCATTCTGGATTTTTCCAAGAGATATCCGGCAAAGCCCAGGGAATGTAGCGTCCGGGGGGAATCGAGTTGTGGATATAAGATATGACACAAACGGTCCGGGACGGACTGTAGAGGAGAGGGGAGTGATGTAATGACCCAGCGTACATGAGCTATGGCAGCCAGAACCTACACCCATGCAGGCAGCCATAAGGCGAGCTGGGTGGAACTGGCAGGCAAGTAAGTACTTGACCTAAGGACACACAATGGCCCAGGCTCTGCAAGGAACAGAAATTGGCTCGCAAGGTACTCCAGTACTTGGCTACACGCAGGACCAGTGTTAGCGCACTTATAGAGCTTAGAAGGGGCAGTTATCCTGCCAGGTTTGTAACATGTTCGGGCTGGGCCCTAGTCACGTAGCGGTACAATAGGAGCAGCTGGCTTCTTGATCAACAAGAAGTGAGCGCTGCTTACTAAAGGAGACTTCGAAGGTGTGTAATACGAGATCAAAGAAGTAACCATTCAACCAAGTATATTTAGAATATTGTCAGTTGCAGTCTCCTGTTTCCATCGTGGAAATCAGCGGTCTTTAAATAAAACTTATCTCTCATCTCCAGTATGAGCGATATTTCTAAACCTTGTGTGTATCAACTAATAGCACACGAAACAATACAAGTTTCAAGCGATACTGTGAAACCAAACATAAAACCTTGTGTGTATCAACTGATAGTACATGAAGCAATACAAGTATCAAAAAATAATATAAAACCAAATATAAAACCTTGTGTGTATCAAGAGATAGCACACGAAACAATACAAGTATCAAGCGATACTGTGAAACCAAGCATAAAACCTTATGTATATCAAGCGATACCACACGAAACAATAACCTAGTACCTGTACCGGTTACACTCCCAAAACAAAATAACAATTTCACCAAACCATAAAACATAAGAAACCCTAACAGCAGGTAACTCCGCTATTTACTGAAAAGTTCCTCTAGGACCCATACCTATCGTCATCGGTATCCTGCAACAGTCTCAAATCGTCCTGTAGCATCCATTCCGCACCCTTCAACCATTTCTCCAGATATCTCGTACATGGCGCCTCGCCCACAAAACATCCTGATTCCCAGTACTGTGGTAAATCAAGCCAATCCCAGAATGTTCGTCCTTCCCACTCCTTGGTTTCGATATCGATACTGTAGCAATCGCTGCAGAAGTCGATATGGAATTTTAGTGAGTATGCACTAAGTGCGATGGTCCGCAAGTATAGTAAGTGTCCCACCAACTGGTGGCAATCTCGTATGTTGAGTTCTTCGTAGTTGGACATTATCAATTGTAGTATAAGAGTAGAGGTAGTAGTTTTCTTGTGGTGCTTGTTTGGTATGAGGTATCTGCAGTGGTATAGTTTTAGGTGTTCCGGTAGGTGGTATTTATGTACCGGTGTTGGCCTTGCTTAGGTTTGAAGGTGGCTCGTACTTAATTTCGGTTTCTTCCTTTTCCACGCATATATCACGCTTTTCCGTGCTTAGGTAGCATCCACTGCCGAAGCGGAATATGTCCGCTAGTGCTTCTCCCCACATCTGTCCTGTGGGTTCCGTTGTTATCTGTAAGCAGTTGTCGCAAATGTGTATGAATAATCGGTCTGTAAGGTATCGTCTAGGGATCATATCACGTTTCACCAACCGTCCCATTAGCCGATGGCGCAGTCTCCACGGCACTTGCTCATAGTTTGACATTGTAAGACGATCGGATGGAATGCGTTTTGTTTTTCACTATGCCCAGCACTCGGCCTCCGCTAATCGTTTCAAATATGCCGCTTCATCCTCCATTACCTGATTCTCAGCTTCGCTGCTCTTAAAGTCGCTTTCAAAATGCGCTGACCAGAATCCGTCCTGTATTCAGTTGTTCGTATCTGGGTGTAGGTGTTGAATTTCTGGTAGCGTTGGACTTCACGCCACCATCACACAGTTTATCGTAGGGGGTGGCTTGTCCTGTGGCTTGTTGTGCGCCCACCATTGGTTTACCAATTCCATTGCGTTTTCCAATCCCTGGAGTGGTTCCCAGCTATTTCCCCTTTCGGGGTACCCTTCCCACGCAAGTAGGAATCGGTCGCGATCATACCGCCTCCTATGGTCTCGTATCGCACGCACTTTCCATTCTGGTTTTTCGTTAACCACGATTGGAGATGGTTTTGCATGGCTTCTTTCTGGGAACGTAGTATTGTCATTGGAGAGGTACCTTTTTACTATAGGTGCATGGAAGGTTGCATTTCGGTATCGGTACATTTGTCTATCCATTTCTACTGTGTAATTTTCTGTATGGTCATCATATCCAACTATCTTGAATGGCCCTCTCCAGCGAGTTTGTAATTTCTTACTTCTTCCCGATTCGGTTGCGAACAGGCTTTCGTAAACCAGTAGTTGGTTACCTATCCCAACTGGTGTATAGTGTCTACGTTGTTTTGCTGCCGTCCTGGTACTCCTGAATCGTGCTAGTTTGATCGCATTGAATGCTGCGTTCCAGATCGCTTGGTATCTGTTTAACAACTCGTCGGCAGCTGGTACAGCGGAGTTCTTGAAATTTGTTAGAGGTAGTAGTGGGTAGTTTTTTCCATAAATTGCTTTGTATGGTGACATGCCGAGAGTTTCAGACCATCCTACATTCTGGTATGCTGCTGTCTCAGGTATAGCATCAAACCAATTGTTCTGTCTTATGTTGACTAGGTTTCAGAGGGCTGTCTTCAATTGTCGTATCTTTCGTTCTACTTGCCTGGTTGTCTCATGGTGTCCTGGTGCCGCTTTGATCTGTTCAATTCCTAGCGATCGGCATTTCTGTCTCCATACACAGGACTCAAAACGAGAGTCCTCATTGCTTACTATCGTTGTTGGATATCCATGAGGTGCAAACATTTTGTTGCATAGCAGTTCCCAAGTTGTTATTGCCGTAACTTCCTTGTTTGTTGGTATGAGCTACGCGAATCCTGACAACCTATCCAAGGCCACTAGGATGGTACCGTATCCCCATGAATTGTTGAAGGGTCCTGCGAAGTCAATAGGGATTGATTCGGAAATCTCTGACGGTAGGATGATTGTCTGGGCTGCTCATTCCGGTAATTTGGTGAGTTCTTTACTTGTTTGACATGTATGGCATTGGGCCACATACGCTCTAAAATCCTTCCGCATTTCAGGCCAGAACAGGTATTCGGTGGTGTAGCGTAAATTCCGTTCGGCACTCTGATGGCCATTATTGTAGATTTCCGCTCCGACGTACTCACTTAGTGTAGTATTCCCAAAGCCAGGGCTTTTCGGAATGTATAGGCATTCTTCCCCGTATCTCGTCTTTGTGTTTAACATTCCGTTTGCGACCGTATAGGAGGACAAGTCTCCCTCTGAGTCCATTTTTTCGTTAACCTTTTTCCAAATCGGTTCCTTTCGGTACGCTGCAATCATCTGGGCTCAGAATGTTCCGATCATCTCCTTGACGGTTTGTGTAGTGTCTTGTTCGTCCTCCATTTTGTTTCTATGCGTAATTTCAGGTTGTTCATCCTCCTCGCCTTCTTCAAACATCTAGTATAGTCCGCGCTGGTATTGGTCCATTGTCGGAGGCATCACCGAAACTGTGGTCTTGTTCACAAAGTTTTCTATTGGTTCTGCTCGTCTAATCGGTGGTGGGTCTTCAGTTGCTGGCATTCGAAACACGCAGGCTTCTGGGTTCAGTATTGCCAGAATTGCGCAAGACTGGGGTGTTGGCTGAATGAGGGTGGACGGCCCTTCCCTGCACTATTAGGTCTTCCACTAATTGTTTGTTGCCATTCTGAGTCACCGATCACGGGGGACTCCGCAGGACTTGGGTCCGGTCACGTGCCCGGGGGACTCTGTCCTTCACTCGAAGGTCGCGAGGTTGATTTATTTTTACATCTCGGGTGGTTATTCGTAAACTTAATTTTGGTTTGATGGTATGCGCAATGATCCACATAACAATAGGAGTAGCGAAGGTTGCTATGTTGGAGTTCTTCTGGTGGCATGCTCCATAAGGTGCACTAGTCTCCCGAGTCATTTCCTGCAACAATTGATCAGGGGCTCGCAGGGGGCACAGGGGCCTTATTGGGGTAATCCGTGTATGAGTAAGGGGGGGAGGAAGGGGAGATGTGTTACTTGGGCTCCATTGCGTTTGATTCTTGTTCGTATTCGGTATTGTCCAAGATATCATCCACTTCTTGTGTATAGTCGTGGACATAGAGAGGGTCCAAGGCTGATCCGTCCCCGTATGTGTGGGAAAGAGCATCAGCTAAATAGTTCGTGCTTCCTGGCGGGTAGACTATTTTCGCGTCATATTTTCCCAAGGCACTGAGCCACCTAACTTGCTTTCTACACGAGTTCTTTGCGGTTCGTAGATGCGTCAGGGGTTGGTGGTCCATAACTATTGTGAATGTACTTCCCATTAGCACATTGTGGAACTGGTTAAGCACTTCAACAAGCGCTAGGGCCTCTTTATCGGTAGTTCCATAATTGGTCTGTGCGTTCCTAAATTTTCTGCTGTGCAATGCGGCTGGTCGAGCCATCTCACATGTGGGTCCCTATCTAATCCAAGCTGTAACCGGTATGGGTTACTAGGATTTCATGTTTGGTTTCACGGTATCGTTTGATACTTGTAGTGTTTCGTGTGCTATCGCTTGATACACACATTGTTTTATGTTTGGTTTCACAGTATCGTTTGATACTTGTAGTGTTTCATGTGCTATCGCTTGATACACACATTGTTTTATGTTTGGTTTCATAGTATCGTTTGATACTTGTATTGTTTCGTGTGCTATCAGTTGATACACACAATGTTTTATGTTTGGTTTCACAGTATCTTTTGATACTTGTATTGTTTCGTGT
>PYWC01000012.1:2311632-2373801 GCA_003182015.1 Tuber magnatum
TTTCGTGTGCTATCGGTTGATACACACAATGTTTTGCAATATCGCTCATACCGGAGATAAGCGATATGCTGTATTTAAAGACCGCTGATTCCCGCGATGGAAACAGCAGACTTCGACAGACAGTATTTTTAATATACTTGGTTGAACAGTTACTTCTTTGATCTCCTATTACACCCCGTTCGAAGCCTCCTTTAGCAAGCAGCGCTCCCTTGGTGTTGATCACCAAGCCATCTGCTTCTATCGTACCGCTACGTGACTAGGGCCAGGCCCGAACACGTTACACAACCTCCTACTCCTAAGTCCGATGTATCTGTGACCAACCAGATTGGTTCCTTGCTTCGTATACCTATTGGCCGCATGGCCTGGTGGTCGACAATACGCTTCTAGACCATTTCAAATGCGGTCTGATGTGTGGTTGTCCATACAAATTCCGCATTTCCCGTTAAGTCCGTTAATGGCGCTGTTAGCGTAGCATGGTGTGGGAGGAACTGGGCCATATAATTCACTATTCCTAGGAAGCCTGGTAATTCTTTCTTGTTCTGAGGTGTTTTCAAGCATGCAATTGATAAGGTTTTCTAGGGTGAGGCATGGATTCCTTCGCTGTCTACTATGTGTTCTAGTACTTCCAGATTGTCTACAAACAGTACTGACTTTTTCTTGCTCGCAGAGAATTCCACTTCCCTGAGTCGGTCACATACCTGGCGTATGTGCATCTCATGGTCTTTGGATTTGTCCCAGAATATGAGAATGTCATCAATGTATACCCATACAAAATGATGTAGGAATTCACTCAGGAGGTCCTCCATTATTCGCATAAAGGTTGCGGGTGCGTGCATATCCCCTTGTAGCATTACTTTGCTAACAAATCCTCCAAACGTGGTCTTGAAAGGGTTGAATTTCACACTGTCTTTGTCCACCCCTGTTTGGAAGTATGCGTCACCCAGGTCAATCTTGCTCCAGAACTTTGCTCTTCCAATTCCGTTAAGGATTTGTTGTTGGTTGGGGATGGATGGGCTATCCATGATTGTGTTGTCATTTCCAAGTTTCAAATCCACGAGGGGGCGGATTCTTCCATCTGACTTTGGTTGTACAAACAGAGGTGTGGCTCCGGGGACTTCCTGTCGTACAATTACTCTGGCTCGCAGTTTTCCGTTTATCCAGTCCATCAGCTTTCATTTGTATGCTTTGGGAAGCGAGTAGGTCGGTTGGTTTTTTAGATCCCTTGGATCCCTTAGCCGAATATGGTGGTTAATTTTGCGTACCGGAGGTAGTGTTTTAGGAACCTTGTGAGGGAACAGATCCCTGTATTCTTCCAACAATGTTGCTGATATGGCGTCTGAGACAGCGGCTCAGAGCTCCCCCCTTGTTGGTTTGCAAAGTACTAGTAGCTTGTCATTGGGAAACTCCACGGCTGTATCCCCACATCTGATAAGTGCATTGTGCCTTTTTAGGAAAGGCATTCCGATCAGGGCATCATATTTTGCAAGGTATCCTACCAACATTTCTTGGTTGTTCCATTTCTTTTTTCCGATTTCCACGGTTAACCCACATTTCCTGTGGCTTGATGAGCAGGATCCTTTCATAGCCATGTTGACGGTTGAAGGCTTAGGTAGAAGGTCCGTGGGTGTTCCATGGGTGGAGATAAAGGTATTACTAATTACGTCACACCCGATTGTTCCTGTATCAAACAGTAGCTTTGCTAGGTGGCATTCTATCAGAATTGTCCGTTCTAGCACATCACGGGGTCTTATCGCCATTGTCGGTTGCATCCGTAAGCTTTCTATTTCCACTGTGTTGATTTCAACTTCGTCGTATTTGGTTGTTTCCATGTAGTTTGAGCTTCCACCTCGGTCTGCCTTTTTCCCTTTCCCTTTTTTGGTATAGCAGTTCTTTGCATAGTGCCCCTTTTTCCCGCATTCGAAACATGTTCCTTCCTCGCGTCCTTTCTGCTTTCTATTTTTCTTATCTTTTGGTTCCTTGTGGTACAGCTTTTCATTTTTTGTGTTATCACTTGAGGATGATCTCTTGCTACTTCAGTGTTGGGGTATGTATGTGCGGTAAACTCTTGTTTCATAGAGGATGGCATCCTTGCATTCTGCATGCTTGACTATCTTGTCAAAGGAATCTCCTTCCTCCTCCATGGGTTCTACTTCTTGTTGTAGTTTTGGGTGCATGGCTTCGTACAGTCTCTGCCGCAGTGTATACTGTGACACTGTTTTACTGGGGAACCGGCCCTGATACATTAAATGGTCCGTCCCCACAAGGATTATCCTGTCTGTTTTCGCATTCCGTACTTGTTGGATGTGTTTGAATTTCTTGTACAGTTCTTTGGTATTTCACGATGATTGGAATCTGTCTCTCAAGTACCTTCTCAGGGTGGTTCCTCGAATCATTTCCTTGCTGTCATCGCGGTTCATGGCCTGGTAATATGCTTCTTCCGCCTTCCCTGTACAGAAACTTCCGAAGTATGCACCACTTCATTTCTTTGTCTTGTCCCCGTCGTGTAGGACAAGGTACTGGGATGTGGTTGTCACCCATCGATCAAATGCTTCTGTCTTCAGGTCTTGTTTCACGCCCGAGAATGTGGGTGGTAGTGGGAGCTTGACTTTGGGCGCTGTTTTCCTGGCCCCTGGGCCAGGCGGCGCGGCCGATTCTCGTTCAGACATATTGTGTTCAGATTTGGCGCTTCTAGAGTTGTTTTCTGATGAACTGTCTGATGAGTTGTCGGATGAATCGTCTGATGAGTGGTCTGGCGATTCTGGCGGTACCATATGATCCTATTCTTCTCTTTCGTCATCTGTTTTCTTTGGGGATTTGAATGGGGAATGTTCTTTCTTGGGTTGTGCAGATGCCTTTCCTTTGCTAGCGCTCGGGGGGAATAGCCCAGGAAGGGTGGGTGCCACTTTAGCTAACTCGTCCGTTGACTCGCTAAAGGTTTGTGTGGCTAGATGTCGTGTGATCTGTCTCACTCCTTCGTCGATTGCAAAGTCGCTCTTAGATCCTTGCTTCTTCTTGGGTTGCCTTTTCTTGGTGAGGCCTTCCGGTGGGACTTGCTTCCCACTCCGAGTCTCTAGTGACTCAATGGTGTAGTGTGTTGGTGGGGCTGACCGTTCCTAGGTTCTGCCACTCCCCAACACTAGCTTCAGTTTGGACTCTTCGCAGGTAGACCAGACCAGGTCCACTCGCGTTTCTAACCACTTGCTGAGGTTAAAAAAATTTAACGTGTTCAGGCCGGGCACTAGTCACGTAGCGGTGCGATAGGAGCAGGGGGATTCTTGACCAACAAAAAGTGAGAGCTGCTTACCAAAGGAGGCTTCGAAGGGGTGTAATAGGAGATCAAAGAAGTAACCGTTGAACCAAGTATATTTGGAATATTGTCAGTCGAAGTCTGCTGTTTCCATCTTGGAAATCAGCGCTCTTTAAATACAACATATCTCCTACCTCCAGTTTGAGCGATATATCAAAACCTGGTGTGTATCAACCAATAGGACACGAAACAATAGAAGTATCAACCGATACCATGAAACCAAACATAAAACCTTGTTTGTATCAACCGATAGCACATGAAACAATACATATATCGAACAATAATATCAAACCAAACATAAAACCTTCTGCCTATCAAGCAATAGCACATGAAACAATACCAGTATCAAATGATACTGTGAAACCAAACATAAAACCTTGTGTGTATCAAGCGATACTACTAGAAACAATAACCTAGTCACCGTACTGGTTACAAGGTTGGGTAATTGGCGAACGGTCAGGAATGTCTCTCTCCGGCGACGCAATAGACAGGCTAATTGGGTAAAGACATGTTGTCTACCAGGCGAGGTTACGCTACCCTCAGGACCAGGTTACCCAGCCATAGGGCTTGGGTTACCCTGCTTTGAGTCCGGAGTTGTCCTGCCTTTGAATACAAAGTCACTCAGGGACTTAGGGAAAAATGAGCGCAGTGTTCGTTGCGCGAATCTACGCATAATACGGGAATCGGGGATCCTGAGAGATGCTATTGGGCGAGCTACCCAGGTCCCAAGAAACCATGGATGGGAGACATTAGTCCTATCATGCCCCTCCGGCCCTAGCTTGCGGCCTGGACATCATGGGCAAATTGGCAGGGAGTTGTATGCAGTCTAGCAAAGAGGGGTTTTTGGCGACCTGCTAGCAACACCATATACGTTGCTACCATCCGGTCAACCATAAGCTGTTCGCAGTATATATGAGATGGAATGGAGCAGAACGTGGAGTGTCGCCTCCAAGTTTTTCGTAGTAAAAGGGACGAATACTGAGCGAGTTAACTGGAGTTAACCGTGGGCATCACGCAGGTCATGCCACGTGGTGCAGGGGCAACCCGGACAGTTCTATACCTATGAAACCTGAATGTGTCCCTGTAATGACCCAGCATACATGAGCTATGGCAGTCGGAACCTACACCCATACAGGCAGCCTGGAGACGAACTGGTAGGAACCGGCAGGCAAGGAAGACCTTGACCAACAGCGACCTGATGGCCCAGGATCCGAGAGCAACAGAACCAGCTAGCCAAGGTACCTAGGTACTTGGATTCACCCAGGAGTGGTGTCAGCATACTTAGGGACCTCGAAGGGGCAGTTACTCCACCAGGCTGGGTAATAGGACAAAGGTCGGAAAGGTCTATCTCCAGTAACGGAATAGACAGGATAACAGGGTATAGTCCTCTTGTCTGTTGGGCAAGGTTACCCTACACTCCGGATCAGGTTACCTGGCGTAAAGTCCTGAGTTACCCTACCTTTCAATACGAAATCCCTGTGGGAGTTTGGGAAAAATGACCGGAATATTTGTCATGCGAAACCACGCATAATACTGGAATCTTGGGTTCTGGGAGATGCTATTGGGCGATCTACGCAGCTCTGAAGAAGCTGTAAATTGGAGATATTACTCCTATCATGACCCTCCGGCCCCGCCTTGAGGCCCGGAAGTCATGGGCAAATGGGTGTGGAGTTGTGTGCAGTCTAGCAAAGAAGGATCTCGGCAGACCTGCTTGCAACACCGTATGCGTCGCTGCCGTCCGGTCGACTGTAGGCTGTTCGCAGGATATATAAGGGGGCATAGGGTGGCAGGGGGAGTACCTCCTCCAAGTTTTTCGGAGTAAAACGGACCAAAACTGAAGTAGTTAAACGGAGTTAACCGTGGGGGTCCCGAAGGTAGTCCCGGGTGGTGCTGGGGCGACCAGGAGAGTTTCACACCTACCAAGCCCAAACGTGTCCCCAACGCTATAGGCTCTGAAAGGGAAGTGCAGAGACACCAAAGGCATGATTTTTACCACAGGTAAGGTGGATCCGGGAGGGTGGTCCTGGGTAGTGCCCATTGGATCACTCCCGGACCACCGGACACTGCGGAAGACACTGGAAGCCCAAGACTCGTAAATAGTAGATAAATGAACTGCTCACAGTAGCTTCTGGGGTCAAGTAGTGACCTCTGCATATGGGAAGGGTGTCATAGATAGTCCCATTGATCTGGTGTCTGGACTATTAGCTACTCGCAAGGCACCGATACGAAGTGGTTTTCACTACGGCGGCCAAATTGAGAATGCGCCGTAGAAACGATACTTGCATGAGGTGAACACCGACTAGAGTGTGTCGACACTTGCATACTGGTAAGGTGCACTAGGAGACGTGTTGGACCGCCCTTAGTGGAGAAGTGTTTGCCCGAATAGTTGCAGTAAACTGATTAGGGAGTTTCTGGCATAAGATAAAACTACTTGAACGTCTATGCGAGAACTCTCCTACTCCAACAATCAATCCTCTCGAGACCTTAATTGAGTGAAGCATCACACTTAACGATATTAAGTTTTACCATTTTCGTTACTCCTACATTTGTGTGGACAATCAGCGATAAGTTTGAAGTTGTTCGGTACGGTCGCACCCTTGGGATCCATCTTCCTAGGGGAGCCCCCATTACAGCATCTCGTTAAGCGATCACCTCGCTTAACTCCTCTCCTAATTAATTGTTTTCGCCCTTCGGCACTGATCTTGTGGGAATACTGGTAACCTTGTCTAGAACAAGCAGCCCAGGGTGCGAGGCGTAATGGCTAGTACTGAACTTTGAACCAGAATGGAATCCAACTCGGATTCAACCCTTGAGCTTGACAAATGTGCCGCTAACATGTTTTGTTCGTCGCTTTTTCTGGATGTTCGGGGTATTGACTGGGACGGTCACCAGTTGCTTTTAGAAGCTGCCCATATTGAGTTACCTAGTGAATGCTTTGATCTCATGATTACAGACCCTCGCACTGCCGTGCTCTCATTTTTCCAAGACTGTACTCTTGTCCACAACATGACCCCACCCCCACCGGAAGGGGTCCTGTTTAGCGAGCTCTCTCATGAGTTCGTCAAACGATACATCGTCCAGGATGTAGCCAAGTCGATTGGCGCAGCGAAGCGGGAACTGAGCAACTGGAACCCCCAGCAGCTGGGTGTGTTCTGAAAATAGACTACTATGGCAGCGGTGGAATGGATGAAAGTGCGGCAGGAGGCATACCTGCGGATGATAAGGCAGCAGCACACCCTAAAGACTCGGATGACTGCATTGGAAAAGGCTTTAGAAGGAGGGTATAGTATTGATGCCGTGAATGACGTACTGATGTTAGAGGCCCCACCCCCACTCCCACTCATCCATACCAACCGCGAGAACTTCGGCATGGAATTGGCCATGAGGGCCAGAGACGACCAGTGGAGGGCATACCTGAGCCCAGTCGGTATACGAATGTTGGAAAGCCTGAAAGGTGACCGCTACAGTTATACCTCCTCATTCTCGAGACCATCTACAGGCTCTCTATCCGTCCCTCCCTCGATTGCTTGGAGTTGTTTGAGCAGCCCCACAGTTGGGCCAACTGATTGACGTCGAGTAAGGAAAAGGACATCTAAGCCGAAGAGTATTACCGCCCTGGATACACCTGACCCAACTCCCCGTCTGACCCCTGCGGCATTTATCCCGCCAGGGGCACCTTCAGTTGCAACTCCGATACCTCCCATAGCTGCTCCAAGACCCACACCTCTACCAGTCCCTGTCCCTGACCCATCTCCTACCGCCCCCTTCATGCCGCCAGCTTTGACTATTCTGGGTGTCCGTCCAATGTGTGCCGCATCTCCTGGGTTCTTTGAACAGTTACGGCGCCATCAAGAGCGAGCACGGGAGGCCCCATCGTAGGGGACTCTGATCCCTGGACCCGGAACACCTGCTCACGGGGTTCCATGCGCATTGGTTATTCCCGCGGCACCCTCAAAACTAAGCCTTCCCTCCAGTATCCCCACGATCACAAGTGGGGACTCCGACAGCCAGGACGAATTCTGTCCGTTGGGCTGCAAGGTGGAAGAAACCCGGATGGGGTGGGTAAATCACTACTCCTGCGGGTGTACCAAGGGGCCACAGACCCCGGTCAGGCATAGGCGAAGGCAGAGGGAAGGAGATGGACGACCAACATGTGGGTATTGTGGGTCATAGAGGCACACTGGTCCCCCGATGCAACCCCTGAGTTCTCCAGAGCTGCAGTCATTTCTGTGAATAACACCAGTGGCACCTAACCCAACTCCTGGGAGTAGGCGACGTCCTGTTCCACCACCGGCATCAGGACCATCAAGGGCTAACCCCCCGGAGGATGGGAACCAGGATGGCCAGGAGGAACGGTTTGATTGGTACAATAGACCCCAGGAATCCCAAGGTGGGAATGCCGGTGGTCGTAAGGATGACTGTAGCAACGAGAAGAAACGACGGTGGGACCGCCAGGCCAAGAGGCTAGCGAGAGCTCTGAGAGGTACCGGTTTGGCCTCTAGGCCTGTACTAAGACAGTGGCAGAAGAAGCTGGAAAGACTGAGTGGTATCCCACCATTCAAGGGCAAAGTTACAGAACTTGCGAGCTTCTTGACCTTGGTAGAGGTCAAATCGGAACACTTTGTGGATTGCAAGTTGACCGATATGGACAAGGCAAACTTGGTGATCTCCCTGCTAGAGGATTCTCCCTGGGCTTGGTACCTGGGGTTGCATGGGCACATTAACAAGGAAGCGGCCAAGCGCACTGACGTTTCTGTAAAAGATAGCAACCCCTTATGGACATGGAAGGGGTTCCACGAATGGCTGGAACAAAGCTTCGGCGGAAACCAGGCCGCGTGAGATCAATCCAGTCTCGAGGGGCGAGACCTTGTGATGAAGCCACCTTACATCGATGAGTACCTGGACAAGATAATTAACTACATGTATAAGCTTAGCTATACACACCCAGTACAGGTACAGGACAAGGTTCGATCAGACATCACTCAAGAGGTCAGGGATGCATGAGCACTTAAGGAGCCACATCTGACCGACCTGAACCAATAGCTTGATCTTCTCCGGAACGTGGGGCAATACACTGGAAGACACCAATCGGTTCAGTAACCACGTCATCCACCCCGCCCCAGGGTCTCAGCCCACCGATAAGAAGGAGGATGGATCCTTGACGTTGGGTAGGTTCAAGAAGAAGGAAAATGGTTCGGGCAGACAGAATCAGAGTTCTGCTAAATCTACTAATTTCAATGCAGGGAAAGAGGCAAAGCCGGCAACTTCTGAGTATGCGATAGCGCATAAGGAAATCCCGTCGACTTTGACCGAACGTTGGAGAAAGCACAACCAGTGCACCAAATGGAGGCAAATGGGACACTTCTTGAGGAAGTGTACCGCGACATCCCCGGTTGTTAGTTCCTCCCAGCAGGCCCGTGGGTTGAAACGGTCAGCCCCAGTAAATAAGGCTTCAGGTACGGACCAGCGACTAAAGCGCATTGAAGTGCCACCTCCGGCCTCCTCGGCAAAGATATTGGAAGTCCACCAGGCATCACCCCAGATAATGGAGGTTGATACTGACGGCTCAGAATAGGTAAGAACCCATTCTGTTTAGCGGCATGACCTCGCTGACCCATATCCATAGTCGCACGAGGGATGGACAAGAATCTATGTAGTGGTTCTGGGATAGGTAAGCACCCCTCTACTGCCTGGACGAATATAATAGTGACTGCACCGAGAGGGTATTGACAGGTAGATGTTTGTGGCCATGCGCGGTGGACAGGGTGATCTCTCCTTTGTTGGGATTCTGGTTATTTCCTTTGTTCTAGATATAAGTATTTCTTTCAGGATTTCCTTGGCTGGGTGAGCGTGTCTTGGGACATTGTTTCGGTTGAGGCTGGGTGAGGTCTTGCTAGACGAGATGCTCGACATTAGGGAAGCACCATGTTGCTTCGCTTGGTACCAGTCGAATGGCGGACCTCTGCCAACCTCAGACGATTGTTCTCTTTAGTATCAGAGGGAATTGGTTCAGGCAGGACTTGATCGAATAAAAGCATTATCTCCAAATTTCCTGGAGGAGGGTTTAGTACCCGAAATCATGCTGGCGTGATAGTAAACACCCTAGCAATTGTCACAAAGTGTATTCCAATCCCTTAAAAGTTTACCAACCCGTTGCGGCCGCTCTTGTGTCGAAAGGCAAGAGACCCGAAGTTACTAAGACAAGATGACTAAGCCCCTAAGACAAGCAAAGAGGCAGAAATGTGACCACTTGCCTCGTCACACCAAGTCTATCCACCTGCGAGTGAAACTAGACTGGAAGATCAGAGCGCGACAAGTAAGTGCGGAAGCGCTGTTGTTGCTGGATAGTGGAGCTACTGGGCCACTGCTTAATAGCCGATAGGTTAAGCAGACCCAGGCACCTTGTGTACGACGAAAGGTACACGTGCCCATAAGCGATGCAAGCAGAAATCACCTTCCTGGGTCGGGTCTGCACTATACCAAGTCATTGGAAATAAAGATAGGCGACCACCATAATGATATGCGCTTTGAGGTCGTGGACATGCCAGACACCAAGGTGGATGGGTACCTACCTATGTCATGGCTGAAGGACCATAACCCAGACATAGATTGGAAACAGGATCACTAACCTGGCGTTCAGATTTCTGCAAGGCTAACTGCCTAGCAGAGCAGAGGCAGTTAGCATCCATGTCAGACGAAGAACTACTAGCTGAAGATCCAAGTAATGTGTACCTGCTAGGGATTGTGCAGTTCTCCGATGAGGAAGGTGCTGACATTACGATAAAGCTACTTCCTGAGTATAAAGACTACGGGGATATCTTCAGTCAAGAACGGATTGAGGCGTTGCCGGAGCACTTGAAGTATGACCATATGATCGAGCTGCAGCCCGGAAGTCAACGGCCGTTTGAGCCTATCTATCCGTTATCGGAAACAGAGGTTAAGGCACTCCGTGAATATCTCAATGAGATGCTGCGAACGGGAAAGCTATGGCAATCCAGTTCCTCTGCAGTAGCCCCTATCCCCTTTGTGCCAAAGCCCGATGGTATACTAAGGTTGGTAATAGATTACCAAGGGCTAAACAAAATCATAGTTAAGAGTAAGTATCCTCTACCATTGATGAAGGAACTCCGCGATCAGCTCGGAAAGGCTGTTGTCTTCACCAAGTTCGACCTGAAGAACGGATATTATGTTCTGAGAATGATGGAAGGCGAGAGATGGAAGACCGCCTTCCGTTGCAGATACGGACTTTATGAATACATGGTTATGCCGTTTGGGTTATGTAATGCCCCGGCAACTTTCCAGATTATGATAAATGAGATGTTTTGCGACCTCTTGGATGAGAGAGTCATTGCATACATGGATAACATCCGGATCTACTACGAGACGATGGAGGAACATGTGGCACTCGTGAGAAGAGTGATGGAAAAGTTGCGGAAGGCAAGACTGTGTGTGAGCATGAAGAAGTCCAGTTTCCATCAACGGGAAGTCGAATTCCGTGGATACAAGATCTCCGATATGGGGATCCCTGTGTTGTCGGAGAAGGTGCAAACAATCAGGGATAGATCACCTCTGATGTGTGTCGTCGACGCTCAAAGCTTTATGAGCTTTGCCAACTTCTATCCTCGGTTTATAGAGGGTTTCAGCAAGGTAGCGAAACCTCTAACGGATCTGGAAAAGAAGCGTGTCTGATGGGAATGGACACCTGCGTGCCAGCAGGCCTTCGATCATCTGAAGGAAGCCTTCACGTCCAAACCTGTCCTAGCACATTTTGACCCTGAATGGCCAACCGGGCTGGAAACCGACGCTAGTGATTTTGCACTACGAGCCGTCCTCTCTCAGTTTTGTGAAGATGAGAGATCGCATCCAGTAGCCTATCATAGTCAGAAGTTTCACCCAGCAGAGATTAATTATGATGTCTAGGATAAAGAGATGACTGCTATCATAGCAGCATTCAAGGAATGGGATCATCTGCTACGCTCGGTAACGGACCAATTGGTGATCTATACGGATCATAAGAATTTGGATTACTTCAATAGTACCAAGGTTCTTAACTGCAGGCAGCACTGCTGGGCTGAGTTGCTACAAGCATTTAACTTCAAGGTGGTTTACCGCGAAGGGCAGTTGAATGAGAAGGCCAATGCTTTGTCACAGTGTAGGGACTACCGCCCTGAAGGGGGAAGTGATTTTCCGCCGCAGTCGTTTTTTCACACCTGACAGTGGGTTGGGAGCCAGGAAGGGGACACCTTGCGGCCACAGGTGTTGCAATCGTGCCAAGGGTTTCGGCTCCAGTCTTTCTTTTTGGATCAGCTGCAGACTGTGATACAACAGGATCAGGAATACCTGAGGATCCTGAAGGCAACAACTTCCAGTGACAAAGAGGTTGACCAGACCTTCACGACGGAAAATGGCTTACTCCTGTACAAGAACAGGTGGTATGTTCCCAAGGGTCAGAATCTGAAGCAGACAATTATGGAGGGTGAACATGACTCCCGAATCGCGGGACACTTCGGGACTTAGAAAACTATTTGTAGAGTTAGGGCTAACTACTATTGGCCAAGGATGGATAAGCACATCACAGACTACATGCGAACATGTAATGCATGGGAAAGGAATAAGTCCATCAGGTACAAGAAGTTCAGTCTCCTGGAACCCATTGATGTTCTAATGCATCCTTGGACAGCGATTTTGATGGACTTCATCGTAGCGCTACCAGAGTCAGAAGGGTATACCAGAATCTGGGTCATCGTGGACAGATTTTCGAAAATGGCACACTTCATACCCCTGACCACTGAGGTACCAATCAAGGAGCTTGCCTTGATATTCCTGCAGGAAGTTTGGCGCCTTCATGGACTCCCAGAGTCAATCATCTCCGACCAAGATAGCTGATTCACATCCAAGTTCCAGATGAGTCTGATCCACATGTTGCAAGTGAAAGTGAACGTTTCGACTGCGTTCCGCCCTGAAACTGGCGGGCAAACTGAGAGGGTTAATCAGACACTGGAGCAGTACTTGCGTAGTTACTATTCCTGCCAACAGGATAATTGGGTTTCGCTATTACCAATTGCCGAATATGCATATAACACCTCGACATCAGAATCCACCAGACTGTTGCCGTTCGAGATTAACTACGGGTTTAAGCCACGGGCAAACTGGTCAGGTGTAGTGTCTGATAACCAAGGGACACACCCTAGCAGTGAGCTCTTGGTTAAAGAATGGAAAGGAACCTGGCAAGAGATTCGAGAAACGATCCAACGGGCACTGGAATGGCACCGGAAATGGCATGACCAGAAAAGGTTGCCAGGTCTGGACGACATCACCTGGGAGGGTGTGGCCGCTGGACGGGCTAAGAAAGCGGACCGCGTGATGTTAGGTAGAAAAAACATTGCTGCTGAGGTTCCGATAGGGAAGCTTGGCCACAGGATGTTTGGCCCCTTCATCGTCAAACGTCGGGTGGGTTCGCGAGGATACGAGCCCCGGTTCCCCGCCAGATGGAGCATTCACCTGGTTTTCAATACCATGTTGCTGGAACCATACCATGAGGATCCAGGATCGGGCAGGGTGAAGGGAATTCCTATCCCGGAACTTGTGGAGAATGACTCAAGTTACATCATCGAAGCCATGTTGGACAGTTGTTAGTACGACGGAGCAAAGGAGGGGTTTCCTTCACGCTTCGTCCAGTCCCTGGTATTATGGAAAGGCTATCAAGGGGAGGAAAACTCGTGGGAGCCCTACGAGATGCTAGAAGGGACAGGCTTACAGGCCATTTTGGATTTTCACCAAAGATATCCATCCAGGCCCAGGGACCATAGAGTCTAAGGGGAATTGAGTCGTGGAAAGAAGAGACTACGCTAACAGTCCGGAACGCACCATGGTGAAGAGGGGAGTGATGTAACGACCCAGCATACATGAGCTATAGCAGCCAGAACCTGCACCCATACAGGCAGCCTGGAGGCGAACTGGCAGGAACCAGCAGGCAAGGAAGACCTTGACCAATGGAGACCGGATGGCCAGGGATCTGAGAGCAACAGAACTGGGTAGCTGAGAAACCTAGATACTTGGATACACCCAGGAGCAGTGTCAGCATACTTAGGGACCTTGAAGGGGCAGTTACTCTGCTAGGCTGGGTAACTGGGCAAAGGTCGGAAAGGTCTATCTCCGGTAACAGAATAGACAGAGTAACCGGGTAAAGTCCTCTGGTCCAGTGGGCAAGGTTACCCTACCCTCAGGATCAGGTTACCCTGCCTAAAGTCCTGAGTTACCCTACCTTTCAGTACGGAGTCACACGGGGAGTTCGGGAAAACTGACCAGAATGTTTGTCATGCGAAACCAGACATAATACTGGAATCTGAGGTTCTGGGAGATACTATTGGGCAATCTACCCAGCTGCGAAGAAGCTGTAAATTGGAGACATTATTCCTATCATGCCCCCCCGGCCACGCCTTGAGGCCCGGACATTATGGGGAAACAGGTGTGATGTTGTGCGCAGTCTAGCAAAGAAGGATCGCTGCAGACCTGCTTGCAACACCGCAAGTGTCGCTGCTGTCCGGTCGACCGTAAGCCGTTCGCAAGGTATACAAGAGGGCATAGGGTGGAAGTTGGAGTACCTCCTCCAAGTTATTCACAGTAAAATGGAGCAAAACTGAAGGGGTTAACAGGAGTAAACCGTGGGGGTGCGGAAGGTAGCCCTGGGTGGTGCCGGGGCGAGCGGGAGAGGTTTACACCTACCAAGCCGGAACGTGTCCCCAATGCTATAGGCTCTGAAATGGAAGTGCAGAGACACTGAACGCATGATTTTTACTACAGGTAAGGTGGATCCCAGAGGGTTGTCCTGGGTAGCGCCTATTGGACCACTCCTGGACCACCGGACACTGTGGAAGACACCGGAAGCCCGAGACTCGTAAATAGTAGATAGATAAACCGCTCAAGGTAGCTTCTGGGGGTCAAGTAGAGACCACTGCATATGGGAAGGGTGTCATAGATCGTGCCGTTCATCTGGTGTCTTGACTGTTAGCCACTGGCAAGGCAGCGCTACGAAGAGGTTTTCACACTAGTGGCCAAATTGAGAATGCCCTGCAGAAATAATACTTGCATGAGGTGAACGCCGACTAGAGTGTGTCGACACTTGCATACTGGTAAGGTGTGCTAGGAGACGTATCCGACCACCCTTAGCGGAGAAGGGTGTGCTCGAATAGTTGGAGTAAACTGATGGGTGAGTTTCTGGTATAAGATAAAACTACTTGAACGTCTATGTGAGAACTCTCCTACCCCAACAATCACTCCTCTCGAGGCCTTAATTGAGTGAAGCGTCACGCTTAACGATATTAAGTTTTACTGTTTTCTTTACTCTTACATTTGTGTGAACATTTGGCGAAAAGTTTGAAGTTGTTCAGTGCAGTCACACCCTTGGGATCCATCTTCCCAGGGGAGCCCCCATTCCAGTCCCCAACCCCATAGGCTCTGAACGTGAAGTGCTGAGACACTAAAAGCATGATTCCTACCACAGGTAAGGTGGATCCGAGATAGTGGTCATAGGTAGCGTCCCGTGGATCACTCCTGGACCACCATGCACTGTGCAAGACACTGGAAGCCCAAGACTCATAAATAGTGGATAGATCAATCGCTCACTGTAGCTTCAGGGGTTATGTAGAAATCATTGCATATGGGAAGTGTGTCACAGATAGTGCAGTTTATCAGTTGTCTTGACTGTTAGCCACTGGCAAGGCACCCATGCGAAGAGGTTTTCACTCCGGTAGGCGAAATCGGAATGCGCCGCAGAAACAATAACCACATGAGGCGAATGCGGTCTAGAGCCTATCGACATTTGTATGCCTGAAGCGTGTGCTAGGAGACATGTCCACCACCCTTAGCAGACAAGAGTCTGATCGAATAGTTATAGTAAACTGATGGGGAAGTTTCTGGTATAAGGTAAAACCACTCAAATGTCCATGCAATAACTCTCCAACCCCAACAGTTAATCCTCTCAAGACCTTAATTGAGTGAAGCGTCAGGCTTAACGATATTATGTTTTGCCGTTTACTTTACTCTTACATTGTCTGAACTTCTGGCGATAAGTTTGAAGTTGTTTGGTTCAGTCACATCTGCGGGATCCTTTTTCCTAGACGCGCCCCTGCTACACTGGCAAAGCGCAAACACAGCAGCCCAATGCAGTGGACCTCGCAAACCTAGAGTGGTTGGAGAATTGGTCCTGGTGTATGGAGTACTGTTCACCTGGATGTCAGGTAGGAGTAAGACGCTATAAGCTCACTGGCGAGAACCAGGGAAAGTGCGGGAATTCGACAAATTTACCAAGAACTACACCGTAAGGATGGATGACAAAACCTACCAGAAGGGCAAAGGTGTCTTCCACTCTACCTCAGTGAAATGTTACCATCTAAATAATAACAAAAGATTCCCTGGATGAGCCCATACTCGCCCTACCCTGATCCTAGTGAAGGAGAACCCAGAGTGGGAAGTTGAGGAAATCTTCAACCGTAGAGAGCGATACAATGATAATGAATTCCAAGTGAACTGAAAAGGATATCAATGAAGTGAAGACAGCTGGAAACTTCTGGAAAGGTACGAGCACAGTATAGAGTTCGTGAAGGAATGGTGGGAACATAACAAGGAAGAAATGCTAACAATCATAGAACAGATGTCTGTAGGAATCACCAGACCAGCTATAAGACACTGGACACCAGAGTTACCCAATATATCCCAGTGTAACGACCCCGCATACATGAGCTAGGGCAGCCGGAATCTACACCCAGACAGGCAGCCTGGAGGCGAACTGGTAGGAAACGGCAGGTAAGGAAGACCTTGACCAATGGAGACCTGATGGCCTGGGATCCGAGAGCAATAGAACTAGCTAGCTGAGGTACCGAGGTACTTAGATACACCCGGGAGTGGTGTCAGCATACTCAGGGACCTTGAAGGGGCAGTTACTCTGCTAGGCCAGGTAACTGGGCAAAGGTCGGGAAGATCTATCTCTGGCAACGGAATAGACAGTGTAACAGGGTAAAGTCTGCTTGCCCAGCAGGCAAGGTTACCCTACCCTCAGGATCAGGTTACCCTGCCTAAAGTCCTGAGTTACCCTACCTTTCAATACGAAGTCCCTGGGGGAGTTCGGGAAAAATGACAGGAATGTTTGTCACGCAAAACCACGCATAATACAGGAATCTGGGATTCTGGGAGAGACTATTGGGTGAGCTACGCAGCTCTGAGGAAGCTGTAAATTGGAGACATTATTTCTACCATGCCCCTCGAGCCCCGCCTTGAGGTCCGGACGTCATGGGCAAACGGTTGTGTAGTTGTGCGCAGTCTAGCAAAGGAGGATCTTTGGAGACCTGCTTGCAACCCCGTATACGTCACTGGCGTCCGGTCGACTATAAGCTGTTCCGAGGATATATAAGGGGGCATACGGTGGAAGGTGGAGTACCTCCTTCCAGTTGTTCGGAGTAAAATGGACCACAACTGACGGAGGTAAGGGGACTTAACCATGGGGGTTCCGAAGGTAGTCCCGGGTGGTACCGGGGGGACCGGGAGAGTTTTACACCTACCAAGCCAGAACGTGCCCCTAACGCCATAGGCTCTAGAAGGGAAGTATAGAGACACTGAATGCATGATTCTTACCGCAGGAAAGGTGGCTCCGAGGTGGTGGTCATGGGTAGCGCCCAGTGGATCACCCCCGGACCACCATGCACTACGGAAGACACCGGAAGTCCGAGACTCGTAAATAGTAGATAGATAAACCGCCCGCAGTAGCTGCTGGAGTCAAGTAGAGATCATTGCACATGGGCAGGGTGTCAAAGATAGTCCAGTTCATCAGGTGTCTTGACTGTTAGCCACTGGCAAGGCACCAATGCGCAGAGGTTTTCACTCCAGCGGGCAGATTGATAAATGTACCACAGAAACGATAACCGCAAGAGGTGAATGACGACTAGAGTGTGTGGACACTTGCATGCCTGAAAGGGGTGCTAGGATACGTGTCGGACCACCCTTAGCGGAGAAGGGTGTACTCGAATAGTTGGAGTAAACTGATGGGAGAGTTTCTGGCTTAAGATAAAACTACTTGAACGTCTATGCGAGAACTCTACTCCTCCAACAATCAATCCTCTCGCGACCTTAATTGAGTGAAGCGTCAGGCTTAATGATATTAAGTTTGACCGTTTCTTTACTCTTACATCTGTGTGGACATTTGGCGATAAGTTTGAAGTTGTTCGGTACGGTCGCACCCTTGGGATCCATCTTCCTAGGGGAGCCCCCATTACACCCGGTTAGGAGAAGTAGTTAATAAAGGACCAGTGAAGGAAGGCTTCTGGGCCGCTTAATTTGATAGTAAATTTAAATCTACCCATGAGGAGGCCAAAGTGATGGAGGACGCAGTCCACAACCACTACTAGAACCTACCACCTCTCCATCCTAAACAAGAATAATGTCAAACTATGTTGAACTTATTGTAGGGCACCACAATTACCTTATGGGAATATTAGTAAACCACAGTAGTATCCCCTATAGTGAATATTTCTCTGAAATCTGATATTCTTACTGCGAAGAATGCGGGATAGTCAAAGTGGTTTGTGAGAACAATGTCGCAGTGTGGGACTACTGTGACCTGTCATGGTATGAAAGGGGTTTCTTTGTTGAAGTCAGATTTTGTGCTTCTTGTTTATCATCTAATTACACATTGGGCGATAATTTCCTTGAGAAGGAAGGTTATAGTGAGAAGGATTTCTTTGCGATTTTGATTTTCAGGATTATTAGGTTTGCTTTGTTTAAACAGTTGTTTTATTTTGGGGAATGGAACTGGTATGGGGACTAGACAATGTTTTGTGTTTTGTTTTATAGTGTAACCAGTACGGGTACTAGGTTATTGTTTCGTGTGCTATCGGTTGATACATACAAGGTTTTATGTTTGGTTTCACAGTATCGCTTGATACTTGTATTGTTTCGTGTGCTATTGGTTGATACACACAAGGTTTGGAAATATTGCTCATACTGGAGATAAGAGATAGGTTGTATCTAAAGACCGCTGATTTCCGCGATGGAAACAGCAGACTTCGACTGACAATATTCTAAATATACTCGCTTGAATGGTTGCTTCTTTGATCTCCTATTACACCCCTTCGAACCCTCCTTTAGTAAGCAGCACTAGTTTCTTGTTGATCAAGAAGCCACCTGCTCCTATCGCACCGCTATGTAATTAGGGCCCGGCCCGAACACGTTACATGTAGTATCATCTGATACTTGTTATTTTTCAAAGGTATTACTTGATACTTTGAATATTTTATGTTTTGTTTTATAGTATCATTTGATACTCGCTATGTTTCAAAGGTATCACTGGATATATTGCAATGGATTATGTTATCACTCATAGTGGAGATAAGTGAGAACTTGTATTTAAACACTACTGATTCCATGATGGAAACAGCAGACTTTGACTGACCGTATTCTTAATATACTTGGTTGAACGGTTACTACTTGATCATCCATTACAGACCTTGGAAGCCTCCTTTAGTCTACACAGCTCTCGCCTCTTGCCAAACAAGCAGACCACCTGTCCCTATCGTACTCAACGCGTGACTAGCACCTTACGTCGGAACATGTCACACCATCACTCCATAGCCAGAGGATGAACCAGTAGCCACTTGCCACGGTGAAAGGATTGGAGTAACCATGAATGCAGTAGATGCTATGAGGAGGGGGATGGAAACACCCCCCCTATAGTCTCTAGAATTCTGGGTCAAGTAGGGTAAAGGTTTTCAGGGTCTATAAAGTTTGTACTGGAGAAACTATAGAAAATATCGGAGCAGCGTATAGTCTATAAACACCTAGATGTAGAATATAAATATTGAGGTACCTCCTCCACTTTTACAAAACTCATTACCAACAAAGAAGAGATCTTATCAATATATTTATTATACAATATAATCTTTCTACCTTTATCCATCCTGAACATAGCGAGCCTTCCTAGTATTCACTCCATTGAGTATAGGACTTTAGTCAGAACTTGCCTGTCTTTAGAATCAGCTACCCCTAACAGTCATGGGCAATAGCTCTGATTCCACAGTTCATCTCCTTTGTTTACCCACTCTGGGGTATAGTTTCTTCGACATCCGAGCTATACTGCATTTAGCTCCAGGCACATAAGCAGGTTTTTGTTGCAGAATGTATTGAGCCACCCAAAGGAGGTATAAACATTCTAAGTAGACACACTAACAAAGAGATACAGTGTAGGTGCTGAAATGTTACTAACTGGAAAAGATACGGAATAAGTACTTGGAGGTAAGATCCCAGTTTTTTTACATTGTGAAACCTAATATTATAAAATTATACAATCTCCCCAAATGTGATTTCACAGCTTCTGGATATAGTGTGTACTACCTCCTAGAAGATGACAGGTGTATGTGCGCCCTACATGGATATGTGGTTGTCACCCAGTTGATGAGATGAGCCTTTAGGCAATAACTAATAATGATTAAACTCCATACAGGAAATAACATTCTGATTCCTGCAACCCCAGATTGTGGAGGCTATATGGAAGAATTACTTTGAGGGCAATGAGATGCAGGAGATTGCTGAACCCAATTTTCTTAGATGTATCAATGACACAATGATTTGCTTAACATGTATGATACTCTACCATACCCTATGGGCATGGAAAACTAGAGTATATAAGGATCTGGGTGACTTCAAGTCTGAGGTAGTTGGAGGTGAGTCTTGTATAATCAAACCTGTTGATTTGCAATTAAGATAGCTCACTTGATGGCAGACCTTCTTGCCCAGCAGGAAGTAATATAGTCAGATTGCCTGAGGAAGATACAGCAGATAATTGTAGAGAAAACTTAGCAGATAATTAAAGAACAGGTAGAGAATGTGCATGGCATACAACTAGATTACTGCCAAGGATTTATGGACAATTGGGCAGTAGTAGGTTAAGAGCCATGGGGTCAGACATCTAGCTAGACTCCATGACAGCCTACTCTCCACAGTCAGACTCCCAGCAGCCTTCATATCAGGCCTCTGGTTGAGTACCAGGACTGTCAAAATGATTTCCAGGAAATAGACATGTCTTTAGACTTCTCCTAGATATTAGCAATATGGATATTCAATGTCCTGGATTCTGATCCTTTGAGTGTGAATAGCCTACATGGGATTACTGAAGGACAGATGGATGATAGGGTTATAAGTCTTACACTATCACAACACCTGTCAGTTAGTTTCAAGAATTTGGAGGAAGAGAAAATAGATATAATTGGGAGTATTAGAGAGGCTAACTAGATGAATAATAGATATGTAGAGTAGTAAAAATTAATCAAATCTATTTGTCTATAATGTAATATGTCTTGATAGCCAGTGTGTAGGAAGTTGACAGTTTTAATTTGAGGTCCCAAGAGAAAAATAGTGAGGATGGGGATCCTACAAAGCCATTCGGACAATCAGAAAAAAATATCATGATCAGGATGAAATTTGATACAACATCCCAAGGTTTTCATAGAGGTTAGTTGGCATCTTAAAGCTATCCTGATCTTACATACTGGTCTCTAGAGAGAAAGAGGAACATCAAGATAGTGTCAGAACATATCATGAATGGGGGCGAAAACTTGGGGTCTAAGGAGCGTGATTGGAAAAAAGTCATAGCGTAGCTGGCCAAAGAGAGTATAACAGGATGGAAAGTCTGAGAACTGAGGTTGATTAGACATCAAGGATGCAGATCTAACATCAGAACAGAAGGTGCCTGAGTAGAATGATTAGACATTGCGCAGATATCATAGCTGAGATTTTGGTATCGTCAGGGTACTAAGCAGGTGTACCAGATGCAAGCAAGATGGAAGGCAGTGTGCTAGATGCATTTCAGGTACAAGAGTGGTGCACCGGACATTGTCAGGACACTGAGAATTCAAGAGGTCTATGTCAGGAAGTGGTTCAGATGAGGGATGCTAAACAATACAAATCAGGATATGATATTGGATCAATGTTGTGTCCTGATTTGCGATTAACATTCTGAATATTCTGACCACCAGACACAGAGGATGCTCATGGTGCAAGCATAAATTTTTGCTAATATATGCTGGGTTGTTATATAGAATATGAGCTAGTAGGGATAGCAGATTTCAAATTTTCTTTATCATGAACATTCTCTCCTTCTCCTTCTCCTTCTCTGCACCTGTCTCCTCCCCCTCTTCGACTTCCCCTCTCCTCCCTTCTTGTAAAATGCCTATATTAGAACTGGAATCAGCTACCAGTCCAATTTGATATTCTACATTACTAGAAGCATAATTTGTACCACCTGAACCTACACTTGATGGCAGACTATTTGCAGAGTGCATACCTAATGGTTTCCGCTTTCTGGATGAGAGTGTGTGCATTTGAGCTAGTTGAACAGAGATTTTTCTTACTTGTGGCATTGTTTTGCATCTTTGAGTTTTCTGTCATATGAGGCAGAACGGAATAATTCTCTACATTGACTCCAGGTACTGATGAGGTTCCTAATTGCTTATTCATCCAATGACTGAGACAATACCATTGCGCAATTTCGCGGGAGCACTGAATTCCGCTGTTTCACCTCTCTAAGGGATAGCGGCATTCTCGGCCCCCCCCGGGGTCGGTTGTTGGTTTTTTGGGGGCCGGAACGGCACATGGCGAGGGGGGCCTTACCGGTACCTCACGCCGTGGATATTTTGCTTTTCTTTTACTCTACAAGTATCGCTCCTGCTACTGACGGCATTTTTCCTCGGGCGTAGTGGTGAGAGGAATTCAATTTTCTCCTCGCCCCACCCTAAGAGTTCCCTCAGTCGCGATAACTTAAACCACAACTGCAATTGAGCAATCCCCAACACCTCCAAAATGCCCTTCTCCATCCCCCTCAACATTCCAAAATGGTTACCGCCTTCCCCACCTCCAAGCCTTCCGGGCTAACTGACCAACTATCTGCACAGGCTCCAGGAAAACTCCCGCCTCCTTCAACCGCCCATAAACAACTACTGTGTCTACGATGAGCACATGACGGTGATGGTACGGTGCACACTCCTCCCCCCTGTTCTTCCCCAAAACTGACAAACAGCAAAGATCGTCGGAGGCCCCAACGCCCGGAACGACTACCACATCAACGAAACTCCGGAATGGTTCTACCAGTTTAAAGGTGACATGCTACTCAGGGTCGTTGAGGACAATGGTGAATTTAGGGACATACATATCGGGGAGGGGGACATGTTTTTGCTTCCTCGTATAGCGCGTCCATGCTATCGCTTCTCCATCGTGTTCCCTGCTAACGAGTGGTGACGCAACGGCCAGCGAATGTTCCGCATAACCCCGTGAGATTCGCCGATACCGTACTGTATCCCCTATGAACCTACGAACCTATCGTGTGGGAAGGGGGGCTAATGGGTGGAGTGATAGGTTGGCATAGTGATTGAGCAGAAGAGACCGCCGCAGAGCCTCGATCGCCTGCGCTGGTATTGCCCGGATTGTAAGAGTGTGGTGTACGAAGCGGCCTTTCGCTGCACGGATCTGGGCGTGCAGATCAAGGAGGCTGTCGACGGGTTTAAGGAGAGTGAGGAGTTGAGGAGGTGTGCCCAGTGTGGGGGTATGGCTACTGCAGCGCCGCCTGCTGTTAGGGATACCTGACCAGGAGGGGTTTGAGTTGGGTAACTTGGGTTTGATGTGAGGGAGGGAAGGGGGTATTGGTGAATGAGAATGGGAATGGGAATGGAAATTGGAGGTGGATTTCGGTTTGGTAGCATGCCATCATATTATTTATGATATGATGGATGGTCGATTGATCTGGTACTGTCCTGCCCTGCCTGCTAACTGGCTCATCTGATACTGTATCGTGCCGAGCCGGGGAAACAAACCACTACCCCACCGAGTAATTTTTCCATAATATTATGACGCCGGGCCTCTCACCACTACCGAATCCATTAACGAACAGACCCCAACAACAACGACAGGGTTTTTGGAGAAAATTCCGTTGCGGCGGCTCCTCCTTGACCTTGTGGACTTTGTTCTTTGGTTGTTTTTTTTCCTTTTTTGCTAAATGAGCCTGTATAAGTTAAAATATGATTATCGGACCTAAACCACAAAACATTTATTTTTGCTTAACCAGATAGCTAGCCATGTAAAGTAGGTATACAGTAGCTCAGAAAATATTTTAGAACTTCAGATGACCTTTGTGGCATGTTTTATGTTCGAAAAACTGGAAATTTTACAAATCCACTTTTTAGTATTTAAAATAACTTTAGCTTCTTGTGCCTTTATAGAATATGAAATCATAAGTAACAGATAAGTAGTTGTTGAGCTATTATGTTTTAAATTTGAATGGCTTTTCTGCAACAAGAATGTCTTGCTTAGGTAATATCATTGGTCTCTTTTAAGATGTGGTGTTTGAAAAAACTATGTATTAGTTCACTAATAGCACAAATGGTGACAGAGGTGGAAGGTTTCTTACGTCATAGAAGACTCAGAACAGAATGTTGGGGGGACCAAGTAAGGCTAACTGGTAAGGCTTACTGTCAAGGCAGATTGGTTGGGCTTTCGCACCATGACTCACATTACAGTCATAGGGTCTTGCATGGCTCACAGTTGTGAGTTGCTAGTATGTTGTGATTGGTTAATCCATTTGAATGACTTGTAATTGCAAGGTCATGTGATGCAATGACTTTCCCACCTGACTCGATTAGTAAGTCATAGGTCTCGCACATGTGATACACTTAGTGCACATGACTATAGCAGAGGACTCAGAGGTATAGGTCGCAGGGTTAGGGTTGACATGAAGAGGGAGTATAAAAGAGGTCACTAGGACTCAGGAGGATGAGCTCTTCATGCTATCATCTTTGTATCTTCTTACCTATAACTTTATCAGTCTACTCTTTGACTGCGTGGCACTGTAGCGCACCTACCGTTGTAAGCGAGTTGTCATATAGGAGTCTTGGGTGCTTAGCTATCCAACTCGGAAGAAGACATGTATTATCAAGTGTGCAAGGCTGAGGTATCGTCGCCGGTGTGAGAAAAGCGCTGACCGGTAGGAATTGTTACGTTTGGTAGCGTTACAACAAAACACGCCCAACGATACGAGAAAACCAGAGAGTAGCAATGGCAACCCTGGAACAACCACAAAACTGATTACAACGATAACGAAATTACCAATCACCTGAAATATCCAGGATTACAACCAGAGCTTGCGAGAGTAGCGAGCCCACAAGGAACTGATAGATCTCCAAGCCCAGTTATACCAGAAGAGCAAGAACAAGAAGGAACTTTGTCATTAGACGAGAAAACTGACAGAAGAATGTGGGAAATAGGAGCAGCTGTCGCGCTAGTTCAGCTAGTCGTAAGAACACCCAAACAGCTTATAGCCCTGCTAGCGACACTACAGACAGGTTGCCCTGATACAGGAAACATGCTAAAGGCTAAAGAGCCTGATATCTTCAAAGGGGAAAGGACAACGTTACGAGAATTTCTCTCCCAGTTTGAACAGTACTTCAGAGCCAAGGACTGCAGGAAGGATCAGGGGATACTACCAAGATAGCATATGCCAAATCACTGCTACGCGATACTGCCGGCCAATAGATAACCCCTTATATCAAAGGTTCAAAAGAACAAGAATGGGAAACATGGGAAAGCTCTATGGAGGTCCTAAAGGAATGATTCAGAAACATTGATGGAAAGCTGACGGCCCGGAATAAGTTAGAAACCATACAACAAGGAGGGAAGAATATGATGAATTCTTGGAACGAATTACACTACCTAGCCATTGAGGCCAAATACTATAACGAGACCCTCTTCAGGTACTTGCTCCAGGCATGTACCACCCAGCTGCAACAAGCATGAGGCACGGCTGAAACCAAATATATGACAATGGCGGACTTCACAGTATGGGTAATCGAGAGGGAGCAACGGTTGGTGATGATCAGATATATTCAGAACAGGAGGACACCTGTAACGGGGGCACCCCGAGGAAGATGGATCCCAAGGTTGCGACCGCACCAAACAACTTCAAACTTATCGCCAAAAGTTCACACAGATGTGAGAGTAAAGTAGACGGTAAAACTTAATATCGTTAAGCCTGACGCTTCACTCAATTAAGGTCTCGAGAGGATTGATTGTTGGAGTAGGAGAGTTCTCGCATAGACTTTCAGGTAGTTTTATCTTATGCCAGAAACTCCCCCATCAGTTTACTCCAACTATTCGAGCACACCCTTCTCCGCTAAGGGCGGTCCGACACGTCTCCTGACACCCCCTTCGGGCATGTATGTGTCGACCCGCTCTAGTCGGCGTTCACCATATGTGCATATCGTTTCTGCGGCGCATTTCCATTCTGCCCGCCGGAGTGAAAACCTCTGCGCATCGGGGACTTGCCAGTGGCTAACTGTCAAGACCCCTTGCTGAACTAGACTATCTATGACACCCTTCCCATGCGCGTTGATTTCTTCTTGACGCCGGAAGCTACCGTGAGCGGTTTATCTATCTACTATTTACGAGTCTCGGGCTTCCGGTGTCTTCCGCAGGGTACGGTGGTCCAGGAGTGATCCAATGGGCGCTACCCATGACCACTACCTCGGATACACCTTACCTGCGGTAGGAATCATGCTTTTAGTGTCTCTGCACTTCCCTCTCAGAGCCTATGGCGTTGGGGACATCCTTGGGCGTGGTAGGTGCAAAACGTTCCCAGTCGTCCCGGCACCACCCGGGACTACCTTCGGGACCCCCACGGTTAACTCCCGTTAACTCCGTCAGTTTTGGTCCGTTTTACTCCGAACAACTTGGAGGAGGTACTCCACCTTCCACCCTATGCCCCCTTATATATCCTGCGAACAGCTTACGGTCGACCGGACGGCAGCAACGTATACGGTGTTGCAAGCGGGTCTCCAAAGATCCTCCTTTGCTAGACTGCACACAACTACGCAACCGTTTGCCCATGACGTCCGGGCCTCAAGGCGGGGCCGGAGGGGCATGATAGGAATAATGTCTTCAATTTACAGCTTCTTCGTAGCTGCGTAGCTCGCCCAATAGCATCTCCCGGAACCCCAGATTCCAGTATTATGCATGGTTTCGTGTGACAAACATTCCAGTCATTTTTCCCAAACTCCCTGAGGGACTTCGTATTGGCAGGTAGGGTAACTCAGGCCCTTGAACAGGGTAATCCAAGCCTCAAGGCAGGGTAACCCTGTTCTGAGGGTAGGGTAATCTTGTCCGGTGGACAAGTGGATTTTCTCCTGTTACCCTATCTATCCCACTTCCGGGGATAGACACACTCGGCCTTTCTCTAGTTACCCAGCCTAGCTGTGTATTGGCCCTTCATAGGTCCCTAAGTACGCTGACACCAACCTTGGGCGTAGCCATGTACCTAAATACTTGTGTCCACTAAGTCTGCTCATCTCGGAGCCCGGGCCATCGGGTCTCCGTAGGTCAAGTACTCACTTGCCTGCCGGTTCCTACCAGTTCGCCTCCGAGCTACCTGTATGGGTGTAGGTTCCGGCTGCCATAGCTCATGTATGCTGGGTCGTTACATCACTCCCCTCTTCTCTACGGTCCGTCCCGGACCGTTTAGCGTCGTCTTTTGTTTCCACGACTCGATTCCCCCAAGACCCGATGGTCCCTGGGCTTGGACGGATATCTTTGGTGGAAATCTAGCATGGCCTGTAAGCCTGTCCCTTCTAGCATCTCATAGGGCTCCCATGAGTTCTCCTCAGCTCCATAGCCTTCCCATGAAACCAGGTACTGGACAAAGCGCGACGGAAACTTCGCCTTTGTTCCACCATACCAGCGACTGTCCACAACAGCTTCGATGACGTAACTGGGCTCATTGTCCACGAGCTCTGGGGTAGGGATCTCCTTGATCCTACCCGATTCCGGATCCTCGCGATAGGGTTCCAGCAGCGTGACATTGAAAACCGGGTGGATGCTCCATCGGGTGGGCAATTGGAGTTCGTATGCTCGGGTACCCACCCGACGTTTGACCACGAAAGGGCCAAACATCCGGTGGTCCAGCTTCTCCATGGGACGCTTGGTGCGGATGTTCTTCCGGTTCAACATCACGCGGTCCGCTTTCTTAGCCCGCCCAGCAGCCACATCTTCCAAGGTAACATAGTCCGGGGATGGCAGCCGTTTCTGGTCATGCCATTTCCGCTGCCTTTCCTGTGCCCGTTTAATCGTTTCTCGAATCTGTTGCCAGGTTCCTTCCCATTCCTTAACCAAGAGTTCACTACTTGGGTGTATCCCTTGGTTGTCAGACACAACACCCGACCAGTTTGTTCGTGGGTTGAACCCATAGTTGATCTCAAATGGTGACAACCTGGTGGATTCTGATGTTGAGGTGTTATACGCATACTCCGCAAGGGGTAGCAGCGAGACCCAGTCATCCTGTTGATAGGAGCAGTAACTACGCAGGTACTGCTCCAGTGTCTGATTAACCCTCTCGGTTTGCCCATCAGTCTCTGGGTGGAATGCAGTCGAAACGTTTAGTTTCACTTGCAGCAAGTGCATCAGACTCATCCAGAACTTGGATGTGAATCGGCTATCTCGGTCGGAGATGATTGACTCTGGCAGTCCATGAAGGCGCCAAACCTCCTTCAGGAATATCAAGGCAAGCTCCTTGATAGGTACCTCAGTGGTCAGGGGTATGAAATGGGCCATTTTCGAAAACCTGTCTACTATGACCCAGATCTTGGTATACCCTTCGGACTCTGGCAGCGCGACAATGAAATCCATTGAAATTGCTGTCCAAGGCCGCATAGGAACATCGATAGGTTCCAGCAGCCCGAACTTCTTGTGCCTGATGGATTTATTTCTTTGGCATGCATCACATGTCCGCACATAGTCAGTGATGTGCTCATCCATCTTAGGCCAGTAGAAGTTAGCCCTCACCCTGCCAATGGTTTTGTAAGTCCCGAAGTGTCCCGCGATTCGGGAGTCATGTTCTGCCTTCATGATTGTCTGCTTCAGATTCTGACCCTTGGGAACATACCACCTGTTCTTGTACAGGAGTAAGCCCTTTTCCGTCGTGAAATGTCGGTCGACCTCTTTGTCACCTGCAGCTGTTGCCTTCAGGATCCTTAAGTACTCCTGGTCTTCGCTTATCGCTACCCGCAACTGATCCAAAAAGGACGACTTGAGCCGAAATCCCTGGCACACTTGCAACACCTGTGGTCGCAAGATGTCCCGTTCCTGGCTCCCGACCCACTGTCCGGGGCGAAAAAACGACTGTGGCGGAAAATCACTCCCCCCTTCAGGGCGGTAGTCCCTACGCCGCGACAAAGCATCCGCCTTCTCATTCAACCGTCCTTCTCGGTAAACCACCTTGAAGTTAAACGGTTGCAGGAATTCAGCCCAGCGGTGCTGCCTTCGGTTAAGGACCTTGGTACTATTAAAGTACTCCAAGTTCTTATGATCCGTATAGATCACCAATTGGTCCGTTACTGAGCGCAGCAGATGATCCCATTCCTTGAATGCCGCCACGATGGCAGTCATTTCCTTATCATGGACATCATAATTGATCTCTGCTGGGTGAAACTTCCTACTATGGTAGGCCACCGGATGCCATCTCTCATCCTCACATAACTGGGAGAGAACGGCTCCTAATGCAAAGTCACTAGCGTCGGTTTCTAGCCGTGTTGGCCGTTCAGGGTCAAAATGTGCTAGGATAGGTTTGGACGTGAACGCTTCCTTTAAATGATTGAAGGCCTGCTCACATGCAGGTGTCCATTCCCATCGGACATCCTTCTTTGTCAAGTCCGTGAGGGGTTTCGCTATCTTGCTGAACCCTTCTATGAACCGACGATAGAAGTTGGCAAAGCCCATAAAGCTTTGAACGTCGACGACGCATGTCGGAGGTGCCCAGTCTTTGATTGTCTGCACCTTTTCCGACAACATAGAGATCCCCATATCGGAGATCCTATATCCGAGGAATTCAACCTCCCGTTGGTGGAAACTGGACTTCTTCATACTTACACATAGTCTAGCTTTCCGCAATTTCTCCATTACACGCCTTACCATCGCGACGTGCTCTTCCATAGTTTCGGAGTAGATCAGGATGTCATCCATATACGCGATGACTCCTTCATCCATGAGATCTCGAAAGACCTCATTTATCATGCTCTGGAAAGTTGCCGGGGCATTACATAACCCAAACGGCATGACCGTGTATTCATACAGTCCATATCTGCACCGGAAGGCCGTCTTCCATTCCTCACCTTCTGCCATCCTCAGAAGATAGTAGCCGTTTTTCAAGTCCAACTTAGTGAACACAACGGCTTTTCCTAACCTATCTCGCAGTTCATTCATCAGCGGTAGAGGGTACTTGCTCTTCACCGTGATTTTGTTCAGCCCTCGGTAATCTATTACCAGTCTTAATGTACCATCTGGTTTTGGCACAAAGAGGATAGGGGCTGCTGCTGAGGAACTGGATCGCCGTAGCTTCCCCGTTCGCAGCATGTCATTGAGATATTCCCGGAGTGCCTTAAGCTCCTTTTCCGATAACGGATAGATAGGCCCAAACGGAGGTTGAGTCCCGGGTAGCAACTCGATCGTGTGGTCATACTTTGAGTGCTCCGGCAAGGCCTCAATCCGTTCTTGACTGAAGATGTCCCCGTAGTCCTTATACTCAGGGAGTAGCTTGACAGTAATGTCAGCACCTTCCTCATCGGAGAATTGTACAATTCCCAACAGGTACACATTACTAGGGTCTTCAGCTAGCAACTCTTCATCGGTCATGAACACTAACCGCCCCTGCTCTGCCAGGCAATTAGCCTTGCAGAAATCTGAGCGCCAGGTTAGTGATCCTGTTTTCCAATCTATGTCGGGATTATGGTCCTTCAACCAAGACATAGGTAGGTACCCGTCCACCTTGGTGTCGGGCATGTCCGCGACTTCAAACCGCATTTCGTTATGGTGGTCGCCTATTCTCATGTCCAATGATTTGGTATAGTGCAGACCTGACCCCGGAATGTGATTACCGCTTGCGTCGCTTATCGGCACATGTACCTTTCGTCGTACACATGGTGCCTGCGTTTGTTTAACCCATCGGCTACTAAGCACTGGCCCAGTAGCTCCACTGTCGAGTAGCAGGAGCGCCTCAGCGCTTACCTGTCTAGCTCCAATCTTCCAGTCTAGCCTTACCCTCAGGTGGATAGACTTGGTATGGCGAGGCAAGTTATCACGCTTCTGCCTCTTCACTTGTCTTAGGGACTTAGTCATCTTGGCTTACTAATTCTGATCTCTTGCCTTTCGACACAAGAGCGGCCACAACGGGTCGGTAAACGTTAAGGGATTGGGAATCGTTTTATCAATAGCTAGGGTGTTTACTATCACGCCAGCATGATTTCGGGTACTAAACCCTCCTCAGGTAAACTTGATCATAGTATCCTTTATTCAATCAAGTCCAGCCTGAACTAATCCCGCTTGTACTAACCATAACAAATTTTCCCGAGGTGGGTAGAGGTCCGCTCTTGGACCGGTTCCAAGCGAAGCAACCTTGCTTCCCCAATGTCGAGCGTCTCCGCGAGCGAGATCTCTCCCAGCCTCAACCGAAAATAATACCCTATGACTTGTCCGTCCCAGTAAAGAAATCCTGAAAGAAATACAAATAACTAGAACAAAGGAAATAACCTGAAAACCCACAAAGGAGAGATCACCCTGTCCACCGCATACGGCCTTCAACATCTATCTGCCCACACCACCTGGGTGTAGTCAGCATCAGGGTCGTTCATGCAGTAGAGGGGTACTTACCCATCCCAGAAGCCACTTCCGGGGCTCCTTTTCATCCATCCCGCAGGGGTCTATGGATACAGGTTATTAAGGTTCTACCTTACACAGAATGGGGTCTTACCTATTCTGAGCCGTCAGTATCAACCTCCATAATCTGAGGTGATGCCTGTCGGACTTCAAGTATCTTTGACGAGGTAGCCGGAGGTGGCGCTTCAATGCGCTTTAGTCGCTTGTCCGTACCTGAGGGCTCGCTTACCGGGGCTGACCGTTTCAACCCACGAGCCTGTTTGGACGAACTAACGACTGGGGACGTCGCGGTGCACTTTCTCCAAAAGTGACCCGTTTGTCCACACTTGGTGCACTGGTTGTGCTTTCTCCGACGTTCGGTCAAAGTCGACGGGATTTCCTTATGCGCCAGGGCATACTCAGAAGTCCCCGGCTTTGCCTGTTTCCCCGCATTGAAATTAGTAGGTTTGGCAGACCGCTGGTTCTGTCTGCCCGAACCTTTATCCTTCTTTTTAAACCTTCCGGAAGTTGAGGACCTATCCTCCTTCTTGTCCGTTGGTTGAGACCGTTGGACAGGGTGGATAACTCGGTTGCTGAACCGGGTGTTGTCTTCCAGTGTGTGTCCAACCTTCCGAAGAAGATCAAGGTAGTCGTTCAAGTCGGTGGGATGGGGCTCCTTCAGTGCCCACGCGTTCCTCACTTCTTGAGTAATGCCCGACCGTACCTTATCTCGTACCTGCACAGGGTCTGTATAGCTAAGCTTATACATATAGTCAATTATCTTGTCCAGGTACTCATCGATGTGATGTGGCTTCATCACTAGGTCTCGCCACTCAAGGAGGGATCGGTCTCGTTCCGCTTGGTCACCGCCGAAACTCCGTTCAAGCCGTTCCCGGAATCCTTTCCACGTTCTTAACGGGTTACTGTTATTAACTGGAACTCCGGTACGCTTGGCTGCCTCCTTATTGATGTGGGAGTGCAGCCCAAGATACCATGTTCGGGCAGTATCTTCTAGAAGGGGGATCACCAGGTTTACCTTGTCCATATCGGTCAACCTGCACCCAGCAAAGTACTCGAACTTAACCTCTACCAGCGTCAAGAAGCTGGCGAGTTCGGTGACCTTTCCCTTAAACGCCGGAATGCCGCTCAGCTTTTCCGGCTTCTTCTGCCGTTGTCTAGATGATGGTCGTGCAGTCGCCCTGCTCCGTAGTTCCCTTGACAGCTTCTTAGCACGGCGGTCCCACCGTCGTTTCTTCTCGTCGCTCCAGTCATCCTTGCGAGCGCCGAGAAAAGGGGTCAAGTCGGGGAGAGAATCGGCATCATCATCATCCGAGCTATCATGGTCAGAGTCCCCAGGATCTCCACCTGCTCCCGTAGTACCACCGACAGGTGGTCCATTTCCACCTCCACTACCCCCGGTATTTCCACCTGGGGTCTCGCGGGGTCTATCATACCCATCAAACCTTTCCTCCTGGCCATCCTGATTCCCATCCTCGGGGGGGTTAGCCCCTGATGGTACTGATGCCGGTGGTGGAACAGGTCGTTGCCCACTCTCAGGAGTTGGGTTCGGAGCCGCCTGAGTTGTCGCCAGAAACGACTGAAGCTCTGGACAACTCAAAGGTTGCATTGGGGGCCCCGCGTGTCTCCACGACCCACAGTACCCACATGTTGGTCGTCCGTCTCCCTCCTTCTGTCTTCTTCGGTGCCTTACCGGGGTCCGTGGTCCCTTCCTGCACCCGTACGTGTGGTAATGAATCCACCCCATACGGGTTTCTTCCGATTTGCAGCCCGACAGACAGTACTCGTCTTGGCTGTCCGACTCACCACTAGTGATCGTGGGGAGGATGGAGGGAAGAGTTGGTTTTGAGGGGGCAGAGGGAATCACGGGTGCCCAAGGAACGGAACGAGCGGGTGTCCCAGGTCCGGGGATCGGAGTCCCTCGTGATGGAGCCATGGGTGCTCGCTCTTCCTGGCGCCTGACCTGTTCAAAGAATCCAGGTGAAGCCGCACGCAGCGGTCGGTACCCTGGGGTAGCCGATACTGTTGGCGGGAAAGCTGCGACAGGGAAGGTATCAGGAGGGGGCAATGAAACTGGTAAAGGTGTGGGTCTTGGGGCAGCAATAGGAGGTACGGGAGTTGCAACCGACGGTGTTGCAGGGGGGTTAATGGGAGCGGGGGTCGGCCGAGGAGTAGGGTCAGGTGTATCTGGTGCTGTGATACCCTTTGGCTTGGACGTCCTTTTCTTAACCCGACGCCCATCGGTTGGTCCAATCGCCGGACTTCCTGAACGACTGCGGGCGATCGAGGAGGGGACAGACAGCGAGCCTGTTGATGCTCTTGTGAAGGACGAGGTATAACTGTATCCTTCCCCCTTGAGGCTTTCCAACATCCGTATGCCCACGGGGCTTAGGTACGCCCTCCACTGTTCATCCCGGGCTCTCATAGCCAGTTCCATCCCGAAGTTCTCCAGCTTCGTGTGGACAAGTGGGAGTGGGGGCGCCGCCTCTATCATCAGTACGTCATTCTCAGCATCAATACTATAACCTCCCGCGAAGGCCCTTTCCAGCGCTGCCATACGATCCTTCAATGCCTTCTGGTCTCTTAACATTCGCAGGTATGCCTCCTGCTGTACCTTCATCCATTCCACCGCTGCCGTAGTAATCTGTTTACGGAACACCTGCTGCTGCTGGGCATTCCAGTTCTTCAGTTCCCGCTTCGCATCCTCAATCGACTTGGATACCTCCCGGACGATGTAAGGTTCGACGAACTCGCGGGAGAACTCGCTAAAGGGTACTCCTTGCGGTGGAGGAGGGAGCATGTTGTGGACGAGGGCGGCGTCTTGGAAGAACGAAAGCGCCGCAGCGCGAGGGTCTGTAATCATAAGATCAACACATTCATCAGGTAGTTGAATAGGGGCGGCCTCCAGGAGCAATTGGTGACCGTCCCATTCAATACCGCGGACGTCCGCGAACACCGAAGCACGAAATGTGTTGGCGGAGTTCTCGTCAAGGTCAAGGTCTGAATCCGAGTTGGATTCCATTCTAGGTCGACGTTCGATACTAGCCATTGCGCTTTCCACCCTGGGCTACTTGTTCGAGACAAGGTTACCAGTATTCACGCAAGGTCAGTGCCGAAGGTCGAAAAACAATTAATCAGGAGAGGAGTTAAGCGAGGAGCTCGCTTAACGATATACTGTAACGGGGGCACCCCTAGGAAGATGGATCCCAAGGTTGCGACCGCACCAAACAACTTCAAACTTATCGCCAAAAGTTCACACAGATGTAAGAGTAAAGTAGACGGTAAAACTTAATATCGTTAAGCCTGACGCTTCACTCAATTAAGGTCTCGAGAGGATTGATTGTTGGAGTAGGAGAGTTCTCGCATAGACTTTCAGGTAGTTTTATCTTATGCCAGAAACTCCCCCATCAGTTTACTCCAACTATTCGAGCACACCCTTCTCCGCTAAGGGCGGTCCGACACGTCTCCTGACACCCCCTTCGGGCATGTATGTGTCGACCCGCTCTAGTCGGCGTTCACCATATGTGCATATCGTTTCTGCGGCGCATTTCCATTCTGCCCGCCGGAGTGAAAACCTCTGCGCATCGGGGACTTGCCAGTGGCTAACTGTCAAGACCCCTTGCTGAACTAGACTATCTATGACACCCTTCCCATGCGCGTTGATTTCTTCTTGACGCCGGAAGCTACCGTGAGCGGTTTATCTATCTACTATTTACGAGTCTCGGGCTTCCGGTGTCTTCCGCAGGGTACGGTGGTCCAGGAGTGATCCAATGGGCGCTACCCATGACCACTACCTCGGATACACCTTACCTGCGGTAGGAATCATGCTTTTAGTGTCTCTGCACTTCCCTCTCAGAGCCTATGGCGTTGGGGACATCCTTGGGCGTGGTAGGTGCAAAACGTTCCCAGTCGTCCCGGCACCACCCGGGACTACCTTCGGGACCCCCACGGTTAACTCCCGTTAACTCCGTCAGTTTTGGTCCGTTTTACTCCGAACAACTTGGAGGAGGTACTCCACCTTCCACCCTATGCCCCCTTATATATCCTGCGAACAGCTTACGGTCGACCGGACGGCAGCAACGTATACGGTGTTGCAAGCGGGTCTCCAAAGATCCTCCTTTGCTAGACTGCACACAACTACGCAACCGTTTGCCCATGACGTCCGGGCCTCAAGGCGGGGCCGGAGGGGCATGATAGGAATAATGTCTTCAATTTACAGCTTCTTCGTAGCTGCGTAGCTCGCCCAATAGCATCTCCCGGAACCCCAGATTCCAGTATTATGCATGGCTTCGTGTGACAAACATTCCAGTCATTTTTCCCAAACTCCCCGAGGGACTTCGTATTGGCAGGTAGGGTAACTCAGGTCCTTGAACAGGGTAATCCAAGCCTCAAGGCAGGGTAACCCTGTTCTGAGGGTAGGGTAATCTTGTCCGGTGGACAAGTGGATTTTCTCCTGTTACCCTATCTATCCCACTTCCGGGGATAGACACACTCGGCCTTTCTCTAGTTACCCAGCCTAGCTGTGTATTGGCCCTTCATAGGTCCCTAAGTACGCTGACACCAACCTTGGGCGTAGCCATGTACCTAAATACTTGTGCCCACTAAGTCTGCTCATCTCGGAGCCCGGGCCATCGGGTCTCCGTAGGTCAAGTACTCACTTGCCTGCCGGTTCCTACCAGTTCGCCTCCGGGCTACCTGTATGGGTGTAGGTTCCGGCTGCCATAGCTCACGTATGCTGGGTCGTTACACCAAGTTTGTTTGAATTGAACTTATCTAGTAATTATTTGAAATTCTTTTGCCTTCGTAACATCTTGCTAAATTTCTTCAATGCTTAAACTGTGAGATCCTGTTGGGATTATTGATTCTGTTTGGTCTTTATATACTAATACTATAAATATGAACCTTCAGGAAATGCAGTCCAATATCTGAAATTATGGCAGATATTTCTATGATATCAAATAAATCCTTTGAAAATTCAGGTCTGAAGTATTCTCATGATCAATTAAGCTTAGATGAAGAGCGATTAGAGTCAGAAATGGACACAGATGATGAGTCGGAAATTTGTGGTTTGTAATCCCTCTGAGGAAGCATGATTTTCAATAGTTCTTAAATTGTTTCAATGATAATAAAAACTAAATACTAATTGATGATTTGAATATTCAGATTTCAATATGAATTCTAATCAAACTATGATTGAGGAACAACTTAAGCTGCATTCTAGCAAACAACTTGTCCAATATGCTAACCATCTAAATAAAATTGACTCAGTTTGTACCTGCAGGCAAAACTGCTCTAAAAAAGCATCCTATGCTCAATGGTTTATATGGATAGAAGCTAATTGTACAATGACAGTGAAGCAGTGTAAGCTGCTAGCTAGTTACTTAATTGCAAGTACTATGGCTTTTACAAAGCCACATGGTAGTAGAAAGTATAACAACAAGTCATTTTTAGAAATAGGAAATGGGGAAACAGAGTGGACATAATGGATGCATCATAATCGCTATGTTTTATCTTTTATTAGGTATGTATGCTCTGCATTTTTCCGCTGGTACTAGATGCTAGTAATATCTCAGGTCCATCAATTGCTTACTCACTTACGATTAGGAAAGTCAGTTCCTCCTCCCTCTCATAACAGTACTTTAAAACCATCTCCTAATGCTTTATTACTATCAACCTATTATTGGTTAGAGAGCATCTTGTCCAAACTTGAAGCGAAGTATGGAGAACTACTAGCTACAAGATCTGATAAGTGGAAAATGGAAAATTGTACAGTCACAACAAAAGTAGAACCTAACAATCAAGTATGACTTCCATCATTCTTCTCCTTTTGTATTTTGTACTCACAATTTAGGGACTCTAATATGGAAATTAAGCTTTCATCTAGAAGCTTTGTTAATTACTGAAAAAGTATTTCTAAGTTTAAGCAAATGTGAATTTAATCACCAGCCAAGGACATTTGTGATAGTTGTACAACTCTTAAGAGTCAACTAAGGCTACAGGATTGAAAAACCTGCACTAAGAAAAACCCTGATGAGAATACCAAGTTGTCGGAGATCGAAAATCAGTTGGATGAACATAGAAAAGAGTATAGAGAATGTTGTGACCACTATGAAGCAAGTATCCAAAAAGCTACTATCAATGCAGTAGATACTGGATGCCACTCTTTTGACTTTCAGCAAGTCATAGAAATTCCTAAGCTTCCTCAACAGCCTGGCCCATGGTACTTTTTCTCCCCTTCAAAGCTCTATTCTTTTGGTATTATTAATGAAAATAAATATCAAAACAAGGATTATCATTTACTCTATACAGAAGCACAGCAACCTAAGGGTCCTAATCAAGTTGTTTCACTTTTGCACTACTACCTTACTTTAGGAGGGAAGATGAAGCCCTATACATACTTATAGGCAAACAACTGTAGTAGGCAGAATAAAAATAGAGTGAGGACTGCCTATCTGTACTGTTAGGAGCAACAGGGCTGGTATAACATGTTAATACCTAGGGTGCTAATCACGCTTCAAGGCCAATAGTAACAGGTAGACTACTTGCTCAGCAATAGGCGAGAGCTGTGTAGATTAAAGAAGACTTCGAAGAGGTGTAATAGGAGATTAGGAAGTAGCCGTTCAACTAAGTATATTAAGATTTGTAACTGGTACAGGTACTAGGTTATGTTATTGTTTCGTTTACTATCGGTTGATACAAATGAGGTTTTATGTTTCGTTTTACAGTATCGTTTGATACTTGTATTGTTTCGTGTGCTATCAGTTAATACATACAAGGTTTTATGTTCCATTTCACAGTATTATTTGATACTCGTGTTCTTTTGTGTGCTATCGGTTGATGCACACAAGGTTTTATGTTTGATTTCACAGTACCACTTGATACTTGTATTGTTTTGTGTGTTATCGGTTAATATACACAATGTTTTGAAATATTGCACATACTGGAGATGAGAGATAGGTTGTATTTAAAGACCGTTGATGTCCGTGATGGCAACAGGAGACTTCGACTGAAAGCAGCTGACCGTATTCTAAATATTCTTGGTTGAACAGTTACTTCTCTGATCTCCTATTACACCCCTTCGAAGCCTCCTTTAGTAAGCAGCGCTCACTTCTTGTTGATCAAGAAGCCATCTGCCCCTATCATACTGCTACCTGACTAGAGCCCAGTCCAAAGAGGTTACATTTTTTTAACCTCAACAAGTAGTTAGAAACCTGTCTGGACCTGGTTTGACCAACCTGCGAAGAGTCCGAACCGCAGCTAGCAGTGGGGAGCGGCAGAATCTAGGAAGGATCGGCTCGGCCAACAGACAACACCATTGAGTCACTAGAGACTCGGAGTGGAAAGCAGGTCCCACGAGAAGGCCTTACCAAGAAAAGGCAACCCAAGAAGCGGCAAGAACCCCAGAGTAACTTTGCAATCGATGAAGTGGCAAGACAGATAGCATGAGATCTACCTACACAAACCTTTAGCGAGTCAACAGACGAGTTAGCTCAAGCTACAGCCACCCGTCCTGCTCTATTCCACTCGCGCCCTAGTAAAGGAAAGGCACCTGCTGAACCAAGGAAAGAAACTCCCATGACGGAAGCCCTAAAGGAAAGAGGTGACAAACGAGAAGAATCGGATCATTCGGTACCACAGGAACCACCAGACGATTCATCAGACGATTCATCTGCAGACAACCGTAAAAATGCCGAAACTGAAGACAATATGTCTGAAGGGGAATCGACCACGCCGCCCAGCCCAGGGGCTGGGCGAATGGCACCCCAAGTCAAGCTCCCATTACTACCCACATTCTTGGGGGAGAAAGAAGACCTAAAGCCAGAAACATTTCACCGATAGGTGATGACCACATCCTAGTACCTTACCCTGCATGACGTTGACAAGACGAAGGAAGGAAGTGGAGCATACTTTGGAAGTTTCTGTACAGGAAAGGCGGAAGAAGCATATCACCAGGCCGTGAACCATTATGACAGCAAGGAAAAAATACAAGGAACAACCCTGATAAGGTACTTGAGGGACAGATTGCAATCGTCGCGGAATACTGAAGAACTGTATAAGAAATTCAAGGACATCCAACAAGTACGGAATAGAAAAACGGACTGTATAACCCTGGTGGCGACGGACCTGTTGATGTATCATGGCCCGTTGCCTAGTGGAATGGTATCACCATACACACTATGGCAGAGACTATACGAAGCTATGCACTCAAAACTACGACAAGAGGTAGAACCAGTGGAGGAGAAAGGAGACTGCTTGGACAAAATAGTCAAATGTGCAGAATGCAAGGATGCCATTCTTTATGAGACAGGAGTTTACCAAACACACACACCCCAACAGCGAAGCTGCAAGGGATCATCCGCACGTGATAACGCAAAAAGAGATAAGCCGTGCCATACGGAATCAAAGGATAAGAAAGATAAGAAGCAGAAAAGCCGCGATGAAGGAACATGTTTTGAATGCTGGAAAAAGGGGCACTATGCAAAGGACTGCTATACCAAAAAGGAGAAAGAGAAAAAGGCAGAGCGCGGTGGAAGTACAAACCACGTGGAAACAACTAAATATGATGAAGTTGAAATCAACTCAGTGGAAATAGAAAGCTTATGGACGCAACCGACAATGATGATAAGACCCCACGACGCACTAGAAGGAACAATCCTTATAGAGGGCCATCCAGCACAGGTACTATTTGATACAGAAACTATCGGGTATGACATAATTAGCAATCCTTTTATCCCCACCCATGGAATACCCACGGACCTTCTACCTAAGCCCTCAACAGTCAATATGGCTATGAAGGGCTCCTGCTCAGCAAGCCAGAAGAAGTGTGGACTAACCGTGGAAACTGGGAAAAAGAAATGGAACAATCCAGAGATGTTGGTAGGAAATCATGCAAAATATAACGCCCTAATCGGAATGCCCTTTCTAAAACGGCACAATGCACTTATCAAATGTGGAGACATGGCTGTAGAGTTTCCTGATGACAAATTACAGGTGTCTTGCAAACCAACAAGCGGGGAGCTCCGCACCGCTGTTGTAGATGCCACGCTAGCAACATTGTTGGAAGAATATAAGGATGTATTCCCTGACAAGGTTCTTGAAACACTACCCCTGATACACAAGATTAACCACCATATTCGGCTAAAAAGTCCAACTGATCTAAAAAACCAATCAACAAACTCTATTCCTGAAGCGTACAAAGAAAAGCTTATGGACGAGATAAACGGAAAGTTGCGAACCGGAGTGATTGTACGACAGGGAGTCCCGGGAGCAGCACCTATGTTTGTACAACCAAAGTCAGATGGAAGGATCCGCCCCCTGGTGGACTTGAAACTTCGAAATGACAACACAATCATGGATAGTCCATCCATCCCCAACCAATAACAAATCCTTAACCGAATCAGAAGAGCAAAGTTCAGGAGCAAAATTGACCTAAGTAATGCATACTTCCAAACACAGGTGGACAAAGACAGCGTGAAATTCAACTCATTTAGGACCCTGTTTGGAGGATTTGTCCGCAGAGTAAGGCCACAAGGGGACATGAACGCACCAGCAACCTTTATACAAATAATGGAAGATCTGCTGAGGGAATTTCTATATTATTTTGTATGGGTATATATTGCGAACATCCTCTTATTCTCGGACACATCAAAGGACCATGAATGGCACATATGCCAGGTATGTGACTGACTCAGGGAAGCAAGGTTCTATGCAAGCAAGAAAAAAGGGGTGCTTTCGCGGATAAGTTGGAAGTACTAGGACATATAGTGGACAGCGAAGGAATCCATGCTTCCCCCCAGAAAATCTCATCAATTGCATGTTGGAAAACACCTCAAAACAAAAAGGAATTGCAATCCTTTCTAGGAATAGTAAATTATGTGGCCCGGTTCCTCACACACCATGCTACCCTAACAGCGCCATTGACGGACTTGACGGGGAATGCCAAGTTTGTATAGACAACCACACATCAGACTGCACTTGAAATGATCAAGAAGCGGAGGGTCGACCACCAAGTCATGCGGCCGATAGATATACATAATAAGGAACCAATCTGGTTAGTCACGGATGCCTCAGACTTGGGAATAGGAGCTCGGGTTGGACAGGGACCCACATACGAGATGGATCAACCAGCCGCATTACACAGCAGAAAATCCACTAATGCACAGAAGAATCATGGAACTACAAATAAAGAGGCCATAGTGGTTGTTGAGGCACTTAACCAGTTCCACAACGTACTAATAAGAAATGTATTCAGAATAGTAACGGACCACCAACCCCTAACGCATCTACGAACCGCAAAGAACCCGAGTAGGAAGCAGGTAAGATGGCTCAGTGCCTTGGGAAAATACGATGCCAAGATAATCTACACACCGGGAAGCACGAACTATTTAGCCGATGCTCTTTCCCAGATATATGACAACCGATCGGACTTGAACCGTCTCTATGTCCACAACTATACAAAAGAAGTGGAAGATATCTCAGACAACATGGTATACCAACAAGAATCAAATACGATAGAGCCCAAGCAAGACATCTCCCCTTCCTCCCCTCCTTACTCATGAAAGAAGTACCCCAGTGAGGCCCCTGTGCCCCCGGTGAGCGCCTGCTCAATCACTGCAGGAAATGACTGGGGAGACAAGTGCACCTTATGGAGCACACCACCCGAGGGGCTCCAACATAGCAAACTTCACTACTGACATTGTTACGTGAACCACTGCCCATACCATCAAACTGAGATTAAGTTTGCAAATAACCAACCTAGACGAAAAAACAAGTCAACCTCTCATCCTGCGAGTGAAGGACCAAGTCCCCCAAGCACGGAATCTGACCCAAGTCCTCCGGAGTCGCCCATGATCAGTGCCTGAGAATGGCAACAGACGATTGGTGGGAGAACGAATAGTGCCCAAGAAGGGCCGTCTACCCTTATTGAGCCAACACCATGGTCTGGCACAATCCTGGCAATACTAAACCCTGCAGCCATGGTATTTCGAATGCCAGAACCAGACAGCCCACCACCAATTAAACGAGCAGAGCCAATGGAAAGGTTTAGCAATGAGACGATAGTCTCGGTAATGCCCCCGACGATGGACGAATACCGATGTGGACTATATGAGATCTTGGAACAGAACAAGGAGGATGACCAACCCAAAACCACCCCAGGATGCAAGAGAGAAGATGAACGGGATACCACACAAACAGTCAATGAAATGATCGGAACATCCAGAGCCTATATGGTTGCAGCATACCGAAAGGAACCAATTTGGAAAAAGATAAACCAGAACAAGTACCCCAAGGAGGATTTGTCCTCCTATCGGGTCGCAAACACAATGTTATACGCAAAGACACCATACGGGGAAGAATGCCAATACATTACAAAAGGCTCCGCCTTTGGGAATACTATGCTAAGTGAGTACTTCGTAGCCGAAATCTACAACAAAGGCCATCACAGTGCCGAATAGAACCTAGGCTACGCCACTGAATACCTGTTCTGGCCTGAAATGCGAAAGGATTTTAGAGCGTATGTGGCCCAATGCCATACCTGCCAAACAAACAAAGAACCCACCAAGTTACCAGAAATAAAAGCCCAAACGATCGTCCTACCATCAGAGATTTTCCAACCCATAGCTATTGACTTCGTAGGACCCTTCCACAATTCATGGGGATATGATACAATCCTGGTAGCCATAGATAAGTTGTCAGGATTCACATGGCTCATACTGACAAACAAGGAAGTTACAGCAATAATAACTTGGGAACTACTACACAACAAGATATTTACACCTCTCAGTTACCCAACAACAATGGTAAGCGATGTGGACCCACGTTTTGAGTCACATGTGTGGAGACAGCAGTGCCGATCGCTAGGAATTGAACCCATCAAAGCAGCACCAGGACACGATGAAACGAATGGGCAAGTGGAAAGAAAGATATCAGAATTCAAGACAGCCTGTCGAAACCTAGTCAATGCAAGACAGAACAATTGGTTTAATGTCATACCAGAAATGGTGGCCTACCTGAATGCAGGATGGTCTGAAACCCTTGGTGTGTCACCATACAAAGCTATTTTTGGAAAAAACTACCCTCTACTCCCCCTGGCGAACTTCAGGAACTCTGCAGTACCGGCAGCTGACGAGTTATTGAACAGACATCAAGCAATCTGGAACACTGCATTCAATGCCATCAAGCAAGCACGGTTCAGAAGTACCAGAACAGTAGCAAGACGCCGCAGACACCATACACCAATTGAGATAGGTAGCCAGCTACAAGTCTACGGAAGCCTGTTTGCAAGCGAATCTGGAAGAAGTAAGAAGCTGCAACCGCGCTGGAGAGGACCATTTAGGATAGTGGTATGTGATAAGCATACAGAAAGTTCCACGGTAGGAATGGATAGAAGACTGTACCGAAACTGAGAAGTGACCTTCCATGCATCAACAGTAAAACGGTACCTTTCTAATGACGATACCACATGTCCTGGAAGAAGCCATGCAAAACCACCTCCAATCATGGTCAACGAAAAACCAGAATGGCAACTGCGTGCAATATGGGACCATAGAAGACGGTATGATGGTGACCAATTCTTAGTGGCATGGGAAGGATACCCAGAAACTGTGAACAGCTGGGAACCCCTCGAAGGATTGGAAAATGCGATGGAATTGGTAAACCAGTAGTGGGCAGATAACAAACCAGAAGATAAGCTACCCCCCACAATAAATCATGTAACAGTGGCATGGAGTCCAACGCTACCAGAAATCCAACAACTCCGCCCAGATACAAACACAGGAATACAGAATGGATTCTGGTCAGCTCATTTTGAAAGCAACTTTGAGAGCAGTGAAGATGAGAATCGCATGATGGAGAATGAAGCGGCATATTTGGAATGACTAGCAGAAGCCGAGTAGTGGGCACAACAAAAGGAAGAACGGATACCATCTGATAGCCTTACGATGTCAAACTATGAGCAGGTGCTGTGGAGGCTGCACCATCAGCTAATAGGACTGTTGGTGAACCGTGATATTATTCCTAGACAATACCTTGCACACTGTTTATTCATACATGTTTGCAACAAATGCCTTAAGATAACAACTGAATCAACAGGAAGGATGTGGGGAGAAACACTATCAGATGTGTTCCGTTTTGGTAGTGGATGCTACCTAAGCAGGGAAGAATGCAATATATGTGTGGAAAAGGAAGAAGCCAAAATTAAGTACCACCCACCTTCGAACCTAAGCGAGACCAATGAGTACCACCTACCTTCGGACCTAGGTAAGGCCAACGCCGGTACATAAATACCACCTACCATCATACCTAAACTAAACCACTACAGATACCTCTGACTGAATGATCACTACAAGAAAAATGACTACCCCTACTCTTATACTACTGTTGATAATGTCAAACTACGAAGAACTCAACATTCGAGATCGCCACCAGTTGGTGGGACACCTACTATGCTTTGGAACCATCCCAATGAGTGCATGCTGGCTGAGATTCTATCTCGATTACTGTGCCGAATGCGGAAACATTGATGTCGAAATTGAGGAATGGGAGAACCGGAGGGTCCAGGACTGGATTGACTTACCACACTCCTAGGAGTCAGGATGCATGGTACATGAGGCACCATGTGCAAAGGGTTTGGAAAGATTGTTGGAGGGCATGGAATGGATAATACAGGATGATTTGAGACTGTTGCAGGATAGCGATGACAATGAGGATGGGTCCTAGAAGAACTTTTCCGAAAATAGTAGGGTTACCAGCTATTAGGATCTCTTTTGTTTTACTGTTTGGTGAAATGGTTATTTTGTTTTGGGAGTGTAACTGGTACGGGTACTAGGTTATGTTATTGTTTCGTTTGCTATCGGTTGATACAAATGAGGTTTTATGTTTTATTTTACAGTATCGTTTGATACTTGTATTGTTTCGTGTGCTATCAGTTAATACATACAAGGTTTTATGTTTCATTTCACAGTATTATTTGATACTCGTGTTCTTTTGTGTGCTATCGGTTGATACACACAAGGTTTTATGTTTGGTTTCACAGTATCAATTGGTACTTGTATTGTTTTGTATGTTATCAGTTGATACACACAATGTTTTGATATGTCGCTCATGCTGGAGATGAGAGATAAGTTGTATTTAAAGACCGTTGATTTCCGCCATAGAAACAGCAGACTTTGACTGACAGTATTCTAAATATGCTTGGTTGAACGGTTACTTCTCTGATCTCCTATTACACCCCTTCGAAGCCTCCTTTAGTAAGCAGCGCTCGCTTCTTGTTAATCAAGAAGCCATCTGCTCCTATCGTACTGCTACCTGACTAGGGCCCAGCCTAAACAGGTTACAAGAATACTCTGTGTCGCAGTCTGCTCTTTCTGTTGTGGAATTAGTGGTATTTTAAATACAAGTTCCCACTCATCTCCAGCATGAGCAATAATATAGTCTCTTTCAAAGTATCCAACGATCATCAGCAAAAAAAATTCTTCCCCGTGTATTATCTACTATCTTCCTGTAGTCATTAACATGGCTTCCTCTCCCTCTACCTCTCCTACATCACTTAATATTATATCGCGCCAGAACCCCATTGTACTTCTGTAAGGCTCATTTGCATATTGTATTAGTCCTATAGCCATCACGGGTTCTTCTACCTCCCTGTTGCCACATTATATTTTCTGTCTCCACTGACCCCCCAATATCTTTGCCTCTTTTCCACAATCACCGTTGCGACGTTGAAAGGTATCTATCTGGACCAGCACGGCCCGATAAACCTCCCCGCAGTTTCAGCGCCTTGCTTCCCCTGGTCATTCCCCATAACCTTATCTTTCTATCCTGGCCCTCATCTCCCTAGGGACTTTGTCCATGCCCAGCAACCCTCTACACATTCTACTGTTCTTTGTGGTCACTCCCTGCTCTTCATTACTGCACCATGGTTCCTTACCCCATTTATTTTACGATTTTCGGTATTCTTGCACTATAATCCATCTCCAACGGTCCGTTCCTCACCTCACCAGCCCATTCTCGTTTAAACCTTTCTATTTCGGCGCATCTTTCTTCCCCTGTATCCTTGTTCACCTCATTTGTATTTTACTGTTGAGGTTTAAGCCTATTATAAAGATATATTCGGCTACAATCTTTCAATATATTCTCTTAAAGGTCTCTAAATCAATCCTATTATTTACATACCAACGGCTATTCCCAGCCCCAGCAGACTCTGAAACCAGATGTGCCATTCCCATGACATGTTTGATACTCACTACAATTTGTGTTGTTACCGATCTCAGTCCCATTCCTAATGTGATGGTAACCAGTCCACTAATATTGCTAATTTTCCTGGAATTCTCAATGTAAAGCCTATCTACAAGTACAAGCCAGTCAACTGAGCCTGTAATGATATTGCAAACCTTCAAAACCGATACCAAACCAGGTGGATAGAGTCCCCTAAGTGCTCCATAGATATTTACATTACCAGAATCCACCCATACCCAATCATTCCTACTATATCCTGTCGATTTCTAGAGCTTTGTTCCTGTACAGCAGAGACTGTACCATGTGAGCTCCTCTGAGCCCTAAAAGTCTTCTACCGGAACCCGTAATACATGGCAGATTTCAATTGTGAACTTGCGAATAGAGTCTTCGTTGAAAGTGTTATCTCTGGCTGATTTCCGCCGATAATAATCAACTATGAGTCCTGTTAAATCTTTTAACAATGGTTCGAACTGCGCGATTTCATCAACAATTGGTGTAAGCCCCTTTGGTCATCTAATTGCTGATCCGTTATGCCGCTTGTAAGCTCTACTCCTGCATTCATCATATATAGGACATGCAATGTGAGCATTGACATTTATTTCATGAATTTTGAAGCTGTTGAGTCGGGCATAAGTCCATAGTATCTGATAGGCTGCAACATTCTTGTTCGACCGCCTATAGCCCTCCTTGACCATGGTCTTATGGCTGCTCTCCCGTGACTCAGTCAAATGCATTTGGATGTTTCCAAAATGCCGTATATGGTCTCCAAAATGACTTAATAGGTGTATCTTAATGAAGTTGTAATCGACATCCTCACCATATATATCTCCCACTACACCCTCGTGCTCTTGACGCTGTTCCTCCGCAATGTGCCGTCTTTGAGCCACGGTGACACCTGAAAGTCGATATTGATTAAGTATATCACTGTTTGTACTCCATATTCTTGACGTTACCTCGGGTACCTTTCGGGCTGTCAACTTATCCTTCCGATACTCTTTAAAGACCTCTTTGTGATCCTGGAAGGCCTTGAGGTACTGTGCAAGGTATAAAACTGTTGCATCAGTATGACTCTTATATTGTGCCATAAGCGTAAAGTCGACAATTGATCGAACACAAGCCAATGCTCTGGTAAAGATTTGACATTCAGAGGCACTGGGACAACATAGTGCGGTGGCAAAACATGGCAACAGAAGTTTAACCAAATTCCTCATTTCTTTGCTGGTCCATTGCGAAACCCTACTGTATTCTTTATTGGGGGGTGAATATCCGGGATAGGCTGACAGAGTCTTCCACATGGCATCAAAAGTCTGCAGTCTCTTGTATGTCTTGAGAAATCCAATTACCCACTCCATGAGATGCATTTCGAATATTCCGAGGTAGATGACATGTAGGATATCTGGTTTTGGCAAGCAGGCTTGATCAATCTTAGAAGTTCCCCAAAAGACGCTTGGAAGCAATCTAAACCCGAGACTAGTCAAATCTTCACCGGCCTGCCTATCCCCGTTACAATATCTGGTGGAAATTGTTCGACTTCTTGTATAATCCCATTTGGCTACGGAACGTCCCGTATTGACTTCCAAATGATTTGGTGGAGTCGGACAAACCACACATTGATTCTGCTGAATTCCATGCAAAGCAACATTTTCCAAACGGTCTACAATCCATACTGCAAGATGTGGAAAACATTGTCGAACCTTGCTATCGGCACATTCAACCTCAATTCCGGCTTGTGCAATAGCAGTTAATGGCGCAAAAATAGCCTCTATAAGCTGCCAAACAGTATCATTGTTCACTTCTCATTGTTGTGAATCCTGTGATGCTACCTGGAGCATCATTGGTGGGACAGGCAAAAGTGCTAATAAGATGGTTGTGTCCATGCATGATTTATTTCTCGTTTTTGACAAGATGTTGCCAATAGTCAGGTAAACTGACCAGGCATTTTTATCTCCCGAGAAGTTTGCAAGAAACATAACATCTGAAGAACGAACAATCGGTACAAGTATTGCTCCTTCAGGTAAACCATCCTTTTTATATTGTTAGTACAAATATACCAGTACTTTCTTACAGTCTATTCGGACCTCAGAATATCCAATTGTGACCTACCTGAGTCCCCTACCACCAATCAGCTGTATGCATCTCCGAATACACACTCCAGAGAGGTATTTCGCTGTTCTATTCCTTTATTGGGCCAGAAACGATGTCCTGTGCAAAGCATTTTTGACTAAGAAGGAGTTTGACAGAATCAACAGGATTGTGGTAAAAGAATCTCTGCATGGACGGAGGAACCTCTGGCCGAGATCCGTCCTCAAGCTCCTGTTACGTGTTAGTTAAATATCTTATACAAATTCATCTACTTACAAGCTCATCGAATGATACCAAGCCCTCTTTCCAACTTTTCATTCCCAAGCCCGATTCTGGCTCATCAACGACACGAAGGAGATGGTATACAGACTTAATCGTGCTGTTCTCCGGCCTTAAATCCTTCTTGAAAAACCTGTCAATATGCTCTTTAGGTACTTTTGCTTCAATAAACTATTGGGCAAGTGCAAAGTCAGGCTTGTTTTAAAAGGGTTCCCATAGTTCATCTTCGGCCTTTTCATGCTATACCACATCATGGAGAACTCTCTCTGCAGCGTTGTCATTTGCTGCTGTGGGCGATTTATCCAACTCAATAAAACCTCCTTCACTCTCGGAGAGGTCGAGACTCTCAATATCAGAATCTACTTCACTCTGATCTGATTCCAGCTCGTAATATACCTGGGAAAGGTCAATTGAATCGAATGGTTCATTTGCTTCCCGAAATGGAACTAGGGGTTGCCGTTCGTCTTTGATCACTTGTCGTAAAATCCTTTTAGGCTGTACAAAGATTTAGTGCTCCGTTCCGATATGGGTTCTGTCCAATGTACTTGACTTGTATTTTTTTGTACAGTGTGGACAATGTGACTCCTGTACCATTTTATAAAACTATCATACTAGATCCCCTACTTAGCTTGTCAGAAGCGCATAAATGACAAACAAAAATCAATAGTCTCAACCATACCTCTCGCTTGCAAATTAGGTAGAGTACACTATATCTTCAAATAACAATATAGTGCCAGTTTGTACTGAATTTCTGTCCAAATGTGGGGTTGTTCAGTAGTGTTATCCTCAACTATCCACTCTACTCACACGAGTGCTTCCCTGGTTGTCCACCCCTTTGTGTGCTTGTGATGCAACCCAACTATTTAGCACTATTCCTAATTTTTACCCACCCCCAGGCCAGTCCACCACTGCGTCATACAATGTATCATGAAAAATCACACTCTTTCGGCATCTTATTCTCGGTAGATCCAAGACTTGATACAGTCAAATTGAACTTACAAGATCCATATTTAAAAGTATGTATTTCCTTATGTGAGAAATTTCAAATCTCCTGTACAAATAGGTTAGGGCTATCCTTGTCACATACAGTACTTCCAGTCTTCCAGTCAGACTGCCGTCGACGACCATCAGATGGTTGTCATCTCGTCCGGACAGGACAGTACCAAGGTGGTCTGGACAAGAATAAGCCTAGTCTAACAGCCGTTGCCGCCCGTCCCTTTACTACCCCTGCACATGCCCTGATAGGATAATCAAGCGCCACCACTTTTTTATGTTTATTTTTTATTTTATTTCTTAACTTGTTTGGGTACTAGTATTTGTCCTATTGCACAATTTTGCCTGTCCATAGTGGCCAGCCGTCTACCCCATCTAGGACAGCGCCAAGGCAGTCAGTCCCATCCTTCGGCGTCCTCGCCCGGTCTTAGATGGACAGGACGACTGGAAGCACTGGTCGCATACTATTCATATCTCTCTAGAGCTCTTTTCCAAGTTTGTTTGACTTATAACTTCAATAGTACAGCAAGTTTGTTCAGGGTAAGAATACAAGTTTGTATGCTTGTACTTGAACAGTGCTGTATCTCCGTACCCTTTCTTTTGTACATTCCGAACAGGCCTTTAGATCTTGAATGTACGACGAACATAGTCCTTCTTTCAACAAATTTGCTGCCCGAGTTGAAACTTGGATATTCAACAAACACCTCGAATTTTCAAGCTGCTCGTTTTTCGTCCTATTTAGCACCACCTTCCTCCCCACCTTCCTTCCTTCCATTCTCCCTCATCACCAAACCTCTTCACTTCTGTCGGTTCATTCATTCATGAAGGTCATTTCAGACATTTAAAGGTATGTTTTCTACCTCTAATAATTAAACAGATCATTAACAATCACCGTTGGCATCCCATTACCGTATCCCATTACCGTATCCCATCATCTTGTCTTGCTCTCAAGGAGTTCTATTATCTTGTGGGTATCACAAAAGGTTACAGAGCAGCTCAATTAGATCGTTCCGCAGCTCCTTTTGATCTTCGGCCTAGCAGTCATAGAATATGTCTTAGCTTCTTAACAGCGGATCCTCATCTGGCCTTTTGAAGCCCCAATACGGTAAGTCGGAGCTCTCAACAAGTTTGTCATTACAACAGCTAATTTTTTAAGGTGGAACCACTCCCTCCACCTCTCTAGCCAGTCACGCAAACACTCTCAATCAGTAAAAGTGCCTGAGAGACCTATAACGGCGCCAATAAGCTCTTGAGAAGATGGATCAATTACCTCTCCCGCTAGCAGACTTTTTTTCTTACCTGCATTGCATAAGTGAGTCTCTTGCATGTTCTTGTGGTTCCTTCCTTGACTTTGGTCATAGTTGATCTAATTGGTTACTAGGATGTTGCGAATTCCCACTGTGGAATTTAGAACCGAGCTGAATCTGAACGGAGTGTGGGGCACCGTTGCTGGGAGGAGATACCGTGCTGTGAGGCACCTCGTCTTGCAGTAATGCAAGAAAAAGAAGATTACCTTGAGGAGGCAGTGTGGGAATATCTTGTAGGAAGAAGTGAGAACGGCTGCAATCTCACACTCTACCTTCAAAGGCTTCCAAGCAAAGTTTAACACCCCGTGTGACGGACCTTACCAGCTGTTCCACCGCACTCTCAACTCCCTCATTGCCGACGTTCTTAAGAAAGCCGCCGAGTCATAAAAGGCGGCCCAAATAAACTCCGGCGATGAACATGAGGAGGAAGTTGTTGCTTGCCCTTCTGGCACTCAAGCAGATGTCACCATTGTTTGTCTCCCATCCTCGGTCTACGAGGAAAAGCCTATCAAGATCATCTACATTGAGACCACCAACACATGCGCCAGAACCACATACTCACTGCCCTGGGTAGTTCCCGCAAGTGGAATGCCAAATAGGAATTGGTTGGCAATTCTGAGGCATTACACTATACAAGAGCTTGGTGAAGCTGTTTCTAGGCACCTTGAGGATGGGGAATACCCCCAAAAGTTAGTAGGCATTCTTGAAGATGCCCAGCCCCACAACGCCACCTTTGACGCACTCCACCAGGTTGAACCGATCGATGACGATCAGATTAACACCGGGCTTCGTCTCTCCAATACCCAACCACTCACCATGGCTTGCTTCCTGCACCATGCCTTGGCTCCTCCTGTGGGTAACCCTCCCGATACTCCCCCCGTTCATCCCAATACGCCTATTGCAAGGCATGGAGACCATTATTTGGATCCCGGTCAGTTTGATATTGCCGAGTTCTATACAGAACACATTACCAACTTGGAGTTGGAAGAAGATCCACTGCGCCAGGCACAGCACAATAGGGGCTTTTCTTGGTCCCAACCTGGATGGGAGAAAAGGATAAAGAGCAATGCCCGGCGTGTGATTAGGTTTCAATCGCACCCTCGTGAGCTGATCTCCCGGGCATGAGTAAAACAGGGTGCGGATTATATGCCCCTCTACATGGATCAAGATGAACAACCTGAGGCTTCGACTCCCTGTCATCCCACTCCAGGTTGTGCGACTCAGGCTTAGTTTAAGATGTAGGATCTTGGAGCCTGGCTTCTTCTTGTTTGAGCTTTTGCATGGGTGGGTTTTTTCGCTTTTTTCTTTTTCTAGGTTTTTCTGCTTTCTTTTCCTGGCTGGGTTTCTTCCCTTTGTTTTCCTTGGGTTTCTCTGTTTTTTGTCTCTTTTGGGCTTTTTGTTTTCTGGAATGGGTATCTTCACTTTTTTTTTCATTTTTTCTGGGTTTCGCTGCTTTCTTTTCTGGGCTGGGTTTCTTCACTTTGCTTTCTTGGGTTTCTCCATTTTTGGTCCCTTCTGGGCTTTCCTTGTGCCATGATTACACCATTTCTGTCCATTAGGACTTTGCTTTGCTATACTTACTCCTAGTGATATTTGGCCTGTTAACCGTATTCTTTGTTGGTCATATAGACATAGACAGGTATTATAGGCTGTTAAATGTACTTACTCTTTAGCTAATATGAGCATTCTTCTCATGTGATACTTCTGAACAGAATTGCTCTCAAGTAGTTATAGCGGTATTATTAATTGGGTATTGGGTCCTAGCAATATGGGTAGAAAGTCCTGTCCTAGAATATTGTATATCAAATTACTGCTTGGTCCCATCATGCCCTGAGAGCGTCTCTTTTCAGGTGTTGAAAGACAAAAGAGCTTCCCATCTCCGAGTGCAGGATCATGATGTACACAGACCATGAACGTGAGCCAAAACCTGACTAGCTGTCAAGTGTAAAATAGAATGGGTTTATTCACCACAAATGGGACGCCTGAGGTCTACATCTTGCATAGTTTCCATAGAACTTTGCACATTCTGGTCTATCATTCTCCTTCGCCCTTTCCAAATTGAAACCTTCACCAGTGAGTTGTAACACGAACTGAGGTGCATTTGGGCTCCTGGGGATATATTAACTACTAAGCGCTAAATACGAGATCACATGCAGTAATATCAACAGTCCCCCGAGCTTCAGCATCCGCTCGAAGGTCTTCAACTGTGATGATTAATGTTGATACTCCACCAAGGAGAGTTCATGTTCCAGCAGGTTTAGTTCTTGAAGACGATGTCACGGATATCAACGAGGACAGCGATGATGCACCCCAACGTTACTACAGACTCTCAAAGCGTCCTGCCGAAGTTCTTTCATAACAACCAAGAAGGATCAGGAGCAGGCTGAGATTTGTAAGCTATAATTTATGATCTTAGGTACAATCTGCTGATAATAAAGCTTACTGAGTGGTCACCACCGCCGGCCCTTGATGGACTTACTCCTGCATTCTTGTCCCAGAGCCAGGATGCACACCGGCATTCTAGCAATTTGAGAGTTAACTTGTCAAACTTTCCTCGGTCAGTTTTAGCCTTAGGAACTATACTACGGGTTAGTTCTGGATGTCAACCGGCCTTGGAGGATTATGCTACGTCTCCTATTGTCGACCCGGTAACCACACTTTCTGACCATTTGAACTTTATATGAGGAGAGGAAAGGGTAGTTTTCAAAAATGCGGCAAATATGGTACAGTCTCATACCTGGTTCGTGAACCCTTTTGTCAAGCGTTGTGAAAACGAATCACTGCTGGAGCGTTACTGGGTGAAAGCAGCTACCAAGCTCAGATGGGCCAGTCTGGGCATGCAGAAGCATGCTATGACATTTGTAAGTACAATCCCATCGTCAAATGTTCTAAGAGAGCCTCTCTGATGACAATGGAATTACGTGGTTGAAAGCAAGGCAGTGTAGTGCTAGGTCGCAACTTGTTTCAGAAACCAGGAACCTAGCACAGGACTACTCTGCCCTTCAGCATAAATCACTGACCGATATTCGAGCAAAAGTTGGCTATTTGCTGGAGAACAATCACTTCATCTGCTATCCAAGTAGGCAAGAGGTGAGTTCAAACTAACTACATCCTGTATGGGATGAGGAAAGGCTAATGAATGTACGAATATGGCTTCCAGGTTGCTGCACCAGAGATAGCAAAACTGCTGTACCACAAGTGGTTCCGCAATAGAAAAATGCGAGGTGGAAAGGACAAATGATTTCTGGGTCGTATCAATAATGTCCTGATATGTCTTACAACGGCTTGTATCTATTATGCGTTGAAAGCATGGGCCACAGGAACCTTTATGCAACCTGCTGATTTCTCGGTCTTAACTGCCGAGAGTAAGTTCGGGTTCTTTCCGAGTAAGAATGGGACATTGTAAAGCTCTTGGTGCTTTATTGATACTTAGATCAGATGTTTACTTGCGCCAATGGGCAACCTGGGAGCAGTTACCTCCTCAGGTTCAAAAGAAACTCCTTGAAGACACGAAGAAATGGATAAAGCACCTGCTACGCGAAAATGGAGTTATTCAGGATCATGAATCTCGTACCCCTCTAGAGGACCTGGAGGCCAAGGGCTATCTTGAATTAGAGGTTTCTGGCGATAAAGGAAGCGAGAGTGAGGACAATTCGGACCTGGAGGCTGGGGCGGAGGTTAATAGACTTGTGGAAGGTCCCGATCAGGATGATTGAGAATGTCCCAAGAGTAAGATAGTTGGAACTACTTAATAACAATCGTTAGAATAAATTATTATATAAATAGTGGCAGCATAAAGGCAGCAAATTCCACGAAGAATGAAATTGGATGTGCAAGATACCATAGGCCTTGTGTAGAAAGCAATCTGAGCAACCTGAGCACAAGGAATAAGGAAGACATCATGACGGTCAATAAATGTCGTGACGGAGAGGGATATTCTTGACTGATTAGCAGGGCAAATGTGACCATGAGAAAAAGATCATACCAGCAAATTGCGCGGAACAACAGGAGTTGTACGATGCCCAATTGAACAAGCATCTCAAGAACTCGGAGGCTACCCAAACTATACAACAGGAGGTTACCGTGGAGAGGTAATAGGTAGGAAAAGAGGTATCAGGAATAACAAAGTTTATGCATAAGACGTCACAATAGAGACGTGAAAGGTAGAATATTAGATGTCGATCAAGGAGATCAGCCGATCAAAAGAGAGTTTAAGGAGAAGCGAAAGGCATTTGGCAAGATAAACCGCAGGAGACGTGGCGCGTCCCAGTTTAGATGGGCAAGTTGATGGATCTGTTGTGATGGCAAGGCAGAAGAGAGGAGCAAGGAGGATTAAGAAGTGAGGACGAGGAATAACATGAAGCGACGCACAAAAGGTGTGGAAGGGCTTGAATGATTCATGCATAGGAGGCAAGGGCGTGGGACACGGGGGGATTAAAGATGGAACCAGATATTTACAGGAGAGCAGATTAATACCGAAGTGGCCAGGGAACAGTGCGTTTGGACCATACAATGTCTTGGGTGGTTGAACAAAATTGGACAAAGGGAGCGGATGTGGACCAAGACTAAATCACTCAAGAATTAGGCACAAGGAAGAGTGACATGAATAAGGTCTACAACAAAGGGAGTTTTATATTTTAACTCCACATACCTCATATACCTCATGAGGTATAGGGAGTAAATACGTTTTTTGGCTGATGATACCTTTGAAATATATCAAGCATCAAGTGATACTGCAAAACAAAAGATAAAACATTCAAAGTATCAAGCGATACCTTTGAAACATAACAAGTATCAAATGATACTATAAAACAAAACATAAAACATTCTAAGTATCAGCAAAAAAAAAAAGGTTGTGTCTGGAGCGTCGCTGTTGCACCCTGGGGCGACCAACATCGCTTCTGCGTCCTCTGCGCCCTGTGCACCCAGGCATTGGTTGCAATACCCTCTTGCACCGCAGTTTTCAGGGGTGGTCTTACCAGACTCACTTAGATCCTGACGCGATGTCACATCAGATCAACATCTGGTTCAGGTCCAGGTAATTCTGCCTGCATACTAGACTCACCTAGATTCAGACGCAATGTCATGTCAGATCCACATCTGGTCCACACCCAGGTAATTCTCCTGCCCCCTATTCTGAACTATATCTAGTACCTCCCACCCTTTTTCTACAACTATATCTAGCGTCTCTTGGCAAGGGTATTACTAGGCCAACTTCAGGTAAGCCAGGATCGTTTAATCTCAGGCTATTGCACTAGCTAATTCTATTTTCCGCTCTTCAAGCTTGGGGGAGCGAAAATGAACCTAAGTTCTACTCTGAATCTGAGTGATAGCTTCGGTCCCATGGTGGTTGCAGTACTGGGCCGGGCCGGCACTTTGTTGTGATTTTACTGGCAACTTTACAACTTAAACGCATTTCCACTGGCACACTGCCAATACACTGGCCACTACACTACAACACAACCACACCACTAATACCGAGCCTGCCAATAGCACCTCCATGACAGTCATCTCCTATTGAATTCTATGAGGTATACCCTGATCTATTTAATACTGTTGATTTCATTGACCATGGACGGTCTTTGGGAGAGCCACAGCCTGTGAGGAAAGGAGTCTTTTCTGGCGAGGTTCTGAAATACGCTGACTTTGACGCCAGATTCCTAGGGCGCCCTTTGGCCGCTACACTCCATAATTCGCAGCATAGATCTACTCGAGGCCGGCTTTGCAACGGTGTAAAGAACATCCACTTTCCAGCAATATTGAGGGAGCTACAGCATGTGATGAAAGGGGTCTTTTCTGGCGAGGTTCTGAAGTATGCTGACTTTGATGCCAAATTCCTTGGGCGCCCTTTGGCCGCCACACTCTATACTTTGCAGCATAGATCTACTCGAGGCCAGCTTTGCAACGGTGTAAAGAACGTCTACTCGCCGGCAATATTAAGGGAGCTACAGCCTGTTATGAAAGGGGTCTTTTCTGGCGAGATTCTGAAATACGCTGACTTTGACGCCAGATTCCTGGGGCGCCGTTTGGCCGCTGTACTCCATAGTTTGCAGCATAGTTCTACTCGACGCCAGCTTTCCAACGGTATAAGGAACGTCTACTCACCGGCAATATTGGGGGAGCTACAGCCTGTTATGAAAGGGGTCCCTTCTGATAAGATTCTGGTAAGGTAAGGTTCCGGCGAGGTTCTGAAATGCGCTGACCTTGATGCCACATTCCTTGGGCCCCCTTTGGCCGCCGTACTCCATACTTCGCAGCATAGATCTACTCGACGCCAGCTTTCCAACGCTATAAAGATTGTCTACCCACCGGCAATATTGGGGGAGCTACAGCCTATTATGGAAGGGGTCTTTTCTGGCAAGGTTCTGAAATACGCTAACTTTGACGCCAGATTCCTGGGGCGCCCTGTGGCCGCCATACTCGATACTTTGTAGCATAGATCCAGTCGACGCCAGCTTTGCAATGGTGTAAAGAACGTCTACTTGCCGGCAATATTGAGGGAGCTACAGCCTGTTATAGAAGGGGCCTTTTCTCAGACTCCCAGTGTTTGGCCTTTGTAACAGCTTTCTGGTGCTGCAACTAGCGGAGGGGGTTTAAGGGAGTGGTTATAATGTATATTAGTGTTTTAATAAATTATCCTATCTACTGCCGCATAAACTTTAAGTCAATTGTGACCTAAGTCACAAAGTATGAAAGGGGGGACCCTTCAGAATCTTGTAATCTTGGAGGGCATGGTAGAACTGCATTGGGAAGGCATAGTGTTGCATCTGGTTGCGCCCTGACAATGTAGTGTTGCGCCTGGTTGTGCCCTGAGAATTCTCGGTCAACCTTGTTGTGCCCTAAGGATTCCCAGTCAACCTTGTTGTACCCCGACGCAAGCGAGACCTGACGCCGCGTCCTGATTTGCGATTAGCATTCTCAGCGTTCTGTGTACCAGATGCACAGAACTCTCAGGGGGCAAGCCTATATTTTTGCTGATGAGTATCAAGCGCTCCCTTTGGAACATAACAAGTATCAAACGATACTATAAAACAAAACATAATCTAGTACCCATACCAGTTACAGCTGAGCAGATAGCATAGAACTTTGCTTCCAAGTTAAAGGCCATACAAGGAACTCAGTAGATCGTGCATTTGATACTGCTAAGTACGAGGCTTCAAAGCAAGATATATGGACTCCAGCTGACTAGAGTACAGCTGTTACATCATCAACAGCTAATGAAACTATTGAACCAGTCAATCCCTTTGAAGATGGAGCAGATAAGTATGTATTTTTTGATTGAGAATTGTTATTGACTTTATTATTCAAGCCTCTTAAAGGAATACAGGCATTCTACATGTTTTTATTTCTAAAAGAATTTCCAGGTACAGTAATAGGATACCGAGCTCCCTCTGATGAGTGGTAGCGCTTTGATCTTAGCAAGTCAGCAACCACTTTAGAACAAATCAGGATGTGTAATAACCAACCATACATGAGCTATGGTAGCCGGAACCTACACCCATACAGGCAGCCTGGAGGCGAACTGGTAGGAACCGGCAGGCAAGGAAGACCTTGACCAACGGAGACCCGATGACCCAATATCCAAGAGCAACAGAACTAGCTGGCCGAGGTACCTAGGTACTTGGATACACCCGAGAGCGGTGTCAGCGTACTTAGGGACCTTGAAGGGGCAGTTACTCTGCTAGGCCGGGTAACTGGGCAAAGGTCAGAAAGATCTATCTGCGGCAACGGAATAGACAGGGTAACAGGGTAAAGTCCCCTTGTCCAGCGGGCAAGGTTACCCTACCCTGAGGATCAGGTTGCCCTGCCTTGGGGCTCGGGTTGCCCTGCCTAAAGTCCTGAGTTACCCTACCTTTCAATACGAAGTCCTTCGCAGAGTTCGGGAAAAATTACCGGAATGTTTGTCACGCAAAACCACCCATAATACTGGAATCTGTGGTTCCAGGAGATGCTATTGCGCAAACTGCGCAGCTCCAAAGAAGCTGTAAATTGGAGACATTATTCCTATCATGCCCCTCTGGCCCCGCCTTGAGGCCCAGATGTCATGGGCAAACGGGTGTGTAGTTGTGCACAGTCTAGCAAAGAAGGATCTTTAGAGACCTGCTTGCAACACCGTATACGTCGCTGCCGTCCGGTCAACAGTAAGCTGTTCGCAGGATATATAATGGGGCATAGGGTGGAAGGGGGAGTACCTCCTCCAAGTTGTTTGGAGTAAAACGGATCAAAACTGACGGAGTTAGCAGGGGTTAACCATGGGGGTCCCAAAGGTAGTCCCGGGTGGTGCCAGGGAGACTGTGAGAGTTTTACACCTACCAAGCCCGAATAGGTCCCCAACGCTATAGGCTCTGAAAGGGAAGTGCAGAGACACTAAACGCATGATTTCTACCACAGGTAAGGTGGATCTGAGAGGCTGGTCATGGGTAGCGCCCATTGGATCACACCCGGACCACTGGATACTGCGGAAGACACCGGAAGCCCGAGACTCGTAAATAGTAGATAGATAAACCGCTCACGGTAGCTTCCGGGGTCGAGTAGAAACACCTGCATATGGGAAGGGTGTCATAGATAGTCCCATTCATCCGTTGTCTTGACTGTTAGCCACTGGCAAGGCACTGATGCGAAGAAGTTTTCACTCTGGCGGCCAAATTGAGAATGCGCTGCAGAAATGATACTCGTATAAGGTGAATGCCGACTAGAGTGTGTCGACACTTGCATGCCCAAAGGGTGTGCTAAGAGATGTGTCGGACCACCCTTAGTGGAGAAGGGTATGCTCGAATAGTTGGAGTAAACTGATGGGAGAGTTTCTGGCATAAGATAAAACCACTTGAACGTCTATGCGAGAACTCTCCTACTCCAACAATCAATCCTCTCGAGACCTTAATTGAGTGAAGCGTTAGGCTTAACGATATTAAGTTTTACCGTTTACTTTACTCTTACATTGGGTAAACTTTTGGCGATAAATTTGAAGTTGTTTGGTGCAGTCGCACCCTTTTGGATCCATCTTTCTAGGAGAGCCCCCGTTACAGGATGGCATTTCCTAAGTCAATTTTACCTTTAGGAATAAAGCCACAGAAAAGATTTGATATGTGGAGTAAGTATGGCCCCTATACCCCTGAACATGTTTGATCTACTTGGCTCTATACAATGCTATCACAGGAAATAATTAAGCATGCATTGTCTATAAAAACTGAAAGAACTAAACATGCTAGTACTAAGAATTACACCATATTATCAAACATTTAAAAGAATATTGGTCAAACTATAATTCTTACACCAGTATCTCAGAGGCCACGAGGGTCTGGAATCAGAGCAGATGAAGATGAAGAAGTTGGAATACAGGTTTCTACAGCACAAGTAGTAGAGAGAGGTAATTTGCCTAAAAGGCAAGATCAACCACTAGGTTCTATGAACACAAAATCATGCAAAACTATATAGTTCAACCCTATTTGTAAATTTGAAATTATTGCTATAGGTGAAGTATACTTAAATATTTTTTAAGCATTACAAATTAATATTAAAGTTTTTTTTTCAGGATGCAGTTTTTCTTTAAAGTTATGGTTGAGATAAAACTAGTTGTATCTCAAAACTTTTTTTCTTGGTAACCGTTGTTGCAACTCCTTTTCCTGCACTTTTGAAAAAGTCACAATAATTAGATTTTAGCTTCTACAGCCTCAAATGGACCTTGTTTGAGATGTTTTTTTTTTTTATAGTTAAAATCTTCAATTGTTTCATGAGTACAATTTCTGTATACAACTACTAGGTTACAATATAAAAACCCTAACACACAACAAAAGAAAAGAAACTTATTTTAAAAAACATAACAAGCACTCATGCATAGCTAATATGAAGCCTCTAAAGCTTTTCCCTTCTCTAAGATCTCTTTTCAACTAAGAGAGAACCTGTGATAACCTTGTAAAAGAAAATCCCCCTTTCACTAGAAAATTAATCTGATATAAGGAAACAATATTCACAAAGTCCTTGATGAGCTCTATTTTCTCCTCATCTATTACAAAAATCTTTGACTTAGAACTAAAGCTCTAAACCCTGCTATCCAATTTCCTCCATGTTCCTTCTATTGTGATACATCTCTTAATAACATGTTTGCTTATGTCTTTCTCTAAACTATACCTCCTGCACCCCCTGGGCTCATTCCTGGTCTTCCAATCCCTCTGATCTGTCAAGTAACTTTTTCTGCTCTTTATTTGATGTATTCTTCCTGTCAAAAACTTTAACCTATTTATATATATCCAATAGGACTAATACATTGGTCTCTGGGTTTTTATGTCGTAACCTACTGGTTGTATACAGAGATTGTACCCTATAAACAATCAAAGGATTTAACAAAAAAAAAAAAAAAAACTAATACATTGGTCTCCATTTATAATGGTCTAAGTATGCTCTTACATACTAGAGCCAGTATATCTCTTGTCTCACCCTTCCTACCCAACCCTAGAATTCTTTATCATTCTTCTCTGCAGTTACCCTAAACAGATATAGTTTAATTGGTATCTCTCACTTGTTATAGGCAAGCTGTGCTATTGCTGCACACCTATCAATTGGGTGAAAACATTGTACTATTGTGGAACTTGCAGAGTTCTATACCTTCAGCTTGTCTCACCTATCCTATCAAAAACCACTCATCTAGCTGTTTGGATCCTAAATGCAAACTTTGTCAGATATCCTCCTGGAAATATCACTGTGGCATAGTTGTTGTATAAATTGGCTGTTTCCCACTAAATTGCCACCATTGTCTGAATCTGTATCATGTAAATCTTGATCAGTATGAGGCATGCCTTCAAACTTAACACCTTTATGTCTGTTGTATAAAAGCAGTTTGTAACCCATTGCTGGACTCACCTCCAGAAACACTCCATCTTGCCTATTACTGTGGGTGCATTGTTTAAGATGTTTGGGAGAGGTATAATATAATACCGGTACGGTAAGAATATTAAATTTTTGATATCAAGTATTGTGAAATACCAAATCGGGAAACATTTCGTCCGAAACCAGTCCATTGAATAAAAAGTCATATCATGTACAAATTCGTGCCAAGGCACTACTTTTCGTGTCTACTAGTACAAGTATTACTAAGCGGGGGAAAAAAAAGTGTATAAGAGGGTTGGTTTTTGGTGTCGGGGAGTGTTGAAACTACGGCGGCAGCCAGTCCACCTGTCTTCCAACAAAAAATCAAAAACCAAAGCAATATCAACCCAAGCTACGGACGGCTCCCTCACCCCCCCC
>PYWC01000012.1:2387787-2421852 GCA_003182015.1 Tuber magnatum
TGGAAATGTTGACTTGGAGAGTTAGCCAGATGGAGAGTGAGAGCCCGACAACGTCGAAGCCGGGACCTGTAGCCGGCTGTTAGTCGGGATGTTTGTAGCGTGCAATTGTGGAGTTGGATCGTAAAGAGATAGGAACAAACCGATGTTTGCGGAAGAACAGGGGACCTCTGTGTTGAATATTATGATAGTTATTCTTTTTTTGTACTTGTGGGGTGTCAGAGGTCACTAGGTGGCACAGGAACTTACTGATAGTAATCATTCCGTAAATCTATTCTTCTGTCTCTACCACTGGTAAGGTCCGTGTGGCGGGAGTGCAGATGTTCCTGTACCCTGTGTTGTAGAATTCCAAGGAGGGGGGGGGGGTGAACCGGAGCAAAAGAGAGAAATGGAGAGAATTATCGTTTTGGTCGCTTTGCTTGGCGGAACGCGGGGTGGGGAGTCGGTGATGGGCTTGAAATTATTTTTTTGGAAACCTCTGAGTCATGCATGGGATCTCAGCTTTAGGCTTGATTGAAACTCTGGTATTATGGTGCCGCCTCGCAAGACGGTTGTCTATGCGGGAACCTGAAGCATTCCAACCAGCTTCCCAATTCCCTGTTTCCCCCTCTCTTTCACAATTTGCGGTTCGCGAGCCACTTTATATGGCTTTAGGTGGCTTTTGCATTGGGTAATTGGAGGAGGTTCGAACACACCACCCATCCCATCATACTTTCTCACTCGTCACTTTTTGTCCGCCATCTGTTGGAGAAACGGTATGAGAAAGAGTGATTGAAAGAATAATAGAATAGGCTTGTGAAATGTGTGGGCCTCAAGGAGAGAATGGAAAGAAGACAAGAGAGTCTCTTGCTGTTTTTTTCTGGTTGTCTCCCTCACACCAGTGCTCCAGATCGGTGTTCTTATACTCATGAGCGAGTCTCTATATACAGTACAATGACATAGGTTGCGGTATTTCGTACTAGTTGCGTCTTCGTCACATTGAAGCCATATTTCCAACACCTTTAGATGTTATACTTGCCCACCCCGGTATAACCACACTCCAACAAAGCCTTTGGCAGCCAATTTGATTGAATGGATATTCTGCTCACAACTTATCCCAAACGCCCATGACATTCTAATTTGTTACAACATATTTCCAGCAACTTCTTCTGGAGGAATAAAAGAATAATGTACAGTGCATTCGTCCCGATGTCAGTATTAGACACCCCAACTCAACTCAACGACCCCTAAACCTTGTAGTGAAGTGTGCTGCCACAAGAGTGGCGATTCCTCCAATGCCCATACAGACCGCAATGGCATTTACCCCATGGGTCGGCGCCTCTTCGTTTCCTCCTACGGAGAACTCTGGGCTTTTTCCCGGCTCAAGAATAGAGAATACAACAAAAGATAGGAAAGAACCCACAAATTGGGGAAGACATGCAAACACATTCATGATTCCAAGACTGCATTTTGTTAGTTCCTGGTGGGCTGACAATGGTACTATGCGGAAAAGGTAACTCACTATACGCCTGCAAGATCACTTGACTCATGTGACTGGGCTTCTGGATCAGTAACCATTGCGGCGGCACTAGTAGAGATTGAAGCTCCGATCATTTCCATTTCTTGGACGTCATGGTCAAACTCATCTTGTGCAACAGGATCGTAAACGCCACTGCGAGAGCGATGTACCCTCCCGGAGGGCTCACTGAGCTTGTTGATTTCTTCACCTACTATACTGAAAGGTGCCTATAGGGGAATGTTAGTAAGGAAACTAGAGTCAGATGCTTTTGCCCCAATTACCCATGTCATTAATGCCCAAGACCTAGAGATTCATTAGAAAAGGTTTGACAGAATAGGTGATAGAATACTGGATAACTCACACTCCGCTGAACGCAACACAGAATGTTGCAGAGCCCACTTTCCCAATGAATATTGTTGTAAGCATGAGAAATGCGTAGGTAATATGACCAAATATCCATGTGCTGGCTAGGTTGGGCTTATAAGGTGCAATCTTTTCGGATAATCTTTCCAAAGTGCTCACTGGCACGGGGTGCTTTTTGGCATGTTCTCTTGATTCTGGCGAGTCTACCACCCACGGTAATAGAACTGAAGCGGCCAAAGACACACAGGAGAATAGAACCAATGCCATGCTCCCCACTCTAGCAATGTCACCAAGGGCATCGTCAGAAGTCTCAAGGTTTACCCGGGCGACTGTGTCGTAGCGTTTAAGAACTTCGGCCACAAATGTCGTGCTATAGACCATGAAAGGAAACCAGCCTTCGGGATATCAGCTCATGCAACCCAAACCCCATTGTGCTGCACACTGTGTACAGTATGGTTATATTACCTATCCAAGCCCAGAAAAGAACCACACACATATCCCATATCCCAGTCGGGAGATGCCATATTGTCTTCCAGATGAGTGCGAAAACGTGAAGCGCACTTGAACTTTCATCAGATTTCCTGGGGACCCATAATCAGTACCACAAAATTAAATTTCCATCGATTAGTATACCTTCGAGTTAGGAGCACTCTCTCTTCTACGGAAAGACAAGTTATAAGAATGCAGAATATGAGTGAAATAGATGCAAGTACCATCAGCTGTTTGAACTGAGTATCGCCGAGGGTAGCGCCAAAGATTGACATGAGGTCAATTGTGCCCCTATAAATCTTTCTTAGCTTCTTTGGGGCTACTGGTTTTGCAGGTTTCTGCGTACGCAAAGTAACCAGCAATATTGCCCACCGCAATCATTCTACTAGCTATCGTATTGTTAGCTTTGGCGACACCAGAATTGCATTGAGGACTCACCCCAAGCGCTTCCGTGCTGTTGCTGAGGAACGGGCAGGGTATCAACGATGAGAGCTCTACAACAAGCCTGTACTATAAATTGCGATTACCACCGATGTCTCATGTGAGCAATGGAGGATAGCCTACCAGCATTAATAGCAAAATCCACCAGATATATTGACAGAACCGCAAGGAGAATCGTGCACGTATTCGCCTGTTGTCTGTTAGTTCATCCCCACACGCCAACAATTGACAGCTTCGGCATAACCGGAGACGGACCGTTTCCCCAGGCGAAAAGAATAGCCCGACAATCTCCTTTGTCCAACCTAGTGAAATTAACGACGCTGCGACAGCGGCAGCTCCAACCATCATAACCGGGCGTCTCCTCCCTGTTTTTCCCAATCAGCATTTCGCCACAGTTCTGTAAAAATCCCGGGCCATACCAAAACGCGAGCGAGACCTATCCGCAATGACGCCAACAACCGGCTGGGTTATCAGGCCTGACAAAGGGCCAATGTTCCACACCAGGCTCATCAACGATTTAGTGAGACCGAGCGATAACAGATAGGGCGAGCAGTCTGGAAGAAGGCGTGGAATTCAGCAAACTGCTAGAATCACAGGAGCAGTCATTGGGTGCATACAGGCCATTTCGATACCCCACACAAGCTACATGTTCCAGTACGGTTAGCACATACGCCCCAAATTGAGGAGACACAGTTCCATTTGCGCTGAATGTCAAACCGGGGAAAGCTACCTGAACTCCGGAGAGACTATCAAGGGCAAATGATGCGTCAGCACAGCTCGCAACGCGGTTTGTGGATTCCCGGAAGTTCATGCCCCCTGGTGATCACAAAAGGGGTTCACGTTATAATAGGCAAACGAACCACACAGTCAACAACACCATGCGAACAGGGTCCGATGGGCCTCTAATCTTTGGGGTACCCGCCCATGTCGCCGCCATAAACTCAGAATTGGAAAATAGCTATTTCCGTGCAGGAGTTGTGACCGCCGCGATGGTCTTGGTGCTAGGTTTTAGAGCTCCCAGAGGGCGGTGGATAGTGGTATCGATGGGCTATTATCGGGGATGCGTCCGTTTAGGGACACTTTGTAATCCTTTGGAAAGGAAGAGGTCGTATGTTATAAAGGAGAAATTTGTTTATTATCACTATTCCGAATGGTGTGCCGGTGGGTGAAATTCTGCTGATAAATTGTGGTCGGGGATGAAGTAGTAAAGGATGTCCGGAATTTGTCTTACCCACGGGACGAGTACCGTAATGTAGCTGTGCAACCAAATAAGATACTTGTAGACTAAATTTATCCCTGAGCTCAACCATGTGCTACCATACCTCAAGTGGCGGTTGCTGCGTCATCCTCTGGTCTGCCAAGAAATGTCAATGGTAACCAGTACCTTGCTGATGGTAGTCTATGAATTGCGCTTCATAGTATGATATCAAGCATCGTGCTAGAGCACAAGAACATCCATAGGGCTAAACACTTCTCTATCACCAAGCAGGCTCTATCGAGAGCTGGTATCACGCTCTTCAACGGCTCAAGCAATAATTACCCCTAATCCAACTTCCAAACCGGCCCGTCAGGATAATCCGGATGCAATTGTGATGTTCAAAGTACAATTGCGGTTCAAATAGAAGAGTGGAAAAGACCCTCCGACATAAAAGTCACAGTAGGAAAGGAACAAACGAGAAACCGGAAAGAAAAAGAGAAAAAGGAACAATAAAGGAAAAAAGGAAAAGAGACAAATGTGGTAATTTCTAACATTGAAAACTGGTGGTTCGGCCAAGTCGCTGTGATCCAAAAAAGAGATAACATTCATGCCACGAAATTCATGGTCAGAATGTGGTAAAGGTTCCTGGAAGTTTTGCGGAAGGTTTTAGAAGCCATCCATCGGAAAGGGAAAACCCCTTGGCTAGAGCTTATGAGGAGCAGTGCTCTGTACAGGCCACTGGTATCCTCCAAGATCATTAAACTTATATCCGTAAGACGCTGTGAAATCATCCAAAACCGCCGGTCCACGCGAGCCTATCACAGAAGTTAGATCATGCATTAGATTTTGGAGCGCACCAGCACTTACCGTATGGGTATTCCATTGGAATAATCTCTTTGTTCTCATCGAGGTAGTGCAACAGAGGAGTAAAAATCCTCCAACTCGCGTCCAATTCATCATCGCGGACAAAGTTAGAGTGGTCTCCCTTCAAAGCGTCGAGGATAAGTGCCTCATATGCTTCTGGGATTTTGAGATCACTAAAACGGCGTCTGTAGGTGAGATCAAGTTCGGTGACCGCAGTTTGCATACTCAATCCGGGCAGCTTTGAATTCATCTTAATGTAGACACTCTCGTTGGGCTGGACACGAATGACAAGCTCATTGCGGGGGATGTCCTTAAAGATACCGCTAGTGACGTCCTTGAACTGTATTCTTATTTCGGTCTTCTGCTCGTTCAAAGCTATTTAGAGAGGATATATCAGCGGGAATTCGCAGAGTACACGCTGCAGAGAATTTTGATAGTTACCTTTACCAGCCTTCAGGATAAATGGAACGCCGTCCCATCTCTCGTTCTTGATATAGACAGCCAGAGCACAGAAAGTTGGACATCTGCTATCCTTAGGAACAGTGTCATCATCCAAATACCCAGGCTTGCTACCATCAAGAGATTTTCCATATTGGCCAATGATGACATTCTTGGGCTCAATAGCCGGAATTCCTCGAAGAACTCGGACCTGCAGTGTCGGTTAGCAGCTGTACTTCAAAGGTGAAGGTCATTTCTCTCTCTTTTTATACCTTTTCATCACGGATATCTTCAGCGGAAAATGAAATTGGGCGTTCCATCCCAATAATAGTCAACACCTGGAGAAGATCTGATAAGGGTCAGATAGTGATGGAGCATTCATATCAATAGGAAACTAACGGTTCTGCATAACATCGCGAATAATGCCAAAATCATCAAAGTAACCTCCACGCCCTTCTGTTCCGAAGGGTTCCTTGAAAGTGATCTAATCAAACAATAGGTATTAATTTCATCATCCGAGATCACGGCCCTTTTCGGTGTAACGTACCTGAATGTTGTCGATATGGTTTCTATTCCATGTAGCGCCAAAGAACTCGTTGCCGAACCTCAAAATGAGCAAATTCTTAACCATCTCCTTCCCAAGGTAATGGTCGATGCGGAAAATTTCCTCCTCCTTCCAGTCGGGTTCGAGAGACTTCTGAAGGTCCCTGGAGCTCTGCAAATCTTTACCAAATGGTTTCTCAACCTATCTAAACTATGAGCCTATTTCAATCACCAAGTTGTTCGGGTTTATCCAGGCCTTACAATAAGTCTCGCAATTCCCCTGCCTGGGTAGCAGTTCTTCTTCAAGTGCTGAGAAACAGTGGTGAAAACACTGGGGGGCAGAGCCATGTAGAAGATACGGTGATTCTCTGGGCGCCCTCCCTCGAGGTCTTCGAGGTGCTCGCGGAGCCGCATGAACGATTCGTCCTGGTCGTACTGGCCGGAAACGTAAGAGCACTTTTTCAAGAAGGTTCCCAGCTGCTCCTCCATCTCCTTGGTAGGAGTCTTGATGTACGACTTGACTCGAGAGAGGTATTCCTTCCCGTCCATTTTTGTTCTCGCATATCCGACTATCGTACAATCTTGTGGAAGGAAGTTGTTTCTGTGCTGCTCGAAGAATCAGCGCTCAATTAGCCCACCCCCGCTTAACGAAGGAGGAGGAATGAGAAGGAAAGAAAGACCAACCAAACCAAAGAGAGCGGGAAACTGTAATATATTATTAGTTTTCATCCCAGTTCTTCGACTTCATTCGGACACGTTCTTACAGTCTTCTTCTTCGCCAAGTCGCCAGATGCGCCGAGGACAACGATCGTGGTGTTCTTTTTGAGTTCGACAGTGCTGCGATCTTATCAGCTCCGATGCCCCACCACCCATCCCGCCCCGCATAAGCACTCCCCAGAGCAGCATGTTTCCTTTTCGTAAATGTGAACGCAGTGCGATTGGCTTTTCGCACCAAGAAAATATCCAGAGAAAATACCCAAAAGGGTAGACAAGCAGCAAAAAATACCAAGTGATGACGAAAGCGGAGGGGAAAACTCACCCAGGGTTAGCTCCGCTGTCGGATTGAATAATGGTATCCGCCATGTTTTGTCAAGCCCCGCTCAGTGAGATGCGATGCTTCAAAGTATCGTGGGGTTGGTTTGATTTGTTATCTTAGGGGATTCGCTAGGTTGACAGAGGAAGCAGCGTTGGTGAACGAGAGAAAGGATGGAGAGGACAGAAGAGAGATGGGTGGGGGGGGGAGAAGAGGGGTTGGAAAGAGGTTTGGTCGGTGGGGCAAACTAAAATACTCCGAGCCTCTCTGGGCCTTTGGGCTACGCATTTATACTCCAGTTGCATTAGGTGCCGTTTATTACAAACTCCGGCCCTTCACCGCTGTCGGAGGTGTAGCTAACGGCTGGGGACCTCCATTTCCGCCCATTTTATTTCTCCCCCTCTCTCCCACTGGTATCATAGGCTGTGGAGCCCAGAAGCAGTCGTCGGAGTCTCCTTTGGCAGGCGAGGACGACCCAATACTATTGTTGTTCCTTCCCAACTCTATGAAGCTGTCCATGGAACCAACTACGGAGCTGAGCGCATCAATAAGTGTATCCCCAAGTTTCTCTTGTTTGCCCCCTTTCTAGGCTTTTTTTTTTCTTTTCCGCCGCTCAGCACCCAACCACTCCTCCTGCTCGTTCCCTGTCTTATGCTCCAACAGGAACCCGTTAAAATGCCCTATGATACGAGACACCCAGTGTCCAGTTACCCGGCCAAAAATGTTACAAGTTCCGGACTCGTAATAGGTGCAGTAATTATTACCATACCGTTCTCCATCCCTTCAAGATACAGTGCCCTGTTATATGCTGGACCACTGATAGTATAATGTGCGACCTACCCCGCCCATCATCTCCCATTTCAACGAGATATGGGACCCTTGGGCAGTCTGCCCCAAGTTAACTAACCCTTCTAACTTCGATTCTCCATTCCCCTGGAAGAAATGGTGGGGGTTTACAGTGAATAGAGAGATACAAGTACGGTAGAGAAGACTTTCATTCGCCAGCCCTGTACAAGTGCCGGTACTGTACTGTACTTGTACGGTACTCGAGCAGAGACCACCTAGAGGCTAGGGATCATAATCATGGTGATGCAGTACTGTTAATCTCACTTTTCCTCCCACTGTGTGTAGCCTTATCTATTCCCATCACCCCAGCGAAACAGTGTAATATCATACCAAGTATCATAGCTGTCCTCCAACAAGGGTTAAGCCTGCAGTCGAACTCCTTCCAGAACACACATCCCAGTTACCTCACCCTGTCGCCCCAAAACGCACCCCAGTTTCAACCTTTGACTTGCCACTCCTCGGGTTGCCGTCCCATGATAATCAGGAAGAGAGGAATGACGTTCAGATTAATTCCCCATGATGAAACCGTCCTCTGTCCGAGTACGAGTGACCTCTGACATGGACGAACGCTGTGATCCCACAGGACGAAACGTAAATTTGTACAGGAGAGGTGCAACATGTTTGTGGTGGCCGTCCAGTGCCCACATATTCTCTAGATTTCAATTCCGCCCGCAATGGGGAACCTGGGACCGAAACATCATGGTGGGAGTCGATAATGCGAAAAGCCAGTCCCCCCCCCTCCTCCTCCACCTCCACCTCCACCTCCTCCCTCCCTCTCTCCCTCTCCCATCCCAGACATTACTTTCTCTAGGTACGTGTATAGCCCTTCGCATTGCATCGGAATCTACCCAGAAATCTCACACTATAACTGGCCAGGATCGAGTGAGTGCTTGCAAGCGACGAGTTTGTAATAAATTGATGTACAGGAATGACGACGGTGGGGGCATGCTACATAAAGGCTAAATTCAGAGGGCGTCAAGAACGCATAGGGCGTTGGGTGGTTTAGGTTGGGCTGTTGCTTTCTTTCTTTTTTCCTTGCACTTTCGCACTTTTGCTCGGATAAGTATGATCGTCCAATGGAAACGTTCTTACATGATGAGCATTGGTTCTGGCCATCGCGGTTATAATGTAATCAGCAACCCTCACTGCCGGTATCACATCCCCCTTCCGGATTGCTGGTTGGCTAATTATACTGCCGTGGTATCAGACTGTACGCTATTCTGGTGGTTCCGGCCCCCTATTGCTGCAAGGCACTCCGAGGAAAAGGGCTTTATAAGAATGAGGCAAACGGTGCTAGTAAAAAGGAAATGGTACTGCGCCCGGGGGTTGACTTTATCAACTTTGCCCAGTAGAGCTGTCTCTCCAGCTCTTGCAACCCTATCCGAGATGAAATTATCATACTGGACCCGATCCTATCATAACGAGACTCCGTTAGGGTATCATACTATACGAGTATGATACCACCCAGGGTGTCGTCTAAATCTAGGTCCGCCCGGAGAAGATATCTAGGCACCTAACATTCCGAGGATCCCATTCAGCAGGAAGCGCAGTAAGGGCCCCCCATATATTGAGCCCACTGGATCCCAATACACATGTATACGGTGGCGTGACGGTTAGTTTACCGTCCAGCAGCGGCCTTCTCAAAATGTCAGCGGTATCACGGGTCCGGACAAACTGCAGGTAAGCGTAGAGTTATAGATACCCACATATGGAATTCCCGGGTGTGCTTGTGGTAGAGTGAATCCCGTTCACGGAGCCAACCAAACCATCATCCTCGTACCCTATTTCACGCTTCCCGCAGCTTCGTGCCTGATCTACTGCTGAGAATATTTGTATCTAAGTCACTTGCACTTGTGATAGTGGAGTAGACGTAGTGAACAAGATATATCTTTAAGACTCATAGATCAATCCAAGCTTGCGCACTCTTCTAACTGAAAGGAAAAATACACCCCTATTTATACCCTTCTATGGTTACGCGAACACTGACTCATACCAAGGAAATCTATATAACCGGCTAGAATCTTCTAGCATAACAACAGGTCATGTGACTGTGTCACATGACCGACACAGTCACACCACCATACAGGAATAGGATAATGTAATTTTGAACACTTCCCCTATGGTTCCATTCCCAGCTTATTAGAAAATCCTTCAAACGTCACCTTAACCAATCCCTTTGTACATATATCTGCCAAATTGTCCTCCGTTCCAACAGCTATCACATCTAACTTCCCCGCTTCCTGTAGTTCTCTAGTGTAGTGGTGCTGAACATCGATATGTTTCATTCGGTCGGAAACGCCTCTGTTTTCGGTAAGCTTAATGGCTGCTGTATTGTCATAATATAGGATTGGCACAGTCTCAATTCCTATATGTGACATTCCTCGGCTTAGCCAGACGCTTTGTTGAGCAGCAAATGCAAGTGCGACATATTCTGCTTCCGTTGTAGATGTTGCTACGGTTTTATGTTTCTTTGCTCGCCATATCGTGGTACTTCCATAAACTTGTACGATCAGACCGGTAAATGATTTTCTGTCTGCAAGATTTGAGGTGAATGAAGCATCACTGAGGATCTTCAATGGCTGTTCCTTGTTGTCTCAGTTGTATCGTAATCCCTTGGTCTTGGTTCCTTTTAGATACCTTAGTACCCTTTTGGCGGTGGTAAGATGTGTGGTGGTAGGCATTGAGGAGAATTGGCTGAGCAAAGCAGTGGCATGTGCGATATCAGGTCTTGTAGTGACAGCGGCATACATCAGTGATCCAATAATGGACTGGTATTGTCGTTAATCACATAATTGATCATCGTTTTTTGCTTTCATGAGTGTCGTGTGGACTTCAATAGAAGTGGCAACTGGTTTGGCTTTGCTTAGGTCAAATCGTTTGAGGATCTCAGTAATATACCATTGCTGGTAGATCTTGAGACTGTCTTTCGAGATTTCGATCTCCATACCTAATAGTAGTGATGCTTGTCTAGATTCCATACATTGAAAATGGGATTGCATTTGGGTGATAAATGTATTGACTAGTGCAGGTTTTCCGGCTATTAGGATATCGTCAACGTAAAGGCAACAAAAGAGGTTTTTTGCTACGAGAATACATGGGTCGAAGTCGGTAACTTTAAGGTTCATGGTTTCAAGGGTTTTGGTTAGTTGTTGGTACCTGTAACGGGGGCTCCCCTAGAAAGATGGATCTCATAGGTGTGACCGCACCCCACAACTTCAAACTTATCGCCAAAGCTCACACAATGTAAGAGAAAAGAAAATGGTAAAACTTAATATCATTAAGCCTGATGCTTCACACAATTAAGGTCTCAAGAGAATTGATTGTTGGAGTAGGAGAGTTCTCGCATAGACGTTCAAGTAGTTTTATCTTATGCCAAAAACTCCTCCATCAGTTTACTCCAACCATTCGAGTACAGACCCTTCTCCGCTAAGGGTGGTCCGACACGTCTTCTAGCACACCTTATGGGTATGCAAGTGATGGCACACTCTAGTCGGTGTCCACCTCATGCAAGTATCATTTCTGCGGCGCATTCTCAATTTGCCCGCGGGAGTGAAAACCTCTTTGCATCGGTGCCTTGCCAGTGGCTAACAGTCAAGACACCTGATGAACCGGACTATTTATGACACCCTTCCCATGTGCAGTAATCTCTACTCGACTCCAGAAACTACTGTGAGTGGTTTATCTATCTACTATTTACGAGTCTCGGGCTTCCGGTGTCTTCCGCAGTATATGGTGGTCTGGGAGTGATCCAATGGGTGCTACCCATGACCACCACTTCGGATCCACCTTACCTGTGGTAGGAACCATGCATTTAGTGTCTCTGCACTTCCCTTTCAGAGCCTAGGGCGTTGGGAGCACATATGGGCTTGGTAGGTATAAAACTCTCCCGCTTGCCTGGCACCACCCAGGACTACCTTCAGGACCCCCACAGTTAACTCCTGTTAACTCTATCAGTTTTGGTCCGTTTTACTCCTAATAACTTGGAGGAGGTACTCCACCATCCACCCTATGCCCCCTTATACATCCTGCGAACAGCTTACGGTTGACTGGACGGCAGCGATGTATATGGTGTTACAAGCCGGTCTCCCAAGATCCTTCTTTGCTAGACTGTGCACAACTACACACCCGTTTGCCTATGACGTCCGGGGCTCAAGGCGGGGCCGGAGGGGCATGATAGGAATAATGTCTCCAATTTACAGCTTCTTCGGAGCTGCGTAGCTCACCCAATAGCATCTCCTGGAACCCCAGCTTCCAGTATTATGCTGGGTTTTGCGTGACAAACATTCCGGTCATTTTTTCCGAACTCCCCCAGGGACTTCGTATTCAAAGGTAGGGCAACTCAGAACCTTTGACAGGGTAACCTGAGCCCCAAGGCAGGGTAACCCAGTCTTGAGGGTAGGGTAACCTTGCCTGGTAGACAAGGGGACTTTACCCTGTTACCCTGTCTATTCTGTCGCCAGTGTAACCGGTACGGGTTACTAGGGTTTTATGTTTGGTTTCACAGTATCGTTTGATACTTGTATTGTTTCGTGTGCTATCGGTTGATACACACATTGTTTTATGTTTGGTTTCACAGTATCGTTTGATACTTGTATTGTTTCGTGTGCTATCGGTTGATACACACATTGTTTTATGTTTGGTTTCACAGTATCGTTTGATACTTGTATTGTTTCGTGTGCTATCGGTTGATACACACATTGTTTTATGTTTGGTTTCACAGTATCGTTTGATACTTGTATTGTTTCGTGTGCTATCGGTTGATACACACATTGTTTTATGTTTGGTTTCACAGTATCGTTTGATACTTGTATTGTTTCGTGTGCTATCGGTTGATACACACATTGTTTTATGTTTGGTTTCACAGTATCGTTTGATACTTGTATTGTTTCGTGTGCTATCGGTTGATACACACATTGTTTTATGTTTGGTTTCACAGTATCGTTTGATACTTGTATTGTTTCGTGTGCTATCGGTTGATACACACATTGTTTTATGTTTGGTTTCACAGTATCGTTTGATACTTGTATTGTTTCGTGTGCTATCGGTTGATACACACATTGTTTTATGTTTGGTTTCACAGTATCGTTTGATACTTGTATTGTTTCGTGTGCTATCGGTTGATACACACATTGTTTTATGTTTGGTTTCACAGTATCGTTTGATACTTGTATTGTTTCGTGTGCTATCGGTTGATACACACATTGTTTTATGTTTGGTTTCACAGTATCGTTTGATACTTGTATTGTTTCGTGTGCTATCGGTTGATACACACATTGTTTTATGTTTGGTTTCACAGTATCGTTTGATACTTGTATTGTTTCGTGTGCTATCGGTTGATACACACATTGTTTTATGTTTGGTTTCACAGTATCGTTTGATACTTGTATTGTTTCGTGTGCTATCGGTTGATACACACATTGTTTTATGTTTGGTTTCACAGTATCGTTTGATACTTGTATTGTTTCGTGTGCTATCGGTTGATACACACATTGTTTTATGTTTGGTTTCACAGTATCGTTTGATACTTGTATTGTTTCGTGTGCTATCGGTTGATACACACATTGTTTTATGTTTGGTTTCACAGTATCGTTTGATACTTGTATTGTTTCGTGTGCTATCGGTTGATACACACATTGTTTTATGTTTGGTTTCACAGTATCGTTTGATACTTGTATTGTTTCGTGTGCTATCGGTTGATACACACATTGTTTTATGTTTGGTTTCACAGTATCGTTTGATACTTGTATTGTTTCGTGTGCTATCGGTTGATACACACATTGTTTTATGTTTGGTTTCACAGTATCGTTTGATACTTGTATTGTTTCGTGTGCTATCGGTTGATACACACATTGTTTTATGTTTGGTTTCACAGTATCGTTTGATACTTGTATTGTTTCGTGTGCTATCGGTTGATACACACATTGTTTTATGTTTGGTTTCACAGTATCGTTTGATACTTGTATTGTTTCGTGTGCTATCGGTTGATACACACATTGTTTTATGTTTGGTTTCACAGTATCGTTTGATACTTGTATTGTTTCGTGTGCTATCGGTTGATACACACATTGTTTTATGTTTGGTTTCACAGTATCGTTTGATACTTGTATTGTTTCGTGTGCTATCGGTTGATACACACATTGTTTTATGTTTGGTTTCACAGTATCGTTTGATACTTGTATTGTTTCGTGTGCTATCGGTTGATACACACATTGTTTTATGTTTGGTTTCACAGTATCGTTTGATACTTGTATTGTTTCGTGTGCTATCGGTTGATACACACATTGTTTTATGTTTGGTTTCACAGTATCGTTTGATACTTGTATTGTTTCGTGTGCTATCGGTTGATACACACATTGTTTTATGTTTGGTTTCACAGTATCGTTTGATACTTGTATTGTTTCGTGTGCTATCGGTTGATACACACATTGTTTTATGTTTGGTTTCACAGTATCGTTTGATACTTGTATTGTTTCGTGTGCTATCGGTTGATACACACATTGTTTTATGTTTGGTTTCACAGTATCGTTTGATACTTGTATTGTTTCGTGTGCTATCGGTTGATACACACATTGTTTTATGTTTGGTTTCACAGTATCGTTTGATACTTGTATTGTTTCGTGTGCTATCGGTTGATACACACATTGTTTTATGTTTGGTTTCACAGTATCGTTTGATACTTGTATTGTTTCGTGTGCTATCGGTTGATACACACATTGTTTTATGTTTGGTTTCACAGTATCGTTTGATACTTGTATTGTTTCGTGTGCTATCGGTTGATACACACATTGTTTTATGTTTGGTTTCACAGTATCGTTTGATACTTGTATTGTTTCGTGTGCTATCGGTTGATACACACATTGTTTTATGTTTGGTTTCACAGTATCGTTTGATACTTGTATTGTTTCGTGTGCTATCGGTTGATACACACATTGTTTTATGTTTGGTTTCACAGTATCGTTTGATACTTGTATTGTTTCGTGTGCTATCGGTTGATACACACATTGTTTTATGTTTGGTTTCACAGTATCGTTTGATACTTGTATTGTTTCGTGTGCTATCGGTTGATACACACATTGTTTTATGTTTGGTTTCACAGTATCGTTTGATACTTGTATTGTTTCGTGTGCTATCGGTTGATACACACATTGTTTTATGTTTGGTTTCACAGTATCGTTTGATACTTGTATTGTTTCGTGTGCTATCGGTTGATACACACATTGTTTTATGTTTGGTTTCACAGTATCGTTTGATACTTGTATTGTTTCGTGTGCTATCGGTTGATACACACATTGTTTTATGTTTGGTTTCACAGTATCGTTTGATACTTGTATTGTTTCGTGTGCTATCGGTTGATACACACATTGTTTTATGTTTGGTTTCACAGTATCGTTTGATACTTGTATTGTTTCGTGTGCTATCGGTTGATACACACATTGTTTTATGTTTGGTTTCACAGTATCGTTTGATACTTGTATTGTTTCGTGTGCTATCGGTTGATACACACATTGTTTTATGTTTGGTTTCACAGTATCGTTTGATACTTGTATTGTTTCGTGTGCTATCGGTTGATACACACATTGTTTTATGTTTGGTTTCACAGTATCGTTTGATACTTGTATTGTTTCGTGTGCTATCGGTTGATACACACATTGTTTTATGTTTGGTTTCACAGTATCGTTTGATACTTGTATTGTTTCGTGTGCTATCGGTTGATACACACATTGTTTTATGTTTGGTTTCACAGTATCGTTTGATACTTGTATTGTTTCGTGTGCTATCGGTTGATACACACATTGTTTTATGTTTGGTTTCACAGTATCGTTTGATACTTGTATTGTTTCGTGTGCTATCGGTTGATACACACATTGTTTTATGTTTGGTTTCACAGTATCGTTTGATACTTGTATTGTTTCGTGTGCTATCGGTTGATACACACATTGTTTTATGTTTGGTTTCACAGTATCGTTTGATACTTGTATTGTTTCGTGTGCTATCGGTTGATACACACAATGTTTTGCAATATTGCTCATACTGGAGATAAGCGATATGCTGTATTTAAAGACCGCTGATTCCCGCGATGGAAAGAGCAGACTTCGACAGATAGTATTCTTAAATATACTTGGTTGAACGGTTACTTCTTTGATCTCCTATTACACCCCGTTCGAAGCCTCCTTTAGCAAGCAGCGCTCGTTTCGTGTTGACCACAAAGCCATCTGCTCCTATCGTACCGATATGTGACTAGGGCCTAGCCCGAACACGTTACAGCCAGAGGTAGACTTCTCTGACCTTTGCCCAGTTACCCGGCACTGCTGAGCAACTACTCCCTCAGAGGTCCCTAAGTATGCTGACACTACTCCCGGGTGTATCTAAGTACCTAAGTACCCTTACAAGGTGGTTCTGTTCATCTTGGAGCCCGGGCCATCGGGTCTCCGTAGGTCAAGGTCTTCCTTACCTGCCGGTTCCTACCAGTTTCCCTCTACGCTACCTGTATGGGTGTTGGTTTCAGCTGTCATAGCTCATGTATGCTGGGTCATTACATCACTCCCCTCTTCTCTACCGTCCATCCCAGACTGTTAGAATCGTCTCTTATTTCCATGACTCGATTCCCGCAAGACCCCAGAGTCCCTGGGCTTGGACCGATATCTTTGGTGGAAATCTAGAATGGCCTGTAAGCCTGTCCCTTCTGGCATCTCATAGGGCTACCACAAGTTCTTCTCGACTCCATAGCCTTCCGATGAAACTAGGTACTAGAGGAAGCGCAACGGGAACTTCGTCTTTGCTCCTCAGTATCATCGACTGTCCAACACTGCTTCGATAACGTCCCTTGGCTCATGGTCTACAAGTTCCGGAGTCGGGATTTCTTTGACCCTACCTGATCCTGGATCCTCACGATATGGCCCTAGCAACGTGACATTGAAGACCGCGTGGATGCTCCATCTGGCAGGCAATTGGAGTTCGTATGCTCGCATACCCACTCGATGTTTGACCATGAAGGGGCCAAACATCCGGTGGTCCAGCTTCTCCATTGGACGCTTAGTACAGATGTTCTTTCTGCTTAATATCATGCGGTCCGCTTTCTTAGCCCGTCTAGTGGCCACATCCTCTAAGGTGACGTAGTTCGATGATGGCAACCTTTTCTGGTCGTGCCATTTCCGTTGCCATTCTTGTGCCCGTTGGATTATTTCTCAAATCTCTTGCCAGGTTCCTTCCCATTCCTTAACCAAGAGCTCACTACTATGGTGTATCACTTGATTATCAGACACTACACCTGACCAGTTTGTCCGTGGATTAAACCCTTAGTTAATCCCGAATGGTGACAGTCTGATGGATTCTGATGTCGAGGTATTGTACACATATTTTGGAAGCGGCAATAGCTAAACCCAATCATCCTGTTGGTAGGAACAGTAGCTACACAAGTACTGCTCCAGTGTCTGATTAACCCTCTCGGTTTGCCCATCAGTCTCGAGATGGAACGCAGTTGAAACCTTTAGTTCCACTTGCAACATGTGCCACAGACTCATCCAGAACTTGGATGTGAATCGGCTATCTCAGTCGGAGATGATTGACTCTAAGAGTCCATGAAGGCACCAAACTTCCTTCGGGAATATCAAGGCAAGTTCCTTGATTGGTACCTCAGTGGTCCAGGGTATGAAGGGTGCCATTTTCGAAAATCTGTCCATGATAACTGAGATTTTGGCATACCCTTCTGACTCTGGCAGCGCTATAATGAAGTCCTCTGAAATCGGTGTCCAAGGCTACATTGGCACATCGATGGGTTCCAGCAGACCAAACTTCTTATGACTGATGGACTTGTTCCTTTGGCACACATCACATGTTCACACGTAGTCTGTGATGTGCTCATCCATCTTCGGCCAGTAGGAGTTTGCCCTAACCCTTCTGATGCTCTTGTAAGTCCCGAAGTGTCCCGCGATTCAGGAGTCATATTCAGCCTCTATGATTGTCTGCTTCAGATTCTGACCCCTGGGAATATACCAACTGTTCTTGTACAGCAGTAAGCCCTTTTCCATCGTGAAGTGGCGGTCAGCCTCCTTGTTACCGGAAGTCGTTGCCTTCAGGATCCTCTAGTATTCCTGATCCTGTTGTATCACTTCCTTCACCTGATCCATAAAGGAAGACTGGAGCCGAAACCCTTGGCACACTTGCAACACCTGTGGTCGCAAGATGTCCCATTCCTGGCTCCCAACCCACTGTCTGGGGCGAAAAAATGACTGTGGCGGAAAATCACTCCCCCCTTCAGGGCGGTAGTCCCTACGCTGCGACAAAGCATCGGCCTTCTCATTCAACCGCCCTTCTCAGTAAACAACCTTGAAGTTAAACAGTTGCAGGAATTCAGCCCAGCGGTGCTGCCTACGGTTAAGGACCTTGGTACTATTAAAGTACTGTAAATTCTTATGATCCGTATACATCACCAATTGGTCCATTACGCAGGGTAGCAGATGATCCCATTCCTTGAATGCTACCACAATAGCAGTCATCTCCTTATCATGGACATCATAATTAATTTCCACTGGGTGAAACTTCCGACTATGATAGGCCACTGGATGCCATCTCTTATCTTTACACAACTGGGAGAGGACGGCTCCAGGTGCAAAGTCACTAGTGTCGGTTTCTAGCCGGGTTGGCCATTCAGAGTCAAAATGTGCTAGGATAGGTTTGGACGTGAATGCTTCCTTCAGATGATTGAATGCCTGCTGGCAAGCAGGTGTCCATTCCCATTGGACATCCTTCTTGGTCAAGTCCATCAAAGTTTTCGCTATCTTGCTGAAACCCTCTATGAACTGACAATAGAAGTTGGCAAAGCCCATAAAGCTTTGAATATCGACGATGCATATCGGAGGTGTCTAATCCCTGATTGTTTGCACCTTCTCTGACAATATAGAGATCCCCATATCGGAGATCTTGTATCCACGGAATTCGACTTCCCGTTGGTGGAAACTGGACTTCTTCATCCTCATGCATGGTCTTGCTTTCTGCACCTTCTCCATCACCCTTCTCACGAGTGCTACATGTTCCTCCATAGTCTTGGAGTAGATCAGGATGTCATCCATGTATGCAATGACCCTCTCATCCAAGAGGTCGCGAAACACCTCTTTTATCATGCTCTGGAAAGCTGCTGGGGTATTACATAACCCAAACGGCATGACCGTGTATTCATACAGTCCGTATCTGCAACAGAAGGCAGTCTTCCATTCCTCACCTTCTGCCCTCCTCAGAAGGTAGTAGCCATTCTTCAGGTCCAACTTGGTGAAGACAACAGCCTTTCTGAGTTGGTCTCAGAGTTCATTCATCAACGGGAGAGGGTACTTACTCTTAACCATGATTTTATTTAGCCCCCGGTAATCTATTACCAACCTTAATGTACTATCTGGTTTTTGCACAAAGAGGATAGGAGCTGCTGCCAAAGAACTGGATCGCTGTAGCTTTCCTATTCGCAGCATCTCATTGAGATATTCACGGAGTGCCTTATGCTCCTTTTCCGATAACAGATAGATAGGCCCAAATGGAGGTAGAGTTCTGGGCTACAGCTTAATTGTATGATCATACTTTGAGTACTCCAGTAATGCCTCAATCCATTCTTGACTGAAAATGTCCCCATAGTCCTTATGCTTGGGGAGTAGCTTGATCATAATGTCAGTGCCCTCCTCATCGGAAAATTGTACAATTCCCAAAGGTACACATTACTCAGATCTTCAGCTATCAGTGCTTCATCCGTCATGAACACCAACCGCCTCTACTCTGCTGGGCAGTTAGCCTTGCAGAAATCTGACCATCAGGTTAGTGATCCTGTTTTCCAATCCATGTCTGGGTTATGGTCCTTCAGCCAGGACATAGGTAGGTACCCATCCACCTTTGTGTCGGGCATGTCCGTGACCTCAAAGTGCATCTCATTGTGGTGGTCACCTATTCTCATTTCCAATGACTTTGTATAGTGCAGACCTGACCCAGGAATGTGATTCCTACTTGCATCACTTATCGGCATGTGCACCTTTCACCGTACACAAGGTGCCTGGGTCTCTTTAACCTATCGGCTACTAAGCACTGGCCAAGTAGCTCCACTATCAAGCAACTAGAGCGCTTCTGTGCTTACTTATCGCACTCCAATTTTCCAGTCTAACTTCACACGCCGGTGGATAGACTTGGTGTAACGAGGTAAGTTGTCATGTTTCTGCCTCTTGGCTTGTCTCAGGGGTTTAGTCATCTTGTCGTACTAATTTGGGGTCTCTTGCCTTTCGACACAAGAGCGGCCACAACGGGTCGGTAAACCCTTTAGGGATTGGAGTACACTGTGTCACAATTGCTTGGGTGTTTACTATCATGCCAGCATGATTTCAGGTACTAAACCCTCCTCCGGTAAACTGGGAAATAATGCTTTTATTTAATCAAGTCCTGCCTGAACCACTTCCCTTTTATACTGAAGATAACAATTTCCCGAGGTTGGTAGAGGTCCGCCATTGGACCAGTTGCAAGCCAAGCAACAAAGTACTTCCCCAATGTTGAGTGTCTCCTCTAGCAAGACCTCGCTCATCCTCAACCGAAACAATGTCCCTAGACACGCCTATCTAGCCTAGGAAATCCTGAAAGAAATACTTATAACTAGAACCAAGGAAATAACCAGAAACCCAACAGAGGAAAGATCACCCAGTCCACCACACGCGGCCTCAAACATCTACCTTCCAATAGCCCCTGGGTGCAGTCAGTATTATGTTCATCCAGGCAGTAGAGGGGTACTAACCCATCACAGAACCACTTCATAGGTTCTCCTCCATACCTTGTAGGACTATGGATATGAGTCAGCGAGGTTATGCCCTAAGCAGAATGGGTTCTTACCTATTCTGAGCCACCAGTATCAACCTCCATTATCTGAGGTGACCCCTGGCGGACTTCCAATATCTTTGCCAAGAAGGCCAGAGGTGGCACTTCAATGCGCTTTAGTCACTTGTCCATACCCGAAGGCTCGCTTACCGGGGCTGACCATTTCAACCTACCAGCCTGCTTGGAGGAACTAACAACCGGGGATGCTGTGGTACACTTTCTCCAGAAGTGTCCACTTTGTCTGCATCTGGTGTACTGGTTGTGCTTTCTCTGGCATTCAGTCAAGGTCAATGGGATTTCCTTATGCGCTATTGCATACTCAGAAGTCGCTGGCCTTGCCTGTTTCACCGCGTTGAAATTAGTAGGTTTGGCAGACCTCTGATTCTGTCTGCCCGAACCTTTTTCCTTTTTCTTGAACCTACCCGACGTCGAGGATCTATACTCCTTCTTATCGGTGGGCTTACACCGTGGGTCGGGGTGGATCACATGGTTACTGAACCGGCTGTTGTCTTCCCGTGTATGCCCGACCTTCCGGAGAAGATCAAGGTACTTGTTTAGGTCAGTCAGATGTGGCTCCTTAAGTGCCCAGGCATTCCTAACCTCTCGAGCGATGCCTGATCGAACCTTGTCCCGTACCTGCACTGGATCTGTATAGCTAAGCTTATTCATATAGTCAATTATCTTTTCCAGGTACTCATCAATGTAATGTAGCTTTATTACAAGGTCTCGCCACTGGAGAAGGGATCGATCTTGCTCGGCCTGGTCTCCGCTGAAACTTCATTCCAGCTGTTCTCGGAACCCTTTCCATGTCTGTAAGGGATTGCCACCTTTCACAGGAATGCCAGCGCCCTTGGCTGCTTCCTTGTTAATGTGCCCATGTAACCCTAGATACCATGCCCAGGTAGAGTCCTCTAGAAGGGGAATCACCCAGTTTACCTTATCCATATCGGTCAACTTGCAATCCGCAAAGTATTCAAATTTGACCTCTACCAAGGTCAAGAAGCTCGCAAGTTCCATAACTTTGCCCTTGAAGAGTGGAATACTACTCAGCTTTTCCAGCTTCTTCTGCCGTTGTCTTGGTGTTGGCCTAGAAGCCGAACCGGTGCCCCTCAGAGCTCTCCCTAGCCTCTTGGGCTGGTGGTCCCGCCGTCGTTTCTTCTTGTTACTCCAGTAACCCTTGTGAGGACTGAGAAAGGGGGTTAAATCAGGGAGAGAGTCTCCGTCTTTATCATTGTCCATGCTGTCATGGTCAGAGTCCCCTGGATCTCCACCTGCTCCCGCCGTACCACCTCCAGGTGGGGTGTCTCCGTCACCACCATCTCTGGTATTTCCGCCGTGGGATTCCCGGGGTCTGTCGTACCCATCAAACCATTTCTTCTAGCCACCCTGGTTCCCATCCTCTGGGGGGTTAGCCCCTGATGGTACTGATGCCGGTAGGGGAATGGGGCATCGCCCACTCCCAGGAGTTGGGTTAGGCGCTGCCTGTGTTATCCGCAGAAATGACTAAAACTCTGAACAACTCAGAGGTTGTATCGGGGGCCCAGCATGCCTCCATGACCCACAATACCCACATGTTGGTCATCTATCTCCTTCTTTCTGCCTTCATCTATGCCTTACCAGGGTTCATGGTCCCTTGTTACACCCATAGGAGTAGTAATTAACCCAGCCCATCCGGGTTTCTTGCACCTTGCAGCCCGATAGACAGAACTCGTCTTGGGTGTCCGAATCGGCACTTGTGATGGTGTGGAGACTGGAGGGAAGAATTGGTTTCGAGGGCACTAAAGGAATGACCGGTATACAAGGAATCCCGCGAGCCAGTGTTCCTGAGCCGGGGATTGGTGTAACAGGTACGGGTACTAGGTTATGTTTTATGTTTGGTTTCACAGTATCGTTTGATACTTGTATTGTTTCGTGTGCTATCGGTTGATACATACATTGTTTTATGTTTGGTTTCACAGTAATGTTGGATACTTGTATTGTTTTGTGTGCTATCGGTTGATACACACATTGTTTTATGTTTGGTTTCACAGTAATGTTTTATACTTGTATTGTTTTGTGTGCTATCGGTTGATACACACAATGTTTTATATTTGGTTTCATAGTATCGTTTGATACTTGTATTGTTTCGTGTGCTATCAGTTGATAGACACAACGTTTTGGAATATCGCTCATACTAGAGATACGCGATAGACTATATTTAAAGACTGCTGATTTCCGCAATGGAAACAGCAGACTTCGACTAACAATATTCTTAATATACTTAGTTAAATGGTCACTTCTTTGATCTCCTATTACACCCCTTCGAAGCCTCCTTTAGTTAGCAGCGCTCGCTTCTTGTTGATCAAGAAGCCATCCGCTCCTATCGTACCACTACGTGACTAGGGCCGGGCCTAAACATGTTACATTTTTTAACTTCAACAAGTGGTTAGAAACCTGCCCGCACCAGATCTGATCAACCTACGAAGCGCGAAAACGAAGCTAGCAGCAGGGAGCGGCAGGAGCAAGAAAGGTTCGGCTCCGCCAATACGACACCATAGAGTCACTAGAGACTCGAAGTGGGAAGCAGGTCCCACGAGAAGACCTTAACAGAAGAAGGCAACCTAAGAAACCGAAAGGGCCAAAGAGTGACTTCTCTATTGACAAAGCAGAAAGACAGTTAGCTCGAGACTTGGCCAAGCAGACCTTTAGCGAATCAACCGACAAGTTAGCAAAGGCAGTGACCAGCCTTCCAGGGCTTTTCCCCCCCAGCCCCAGCAAAGGAAAGGCACCGGCACCACCACCAAAAGTGGTAGCATCACCTTCCCACACCACAAAGAAAGAAGACGATAACGAAAAATCAGACCAATCGATAACAGCAGAGCCGCCAGACGAACTATCAGTAGATCCTGCGGACGATGTATCAGATGACGATTCTGGTAGCGAGGAGTCTGAGCACAGTATGTCCGAAGGGGAATCCACCGCGCCGCCCGGCCCAGGGGCCGGGCGAGAGGGACCCAAGATCAAGCTTCCCTTGCCACTGGCATTCCCAGGCGAAAAGGAGGACCTAAAGCCTGAGGCATTCGACCGATGGGTTACGACCACTTCACAGTACCTCACACTGCACGGCGTGGACAAGACAAAGGAAGAAAGTGGAGCGTACTTTGGAAGCTTCTGCACAGGAAAGGCAGAAGAAGCATACCATCAAGCAATGAACCACTATGATAGTAAGGAAAAAATACAAGGAACGACCCTGATAAAATATCTGCAAGATAGATTCCAGTCCTCTCGAAATACCGAAGAACTGTATAAGAAGTTTAAGGAAATCCAACAAGTATGAAATGGGAAAACAGACAGGATAACATTGGTAGCGACGGACCTCCTCATGTACCACGGACGATTACTCAGTCGAACAGTGTCCCAGTATACATTGCGACAGAGGCTGTATGAGGCAATGCATCCCAGACTACGCCAAGAGGTAGAACCTATGGAAGAAGATGGAAACTCCTTTGACAAGATAGTCAAGTGAGCTGAACGAAAGGATACCATCCTCTATGAGACAGGAGTTTACCGAACGCACGTACCCCAGCAGCAAAGCAGTAGAGGATCATCATCACGCGATAACAAAAGGAAGGAACAACCAAACCGCAAAGGATCGAAAGATAAGAAAGATAAAAAGCAGAAACAAAGAGATGAAGGCATATACTTTGAATGCGGGAAAAAGGGGCACTATGCAAAGGATTGTTAAACTAAGAAAGGAAAAGGAAAGTCAACAAAAAGGGATGCAAGCACAAACCACATGGAGGCAACCGAGTACGATGAGGTGGATATTAACTTGGTAGAATTGGAAAGCCTCCGGACGCAACCTGCACTAGCGATTAGGACCCGTGATGCCCTGGAAGGAACGGTCTTCATAGAGGGCCACCCGGCAACGGTACTATTCAACACAGGAACGATCGGTTGTAACATTACTAGCACTACCTGTATCTCCACCTATGGAATACCCATGAAACCCCTACCCCAACTAACAACAGTCAATATGGCAATGAAAGGTTCCCGCTCCTCAAGCCACAAGAAATGTGGAGTGACCATAGGAATCGGGAAAAAACAGTGGACAAACCAGGAGATGTTGGTAGGCAACTTGGCGAGATAGGACGCCCTGATTGGAATGCCATTCCTAAAAAGACACAATGCCCTGATCAGGTGTGGGGATACAGCAGTGGAGTTTCCCGATGAAAAACTGCGGGTGCTATGCAAACCAACAAGCGGGGAATTCCGAGCCGCTGTTTCAGACGCCACATCAGCAACACTGTTGGAAGAATACAAGGATGTATTTACAGATAAGGTTCCTGAAACACTACCACCTGTACGTAAGATTAACCACCATATTCGGCTAAAGAATCCAGCCGACCTGAAGAACCAACCTACATACTCGATCCCGGAAGCATACGAGGAGAAACTCATGAACTGGATTAACGAGAAGCTAAGGACAGGGGTAATTGTACAACAGGAAGTTCCCAGAGCGGCACCTATATTCGTGCAACCAAAGTCAGATGGGAGGATCCGCCCCCTGGTAGATCTGAAAGCCCAAAATGACAACACAATCATGGATAGTCCATCGATCCCCAACCAGCAGCAGATCCTAAACCGCATTGGATGCGCGAAATTTAGGAGTAAGATCGACTTAAGCGATGCATATTTCCAAACACGAGTAGACAAGGACAGCGTTAAGTTCAACTCATTCAAAACCCCATTTGGAGGATTTGTTAGCAAAGTAATGCTACAAGGAGGCATGAATGTACCAGCAACATTTATGCGAATTATGGAAGGCCTCCTGAGCAAATTCCTACATCATTTTGTATGGGTATACATTGATGATATCCTCATATTCTCAGACACCTCAGAAGAGCATGAAAACCACATACGCCTAGTGTGTGAGTGACTCAGAAAGTCAAAATTCTACGCTAGCAAAAGGAAGTCAGTACTGTTCGCAGATAAACTGGAAGTGCTAGGACACATAGTGGATAACCATGGAGTTCATGCCTCGCCCCAAAAAATATCGACAATTGCAGGATAGGAGACACCTCAAAACAAGAAAGAATTACAACGATTCCTAGAAATAGTAAATTATGGGGCCCAATTCCTCCGACACCATGCTACCCTAACACCACCTCTAACAGACTTAATGGGAAATGCCGAATTCATATGGACACCCACCCATCAGATGGCCTTCGAGATAGTCAAGAAGCGAATTGTTGATTACCAAGTCATGCGGCCAATAGACATACGGAGCAACGAACCAATATGGTTAGTTACCGACACCTCAGATTTAGGAATAGGAGCATGGGTAGGACAAGGACCCACTTTCGAGACGGCTCGACCAGCCACATTACACAGCAGGAAGTTCACCAACGCACAGACAAACTATGGAACTACAGATAAAGAGGCCTTAGCGATAGTGGAGGCACTTAACCGGTTCCACAATGTACTAATGGGAAATTCCTTCACAATGGTCACTGACCATCAGCCCCTGACACATCTACGAACGGCGAAGAACCCAAGTAGGAAGCAAGTCAGATGGCTTAGTGCCTTGGGAAAATACGATGCGAAGATAGTTTACACACTGGGAAGCACGAACTATTTGGCTGATGCTCTTTCCCGGATATAGAAGGGAGAATCAGACTTGAATCCACTCTATGTCCGCGATAATACAAAGGAATCGGATGACATCTCGGATAACACAGTCTACAAGCAAGAATGAAACACAATGGAGCCCGAGCAAGATATCTTCCCTACCTCCCCTCCTTACTCATACACGGAGTACCCCAACGAAGCACCAGTGCCCCCTGCAAGCCGCCACTCAATCACTGCGGGAAATGATTGGGGAGACAAGTGCACTATGCGCAGCACGCCACCCGAGGAACTCCAACATAGCAAGCTGCATTATTCGCACTGTTGCATGGACCATTGTCCATATCACCAAACTGAGATCAAGTTCACGAATAATCACCCCAGACGGCAACACAAATCAACTCCCCAACCTCCTAGCGAAGGACCAAGCCCCCCAAGTACAGAAATTGACCCAAGCCCCCCGGAATAGCCCATGATCTATGATTGGGAATGGCAGCAGACAGTTGGTGGAAGACCGAATAGTGCGGGAGAAGGGCCGTCCACCCTCATTCAACTAATGGCAAGATCAGATGCAATCCCTACAATACTGAATCCCGAAGCACCGGCATTCCGAAAGCCTGCCAGTCCACCACCGATGAAACGAGCAAAACTGGTGAAAGGTTTTAGCAATGAGACGGTAATCTCAGTTATGCCCCCAACAAGGGACGAATATAGGCGAGAGTTGTACGATGTCTTGGAAGACAACGAAGAAGAGGACCAACCTGAAGTGATCAGAGGAAGCGAGATCGAAGACGAGCGGGATATCAGACAAACAGTAAATGAGATGATTGGAACATTCCGGGCACACATGATTGCAGCATACCGGAAGGAACCAATATGGAAAAAGGTTAATGAAACAATGGACTCTGCAGGAGATTTATCCTCCTACACGGTCGCAAATGGAATGCTATATGCTAAAACACGATATGGGGAGGAATGCCTGTATATTCCAAAGGGTCCCGCATTCGGAAATACTATGCCAAGAGAGTACATTATAGCCGAGATCCACAATAAAGGCCATCATGGCACGGAAAGAAACTTACAGTATGCTACCGAGTACTTGTTTTGGCCTGAAATGTGTAAGGATTTCAGAGCATATGTGGCGCAATGCCACACCTGCCAAATGAACAAGGAACCCACAAAGCTACCAGAAGGAAAGGCCCAGACGATTATCCTACCATCGGAAATTTTCAAATCAATAGCCATTGACTTTGCTGGACCATTCCACAATTGATGAGGATATGACATGATTCTGGTCACCATTGATAGGTTCTCGGGATACACCTGGCTGATACTAACAAATAAGGAAGTAACGGCGATAACGACCTGGGAACTGCTACGCAATGGAATATTCACACCGCACAGCTATCCAGTAACGATAGTGAGCGACACAGACCCACGATTCAAGTTGCACATATCGAGACAACAATGCCGATCGCTAGGAATAGAGCATATAAAAGCAGCACTAGGTCACCATAAGTCGAACGGACAAGTTGAGAGGAAAATTCGAGAATTGAAAGCGGCTCTTCGAAACTTAGTCAATGCAAGACAAAACAATTGGTTTGACGCCATACCCGAAACAGCTGCATACTCAAATGCTGGATGGTCGGAAACCCTCGCTATGTCACCATCCAAAGCAATATAAGGAAAAAACTACCCACTACTCCCCCTGGCGAATTTCAAGAACTCCACAGTCCCAGCAGCCGATGAATTGTTAAACAGGCCCCAAGCAATCCGGAACACTGCATTCCACGCTAATAAATTAGCACAATTTAGGAGTACGAGGACAGCGGCAAAGCGATGCAGACACCACACTCCAATCGGGATAGGAAACCGGTTGCTAGTATATGGAAATTTATTTGCAACCAAATCAGGACAAAGCAAGAAACTCCAACCGCACTGGCGAGGACCATTCAAGATACGGGGATATGATGGCCATATGGAAAACTACATGGTAGAAATGGATCCAAGAATGTATAGAAATCGACAAGTGACATTCCACGCGTCCACAGTAAAAAGATACCTCCCAAATGACGATACCACATTCCCCGGAAGAAGCCACGCAAAGCCACACCCTATCATGGTTAACGAGAAACGAGAATGGGAAATAGAGGCTATACGAGACCACCGAAGGCGATACGACCGTGACCAATTTCTGGTAAAATGGGTAGGATATCCGGAAATGGAAAACAGCTGGGAACCCATCGAAGGATTAGGAAACACGATGGAAATTGTAAACCAATAGTGGGAGGAGAACAAACCAGAGAGCGAGCTACCCCCTACAATAAACCATGTAATGGTGGCATGGAGCCCAACCCTACCAGAAATCCAATACCTCTGCCCAGATACGGACCAAAACACGCAGGACGGGTTTTGGTCGGCCCATTTTGAAAGTGATTTCGAAAGCAGCGAAGATGAGAATCGAGTCATGGAAGATGAAGCCACTTAACTAGCGTGGCTAACTGGAATAGAGTACGGGGAATAGCAAACAACTAACGCACATACCATCCAATAGCCTTACGATGTCAAACTATAAGCAAGTGCCGTGGAGACTGCGCTATCAGCTAATGGGACTGTTGGTGAACCGTGATATTATCCCTAGACGATACCTTACACAGCGATTATTTATACACATTCGCAACAAATGCTTCGAAATAACAACAGAATCAACAGAAAGAATGTGGGGAGAAACGCTAAGCGATGTTTTCCGCTTCGGTAGTGGTTGCTACCTGAGTACAGAAAAATGTGATATGTGTGTGGAAACGGAAGAAACTGAAATTAAAATACCACATCCTCCCCTGAACACTTAAGCGAGGCGACTACCAGAGACTAGACCCGAAAAACGCTGAACACCTAAGTGAGACCGACACCGAGACATAAATACCATCCACCTATCCACAAACTTAGGAAGGAACAATAACAACAATACCCCTACCGAAAAAGATGTTACCTTTACACATTACCTTTACTCAGAAGAAACAGAAAATGTCGACTTATGAAGAAGTCAGCATAAAGGGTCCAGACCTCATCTGGGGATACCTGCTATACTGAGAAATCATCACGATGGACGCATACTGGAAGATATTCTACATCGATCACTGCAAGGATTGCGGACAAATCGATGTCGAAACGGAGGAATGGGAGGACCGGATAGTACGGAACTTCGTGGACCTACCATACTACTGGGAATCAGGTTGCTTTGTGCGTGGAGCACCCTGTCACGAGTGTTTCAAAAGATGGCTAGAAGGAGTGGAATGGATGTTACAGGATGATTTAAAATTGCGACAGGATAGCGATGACAATGAGGATGGGTCCTATGGAGGACTCTGGGAGAATAGCGGATCTACCGGCTATTAGGATTTCATTAAGTTATGTTTTATTTGGTGAAATTGTTATTTTATTTTGGGAGTGTAACCAGTACGGGTACTAGGTTATGTTTTATGTTTGGTTTCACAGTATTATTTGATACTTGTATTGTTTCGTATGCTATCGGTTGATACACACATTGTTTTATGTTTGGTTTCACAGTATCGTTTGATACTGGTATTGTTTCGTGTGCTATCGGTTGATACACACATTGTTTTCTGTTTGTTTTCACAGTATCGTTTGATACTTGTATTGTTTTGTGTGCTATCAGTTGATACACACAACGTTTTGAAATATCGCCCATACTAGAGATAAGCGATAGACTGTATTTAAAGACCGCTGATTTCCACGATGGAAACAGCAGACTTCAAAAAACAATATTCTTAATATACTTGGTTGAACGGTTACTTCTTTGATCTCCTATTACACCCCTTCGAAGCCTCCTTTAGTTATCAGCGCTCACTTCTTGTTGATCAAGAAGCCATCTCCTCCTATCGTACCCCTACGTGACTAGGGCCCGGCCCGAACACATTACAATTGGAGTCCCCTGCGATAGAGCTTCCAGTGCTCGCTCTTGATAGTGCCATACCTGTTCCAAGAACCCAGGTGATGCGGCACGCATCTGATGGAAACCCGGAACAGCAGAAGCTGGCGGCATGATGGGGGCGGTAGGAGATGGGTCAGGGATGGAGACAGGAACTGGTAGCGCTGTGGGTCTTGGGACAGCTATAGGAGGTATCGGCATTGCCACCCCCGGTATTGCGGGTGGAATGACAGGAGCAGGGGTCAGACGAAGAGTAGAGTCAGGCATATCCGGGGCCATAATACCCTTTAGTTTGGACTTCCTTTTCCTTACCCGATGTCCATCAGTTGGCCCGACCATGGGGCTGCCCGAACGACTGCAGGCAATCGAGTGAGGGACTGACAGGAAGCCAGTAGATGCTCTTGAGAAGGAGGAGGTATAGCTGTAGCCATCACCTTTGAGGCTTTCCAACATCCGGATACCGATGTGGCCCAGGTACGCCCACCATTGATCGTCCTGGGCTCTCATGGCCAATTCCATGCCAAAGTTCTCCAGCTTGGTATGGATGTGTGGGAGTGGGGGCACGGCCTCTAACATCAGTACATCGTTCCCAGAATCAATACTATACCCGCCTTCAAAAGCCTTCTCCAAGGCTGCCATCCGAGTTTTTAGTGCATGCTGATCCCGTAGCATCCGTAGGTATACCTCCTGTTGTACATTCATCTATTCCACCACTGCCGTGGTGATCTGTTTTCAGAACACCCTCCGCTGCTGGGTGTTCCAATGCCTCAGTTCCCACTTTGCTTCCTCAGTCGACTTGGATACCTCCCGGACAATGTAAGGTTCGACAAACTCACATGTGAACTCACTGAACGGGACCCCTTCAGGCAGGGGAGGGGTCATGTTATACACAAGGGTAGGGTCTTGGAAAAATGAGAGCACCGCAGCGTGAGGGTCTCTAAGCATGAGATCAACGCATTCAATAGGTAACTGGATAGGGGCGGCCTCCAAAAGCAACTGGTAGCCATCCCAGTCAATACCACGAACATCCACAAAAACCGACGCGCGAAACGTGTTGGCAGCCAGTTCGTCAAGATCAAGGTCTGAATCCGAGTTGGATTCCATTCTGGCTCGACGTTCGGTACTAGCCATTGCGCTTTCCACCGTGGGCTACTTGTTCTAGACAAGATTACCAGTATTCACGCAAGGCCAGTGCTGAAGGTTGAAAACAATTAATCACAAGAGGAGTTAAGCGAGAAGGTCGCTTAACAATATACTGTAACGGGGGCTCCCTAGGAAGATGGATCCCAAGAGTGCAACCGCACTGCACAACTTCAAACTTATCGCCAAAGCTCGCACAATGTAAGAGTAAAGTAAACAGTAAAACTTAATATCGTTGAGCCTGACACTTCACTCAATTAAGGTCTTGAGAGGATTGCTTGTTGGAGTAGGAGAGTTCACGCATAGACGTTCAAGTAGTTTTATCTTATGCCAGAAACTCCCCAATCAGTTTACTCCAACTATGCGAGCATGCACACTTCTCCACTAAGGATAGTCTGACACGTCTCCTAGCACACCTTACGGGTATGCAAGTGTCAACACACTCTAGTCAGTGTTCACCTCATACGAGTATCATTTCTGTGGCACATTCTCAATTTGGCTGCCGGAGTGAAAACCCCGTAGCATCGGTGTCTTGCCAGTGTCCAACAGTTAAGACGCTTGATGAACTAGACTATTTATGACACCCTTCCCATGTGCAGTGATCTCTACTTGACCCCAGAAGCTACCGTGAGCGGTTTATTGATCTACTATTTACGAGTCTCGGCCTTCTAGTATCTTCCGCAGTATATGGTGGTCCGGGAGTGATCCAATGAGTGCTACCCATGACCACCACCTCGGATCCACCTTACCTGTGGTAGGAACCATGCATTTAGTGTCTCTGCACTTCCCTTTCAGAGCCTATGGCGTTGGGAGCACGTACAGGCTTGGTAGGTGTAAAACTCTCCCGCTCGCCCTGGCACCAGCCAGGACTACCTTCGTGACCCCCACGGTTAACCCCCGTTAACCCCGTCAGTTTTGGTCCCTCTTACTCCTAACAACTTGGAGGAGGTACTCCACCTTCCACCCTATGCCCCCTTGTATATCCTGCGAACAGCTTATGGTCGACTGGACGGCAGCAACGTATACAGTATTACAAGTAGGCCTCCCAAGATGCTTCTTTGCTAGAGTGTGCACAACTACACACCCATTTGCTTATGACGTCCGGGCCTCAAGGCGGGGCCAGAGTGGCATAATAGAAATAATGTCTCCAATTTACAGCTTCTTCGGAGCTGCATAGCTAGCCCAATAGCATCTCCCGGAACCTCAGCTTCCAGTATTATGCTTGGTTTCGCGTGACAAACATTCCCGTCATTTTTTCCGAACTCCGCGAGAAACTTTGTATTCAAAGGTAGGGTAACTGAGAACCTTTGACAGGGAAACCTGAGCCCCAAGGCAGTGTAACCTGGTCCTGAGGGTAGGGTAACCTTGCCTGGTGTACAAGGGAACTTTACCCTGTTACCCTGTCTATTACGTCGCCACCGATAGACTTCTCTGACCTTTGTCCAGTGACCTAGCACAGCTGAGTAAGTACTCCCTCAGAGGTCCCTAACTGTGCTGACACCACTCCCGGGTGTATCTAAGTACCTAAGTACCCTTACAAGCTGGTTCTGTTCATCTTGGAGCCCGGGCCATCAGGTCTCCGTAGGTCAAGGTCTCCCTTACCTGCCAGTTCCTACCAGTTTGCCTCCAGGCTACCTGTATGGGTGTAGGTTCTGGCTGCCACAGCTCATGTATGCTCAGTCGTTACAGTACCATAGTCGTGGGGATTGGTTGAGGCCATAGATGGCTTTCTTTAACTTCCAGACCTTGCCTGGCATAGAATATCCTTCCAGGGGCTCCAGGTAGATTTCCATCTCTATATTGCTATATAGGAAGGCACTCTTAATGTCGCTTTGTTGGAACTTGTAACCACGTTTGACAGCTACTCCTAACAGGACTCTCAGACATTCTAACCAAACAACTCGGGCATAAACTTCTTCATAGTCCTCGCTCGGAGCTTGGTTGAAACCTTTTACCCAGTACTGTGCTTTCCGATGTTCGATGATACCATCCTTCTTGACTTTGACCTTATAAAGCCATCATCCAGTTAATCCCTTTTTACCACTTGGTTTATCCATTTCCACTCCTACTTCTCGCTTTCTCAGTACCTTCATCTCTTCATCTATGGCATCCTGCCCTTCTTGTTTCTCTTGCGATTCCATAGCCTCTCCATACGTATTCGGGTCTAGTATGTGATACATGAGACCAACAACCGTATGCCTTTGAAGATTGTCTTCTTCATTCTGCAGCTGTTCATCAAGTTCCTCTCTTCTTTCTTGGAGAAGTTGCTTCTCATCCTCGGTTAAACCTTCTAGCTTACAATCTCATTCGTTTCCTTTTATTTGGCGTTGTAGAAACCGCATCTTCTTTTCCACTTGAAGTCGGTTCCCGTCTTGTGCTTTTTGCGTCGGGGTTCATTCTCAAGTAGAATGATGGGATGCCAGTGGTTCTGAGGAGCAGGTATTTGGAGGAGGAATTGGTGTTGACTGGAATTCGTCGGGCATAGAGGGATTCGGTAGTGGTACTGGTGTTGTTAGTCTTGACGGTGTAGATGTTCCGTCTTCATCAGTATGCTCTAAGTCACTGGATTGATCTGACTTTTCCTGCTGTAACCGGCACGGGTTACTAGGGTTTTATGTTTGGTTTCATAGTATCTTTTGATACTTGTATTGTTTCGTGTGCTATCGGTTGATACACACAATGTTTTATGTTTGGTTTCATAGTATCTTTTGATACTTGTATTGTTTCGTGTGCTATCGGTTGATACACACAATGTTTTATATTTGGTTTCATAGTATCTTTTAATACTTGTATTGTTTCGTGTGCTATCGGTTGATACACACAAT
>PYWC01000012.1:2422176-2447582 GCA_003182015.1 Tuber magnatum
TGAGAATATTTGTATCTAAGTCACTTGCACTTGTGATAGTGGAGTAGACGTAGTGAACAAGATATATCTTTAAGACTCATAGATTAATCCAAGCTTGCACGCTCTTCTAACTGAAAGGAAAAATACACCCCTATTTATACCCTTCTATGGTTACGCGAACACTGACTCATACCAAGGAAATCTATAGAACCTGCTAGAATCTTCTAGCATAACAAAAGATCATGTGACTGTGTCACATGACCGACACAGTCACACCACCATACAGGAATAGGATAACGTAATTTTGAACAACTGCACAACTGACTTTACTGTGAATCGCTGACCACCTGGCGGGAAGGTGCGGAAAAATATCGGGCCGGCTAGTGCAACACCGCGACAACAAAGATGTTTTCCCTAATGGCCTTACAGTATCATATCCTCCACCTGCACACCCCGCAGAACCTGTTGCAGTATCATACCAGCGTTGGCGAGTTATGATACTACAATGGAGTAGATTAGTCAGAATTCTTGGGTGATGTCCAAGGTAAGAGCCCCTACCGTACGAGTACAAGTTATGATACACTCTGGTGAGAGATCGTCATGTCAAGATGGCTGCCCGAAAGCGGTAGTTTACATATCCTGCAGTAGAGTACCGATAGAGGAAGGGCCTCAAGAAAGTCCAAGCTTCTTCCCCTTCTTCTTCTCCTTCTTCTTCTCCTTCTTCTTTTTCTCCCTCTTCTTCCTCCAAAGTCCCTGCTTGACAGTTATTTCTTGGTACTCGGGATATGCCGATTGGCAACCAACTCCAGGCGCGCGCTCAGTGCTCAGCCGCAACTCACGCTTTGCGTTTCTAGGCAATCCCCACCTCAGCCTTCGGGGTTGTTACCCCCTCCCGCCCCTTCCTCCTCTTCCTGCTTTCTTCCCGCAAGTCCATTTTCCCCGTCCCTAACCTCGCCTCCTAAACGACGAATCAAACCTGACAAAACAGACAGCCTCCATTTAGCAGGGGAAAATACGCGGGCACTTCTGGCAGAGGCATACATCTTCGGTTCAATCACAACTTAAAAAGTTTGCCGTGTGTCAACTTGCCGTGATAACAAACATTTTTCAATATGGACAATACCACCTCAACTGCAGTAATAGCTGAGCTTGAAGCTACCCCTCCACGGGGCAAAGATGCAGCAACGAGCACCGAACCCAAGGACGATGTCAAGGTCATGGTGGTGGGTAGCACTGAGCATGAGGGCCTCAAACTCCTTTCAGGAACAGAAAAGTCTGGGGTAAACACGCAAATCCTGGAGGTATATATTATAACGTCGGATCACGGATTACAGCCACGGCTAACAGGATGCCATTCAATACAGGAAGTCAGGCAGGCCAAAATGAAGAACCCAGCGGTTCTGGTCAACGTAAGCAGTTTCGCCGTATCAATATTATCAACTAGGCTAACAAACAAACACAGCTCCCGTCATCGCCCTCAGCTCAGGTATGCCTTCGCCCACCATTTTGACGAAACTATCACATCCTGGGCCGACTGACAACTTACCACCGGGTTAGGCGTACGAGGTCACCCAGCAAGCTAAGCCAGACGATGGATATTTCGAGCCCGCCTTCAACGAGGCAGAGGAGGCAGCCGCGGCAGAGGCGGCATCTAAGAGTCCATGACCCCGAGACAGCACGTTTAAGAATTCATAAAGTTATTCACAGCGGCGACGACGGCGTTATGTTTTCTTATTCCAGCTCAGCCACGGTTACATGTTCTCCTGTGTCTATCCCCCGCTTTTGAAACTCTTGAGGACTTTCGGAAACAGGATCCGGGTGAACGGGTTGAGGTGGGGAAATTTGGATTTGACATTGTACTCAATGCGGTTTATTTTTCTCTTTTTCTTCTTCTCTGGGGTGAACAGTGGTTTTGAATTTAAACGCTATTAAATGCTTCCTCGGCGCAGTTGTTTATTCCGAACCATTATGGGGTTGGTTTGAGATGTAAACATGAGTTACCGGTGTGACCGGAGTTGGGCTGCCCCGGTGGGAGCTGAGATTATGGTTAAGTTTCGCGGCGGGTTCGGCCAGCGTTACACATAGAAGTGGAGAATCTCGAAACTCGTAAAAAGGAACAACTGCTCACAAACCACGGCAAAACAAGTTAGCGAAGCCTGCCAGGAACAAACAGCAAGTCGATCGCGATATTAACCGAGTGGATTACCATTCACCACAAATCACTCGGACCCTGACACCCAGTTTCCCCCGCACTTTTATTTTCTTAGCTATGATATGACATCACAAACACTGAACCCCTAGCTCATCTGAGTAGATATCATAATACGATACTCTAGTATGATATCATAGCTCCCGGAGGGCTCGGAGCTCGCTTAAACCCTGACTGGGTAGGTATAAACAAACCACTAGTTTTCCCAAGCTTTAGTCAAACCCTGCCCTATCTGGGTTAGGGTTCCCCGAGGGTGCCAAGACCCCTCCCCGAGCGGCTCCAAGGGTATACCCGTAATAATAATTATTATGATACCAAAAGGAAAAAAAAAAAACTGCGAGAAAAACTCTAATACTCTATCAACCACATTTCCCTGGCCTATCTTCCCCACCACCACCAACTGGCCCTTCTCTACAAACAAGTACCATACAACTTCACCGGGGGGGGAAGAAGAGGAAAAAGAAAAGGAAAGAAACCCAGCACAAAAAATCACCCAATTGACCCCCCCTCGGACAGATAGAATAAGGATAAACCCGGCGAAAACCAGGGCACCATGTCCCTAAAAGTCACCCAACAAAACGGCATTTCAGTGTACACAGTCTCAGGCAGCCAGACAACCCGCTCGCTGCCGGACTGGCTCGCGTGCAAGCGCAAGCGTAGCCTGCGCTCAGACGCGGCCTACAACTCCCGCATCGAGCTAATCCAGGACTTTGAGTTTGAGGAGGCGAGCCAATGCGTGCGTGTGAGCCCGGACGGGGAGTACGCGATGGCGACGGGGACGTACAAGCCGCAGCAGCGCGTCTACCACCTGCCGTCGTCGGCGCTCAAGTATGCTCGCCACACTGGGTCGCTGAATTTGAAGTTTGTCCTGCTGTCGACGGATTATACCAAGAGTCTGCATTTGCAGACGGATCNTACATCTGTGTGAACTTTTGGCGATAAGTTTGAAGTTGTTTGGTGCGGTCGCAACCTTGGGATCCATCTTCCTAGGGGTGCCCCCGTTACAGTTGAAAGCCGACTTGGTTTCAATGTCCTTTGACTTTAGTTTCACATGCGTGGTTTTATTCTGATTGCATGTCGTACAGTGAAAGTCTGATGGAGGAGTGATAGGAGTAGCGTCCTTGTAACAATCCTTAATCACGCTTGAATGTCCAAGGACTTTGTGCCGTTCTTCGTAAACAGAAACAAAAGACTTCTCATTACTCATCCTAACATACCACAACCCATTCTTTTTGTCCGCAACCATGAAAATCCTCCTTTCCTTCTCAAACATCCTTCTTCTTTTTTCTACCGTAACCTTTACTCCAACATCGTCCAATCGGGATTCAGATACCAATGAGTATCGAAACGTGGGTACATACATTGCTCGTTTGAGGATGACTGTATGTTTGGTCCCATCCAACAGGCGCACGTAGGGGTAAGCATCTCCAGATGCAGTTGCCTAGTAAATTCTGCCGTCTGCTGTTACTATCTTTTCGGAGGAAGGCGTAAGACTTTGAAGGTTACCTGAATTGGGTGAAATGTAGTTCAATGCTCCTGAATCACATAACCATTCCATTGAGACTTTCCCAGTTGTTGTACTACAGACAACCTCTTTCTCCAATGTAGGAGGTTCCTTGGCTTTCACCATCAGAACCGTGACTGTTGCATCGGTAACAGCTGCGGTGTTTGGTTTGTTGTCCCGTTTGTTCTTCTTAGCTTTGTCCCTTGAAAGACCTCGACATTTGTTGGTGTTGTGAGTATCGCTTTTCCCACCTCTTGCTGCACACCATGTGCAATGCATCTGTTTCTTGTTCTTGTAAGGTACTGACAGTACCTTTTCCTCCTCTTTACCTTCTCCTTTTTCTGCTGCCCTACTTAAGAAGTAATCCCGAACGTCTACATATCTGGTTGTCTTTCTTGCCGACAAGACATTGCATAGATCAGGGTGCAATTCGTTGATAGATAGCATGAAGACAGTACCTGTAACTTGTTCGGGCCGGGCCCTAGTCACGTAGTGGTACGATAGGAGCAGATGGCTTCTTGATCAACAAGAAGCGAGCGCTGCTTACTAAAGGAGGCTTCGAAGGGGTGTAATAGCNGTTACTTCTTTGATCTCCTATTACACCCCGCTCGAAGCCTCCTTTAGCAAGCAGCGCTCGCTTCGTGTTGATCACGAAGCCATCTGCTCCTATCGTGCCGCTACGTGACTAGGGCCTGGCCCGAACACGTTACACCTGCTCTTCTCTTTCTATTGTTCGTTGAAGATATTCAAGCGATACCCCTTTTGTCTTTCCAAATTTCGCATCCCTTGCTTCGATCACAGTGTGCCACTTAGGTATATAAACATGGTAAATTGTCGCACTGGAAGTGTAGCCGACTAGGTGACCTTCTTCTGCTGTCTGGTCAAACTTTCCTCACTTCTTAGCTGAGATATGTACCATGACATCGGCGAACCAGGGATAGAGATGACTTATCGTGGGTTTCGTTTTATATAGTCGCTCGAAGGATGTTGTTTTTATTGACGAATGCCACCGACAATTATAGATATAAGCCGCTGTGGAATAGGCTTCACCCCATAATGATCTTCATTCAGGTGGCATCATACGTCGTACCATTGTTGTAAGGGTATGGTTCAATCTTTCTGCGACTCTGTTCGATTATGGGTTGTAGGCTGGTGATGTGATGTGGATGACTCCTTTTCTTTTTAAGAATTTAGACACTTTCTGGTTAAGGTATTCGGTTCCTTGGTCACTATGCAAGCACTTGACTCGTTTACCGAATTGAGTAAGTACTATTTCCCAGAAGTGTTTTATGGCAATTTTGGCTCCGTCTTTTGTCTTTAGTAAGTAAATCCAATAATACCTAGTATAATCATCTACGAACATCATGGAGTAGAGATTTTTTCCCAGCGTAGATGTGAACATTTGACCACTAAGATCTAAGTGGACTTTGTTGATGTAACGACCCAGCATACGTGAGCTATGGTAGCCGGAACCTACACCCATACAGGTAGCTCGGAGGCGAACTGGTAGGAACCGGCAGGCAAGTGAGTACTTGACCTACGGAGACCCGATAGCCCGGGCTCCGAGATGAGCAGACTTAGTGGACACAAGTATTTAGGTACATGGCTACGCCCAAGGTTGGTGTCAGCGTACTTAGGGACCTATGAAGGGNGCGTTCTCGGTCCCCCAATCTCTGCTGCCGATTTGTACGACGTCTTTGGTCAGCCAGTGAAGCCGGGCGTCACAGCTTTGGAATTCAACCCCTCTGGCTTAACCCTGGCTGCTGGCAACTCGACAGGGAAAATAACCCTCTACGACATCCGCTCCCCAAACCCCCTCTTAACCAAAGACCAAGGTTACGGCTTCCCCATCAAAACCCTAAAGTTCCTGCACTCCTCCAATTCCGACACCCGTGGCGTAGAGACCGCCTACGAGACAACCTCCACCCCAAAAGTCCTCTCGGCCGACAAGCGCATCATAAAGATTTGGGACCAGGCAAGCGGGAAGCCATGGACGTCCATCGAACCATCGGTGGACATAAACGACGTCTGCGTAGTGCCCAACTCGGGCATGCTTTTCACCGCCAATGAAGGTCGGGAAATGCACTCATTCCTCATACCGGCACTCGGCCCATCACCCTGGTGGTGCGCCCACCTAGACACGCAAATCGAGCAACTCGCGGACAAGCACATCAACGATCCAGACGCCTACATCACCGATACCGCAGGCACTGGTGAGGAGGTGGTAACGTACGACAACTACAAATTCCTAACAAGGACTGAACTGAAGCAACTGAACCTCGACCATCTCATTGGCGGCGGCCACGCCACCGATGGAAGGAAGAAGGCCACTTCCGGAGGAGGCCTGGTACGGCCATACATGCACGGCTACTTTGTCGACCAAAGACTCTACGACGAAGCACGACTAATCGCCGACCCATTCGAATGGGAGCGCGAGCGGAAACGCATGGTAGCAGCAAAGATAGAGAAGCAGCGTGAGAGCCGGATCCGCTCCACCCGCTCCACCGCAAGAGTCAAGATCAACAAGCGGCTGGCAGAGAGATTGACAGCGCTAGAAGGGAAACTGGCGAAAGCCAACGGAGAAAAAGGCAAGGATGAAGAGGGAGAGGGAGAGGGAAGGGTACTAAAGGACGCACGCTTCGCCCGCCTCTTCCAAAACCCAGACTTTGAAGTAGACGAAACATCATTGGAATTCCGACAATTAAATCCAAGCACTAACCCCCTCCACTCCCCTCCTGCTCCTCCTCCCCACACCCGTAAAACAGTGATAGAACGGGAACAAGCATCCTCCTCATCCTCATCCACATCCTCCTCAGAGTCCGAAAAAGAAGACAAACAAAAGCACAAGCAGCAACCACAAATGCGCATCTCAACATCCTCCTACAAAAAGGCAAACCACAGCACTCGAGGCTTCGCCCCTCCGTCCGTGCAAAAGAGGCGCAATCGCGAGAGATCGTTTGGCGAGCAGGTCTCTTCCATCAAGGATCGGCCGCGGGCCGCGAGGGTTGTGAAGAATATCGNTGTGTGTATCAACCGATAGCACACGAAACAATACAAGTATCAAACAATACTGTGAAACCAAACATAAAACCTTGTGTGTACCAACCAATAGCGCACAAAACAATAACCTAGTACCCGTACCGGTTACACTACTCTTGACTCCTTCTGCTTGTGTCCAGGCATGTATCGCGGTTCAGAATTCGTCAGTTGTTTCATCATCAGCAGATGAGCATCGTTGGACAAGGTGGTTCCATGCTGTTTCAAACTTTGTAGCATGGTTGGAGATGGATTGGGTGGAGGCAAGTTTGATTTTCCAGATGGCTTCAAGTAGCATCATGTTGGTGGCAGGAGTTTCTTTGTCGAAGCGGTCTTTGAACGCTTGCCAGACTTCTGCTGCTGAACTTTTGGCAGAGATGTCGGCATGGTAGATGGAGTTTACTGCTTGGTAGAGGTAGAATCTGGCCTTTGTGTCCTTTTTCTTCCATGTAGTAACTTTTGCGGCATTATCAGCTGCTCTGATCGTAGGGATTTCAGGCTTCTTTTCCATTCCGAGCACAACTTCTGATAGTCCGAGAACTTCAAAGGCAACCAGCCAGGCTTGCGCCCAGGTCTGGTAGTTCTCTTGTCCTTGTAGTTTTGGGTAGTCAGTTATGGACAGCTTGAGGACAGTTTAGGTATCATTTGACATACTGATTTATCGTGGTACGTTTCTGATTACTGTCGTTTCCGATCGTCTGTTTTGTGGAAGAGGTCGGTTTCTTTGTGACCAAAATCGCCAACTACTTATTTCGCCTCGGTTCCTGAGTACATCATAGCATAATTCATCGTAGTATTTTTCACAGCAGGAAGGGAGAAGATAATCAGATGAAAGAGGGCGTATTTTGTTGCAATGAGGACAATTCCACCAGTCTAGTGTGTCAAAGTACTGGCAGGCCAGGTTGGTTTTTGTTGAAGGAGGTATTTGAGGGGAGGATTAACGGTATACACTCGCTTAGGAGTGCACTTATGGCCTTGTGCTATATGGTGTTCAGGTTTGCGCAAGATCTCACAAATCTGGGCTCATAACCTGAGAATATTTGTATCTAAGTCACTTGCACTNTGGGCAGGGAGGGCAGGGAGGTGGAAGGGGAAAGCCGGCTAGTGAGAGGAGGAGTGCTAGTGGGAATGTATTCCGCCGGGAGGGGTTGGGCAGGTAGACTGGTTTTTGGCTTTGGGCTTCGATAGATGTTATAGGTGGACGGGAGAAAAAGTATTGACATAACGACGGTGGGCGGAAAAGTCGTGTTTCGCCCGTTCAATGTAATATTAGTGTGTTGGTTAGCTAGCCAAGGTAATGATCACGTGTACAGTGTAGTGCACCATCACAATCAACCGACGCAAGTCCGAACGGAGCTAAACAAAGTCTTCGAGAGACGAGACAATTACTTGGACTACGCAGCAATTCTGCGTACATCCCTCTTCCCCTTCCCCTTCCCCTTCCCCTTCCCCTTCCCCCTCGTCCTCTCCCCGTCCCCAGAAGAACAGGAACAAGAACCAACCAACAGACATAGGCTCATAACTTCTATTCCAAACAATCCAATCCGGTCCAAATCCCAAGTCCACACCAATCCACCACCCCCTTTCCTTCTTTCCATCCACCACATCACTGGAGGAAGAGGTTATGAAGTCCAGCACCAAAAAAAAAAGCTAAACAATGTCCAGGCCCCCTGAGAGATATCCAACTGAAGAGCAGTAGTACTAGTAACATCCACCTTAGCGGTTGGAATGGGAAAGGAAAAGAAAAAAATAAATAAATAAAAATAATAATACAAGGAATTAAGCCCCATTCGGGAGGAGTCATGGTGAATCACTAGCCGTGCTGGGGGTAATGGTAAGGTAGTAGTAAGGGTGGAAAAAAAACTCATTAGAATAGGAATTTAAGATGCGCACAAAATCAAGGGCGGAAAGGAAAGCAAAGTACGCCGGAACAAAGGGAAAAAAGGGAAATTTTAAACATAAAAAAGGCCAAGCCAAATCCTCCGAGGAAGAGAGGAAGAATGAATTAAGTTTCGTTATTTCGCAAAAAAGAGCCCTATACCACTGGCGCGCCATTCCTCCCCAAATTCCGTCCAATACTACTAAACAGATGTGAAGGTGGCAATCGCTCTTGTATGTCCGGAGATTGTCCTCTAGGCGAAGGCGTGGTCGGCATGGGGACGTATCCCTCGCTGCGGCGGCGAATGTATGCAGCTAGCACACCCAGGCAGACGAGCAGGAAGACAAGGCCAAGCGCGATGGCGAGGGAAATCAGGATTACGAAGCCTCTTGCTAGTTTTTTGCCTTGAATATTTTGTTAGTAAGTGGTAAGAGGGGAGTACGAGAGGGGGAATGAATTAACCTCCAGGTGAAAATTTCTGTTGTTTCTGAGAGAACACGGAGACAATTGTTCCCGGTTGGCTGTCTGCAGTAGTGGTAAGGAATAGGGGCTTCCAGTTTGTGCCATCAAAGGTTGCGGCAGAGGCGTTGCCAAAGTTGGGGAGATTAAGGGATCCCATGACGAGGAGGATTTGATTATCGTCGAGGAAGTCATTAGAATCGTTACCGTCTTGGAGTTCAAGAACTTGGACGCTCCTGATGACGGTATTGTCCCCGAGACCAGCTATTACAGAACTTAGCAAATAGATATAAGGGAACATTTTTGGACAACATACCCAAAGCTTGAAACTTGCCATCACTCTTAAGCTTCATCACATAAGCGGCCCCGCCGTTCGCACTGGTGCCGGAAATGAAGATTGAATCAATAGTATCGGCATTCACAGCAACGCTGGTAACAGGTCCAGGGATATTAGTAATATCACCCTCAAAGGCACGCCAACCACTAGCCTTCGCATCGTAGATCGCGAGATAAGTGGTAGTATTATTGATGCTCATGGCACCCCCAACAAGCAGGGTATTAACATCGACCCAGTATAGAACGTTAACTTGCCCAGAGACATCAAGACCAGGGGCCTCCCATTGCTGAGCAGTGTTGTCAAAGATGCAAAGGGCTGGGCAAGGAAGGGAGCCGGCTTGGTCAAACTTCCCGGCAACATAGATCTGCCTCTTATTACTGGGGCGACGGGTGATCGCATGAACTTCCACGCCATTGGCACCTATCATCTTTGTTAGTCCAACTGCCCATCAACACAGAGGAGGGAAAGGATAATTACCCCGAAGCCCAACAGGTTGGTTCTTGCTGGCGAACGACATCGTGGACATATCCCACACAGCTACTCCATTAACTTCGTTATCGCCAACCTTACCGCTAATTGAACCACCAATAAACAGTAATTGATCGACAATAAGCATCGAAAGAACAAGGCTAGAAGCATCAAGCAAATTTCCTATCCCAATGACAGAATTATTCGACGACTTGTTATCAATGATTACGACATTGTTGACAATTCCATCATTACCCCGGGCAGAAAAGTGACCGCCAAGGATAGTGTAGTTCTTGCCGTTGCTGAGATAGAATGCTCCAGTGACGGCGCCTGCGAAACCCGAGGAAACGACAGCACGCTTCCGGTTAGCAGGGCCCTCCTGGTTGACAAGCTGAATAGGGAGGGCTTGGACATCGAGGCCGTTCTTGGAGCGAAGAGACACGGCACCAGGCGCTGTGTCGGTCTGAGAAGACATGGAACCAGAATAGAGGATATTGCTGTTCGGAACATTGATGGAAGCCGAAAGAATACCGCCGAGTGAGATGCTCTCATTGGACATTCGTTCCAACCATTGTTTTTCAGACGGAATCCAGACAGCGAACCCCGAGACATTCACAGCACCAGCGTTGGCACTGTCCGCTCTGATCGTGGTGAAATCACCAGAGACAGCAACCCCGTCCCTTGCTCCACGGGTAAGGTTCAAAGAGATATGGACCAGTTCGCTGACACGGCCATTGACACCAGCGCCCAATCCACCCCATTCCTTCGTCTTAGTATTATAACTAGCAACAAAACCTAAACCAGCTGTGGAGCTAGAATTGGTGTTTTGAAATTGGCCACCAACATATAGGATATCTCCTTGAAGCAGCAGAGAGTTGACTGGCGCATCCAAACCACCCTTAGCTACAGAAGCAACGCCGCCGGGACCAATAGTAAAGATATGTTGAAAGCTATCATCCTTGGCTGAAAATTCACCGGCTACATAGAGGGTATCATCCTTGGTAACGACCGCCTTAACCTTAGCACCGGTGCGCAATCGGCTTCCAGCAGTACTAATGACCGATTTGGCAACATCAGAAGCTTTCGGGACATCGGTCTGCTTAGGGTCAAACTCATAAAGTCCATTCAGCTCCAAAGAGCTAGAATCAGAGCCATCCTCACTCGTCCCGGGGCGTGTCGAGTTGCTGAACATCACGAACTGAACCTTCTGGGCAACTATATTGACGACGGGGAACGATTGACTGGTAGCGGGAGTGAGAGTGACCCTGGGACGGAAGGTATCATCAGCAGCATCGACAAATCCTCTGTACACAGTATCATATTTAGCGAAATCGTTGGTCTGATAGTAAGGCGGCGCCGGCTGAGGAGCTCCAGTCTTGGTATAAGTCCCGGTAACATTAACTTGGCCTCTGGAAGGGCAACTACTGTCTTGTCGACAACCTGGTGTGTACATAAGCACAGAATACTCCCCAGACTGCTGGATATGCGGCTCAAAAACAACAGAAGCAGACCCTAACTGAGTCATGTTAAGGTAGGTAGAGAGGTACTCCGAGTCCGCGTCGAGACCCATGGTCTCGATCCACCGCCCGGTGGAAACGGAGTTAGACTTGGCGGGAGCACCTGCGCATGATGGCTGGTTCAAGTCCGTTGACGCAAAAGTAAAAATGTCTATGAAGATTTATTAATTTCCGTATCAACAACTCGAGACAACAACAGAAGAACAATGCAACATACCATCTTGGAACAACTCAATTCCAGCAAGTCCACCACCAACACCGTAAAAATCAAGAATATCCACACGAATGGTGTTCATGCCAACTTCGTTCACGAAAAAAAAGTCCTCGAACTCTGCCGTAGCGGAAAGAGGGCACCAAGCATCGCAGTGCGAGGATGTATTGGTTACGGGATCCGTATAGGTAAGGTTCATTATTCCGTTGATAGGGAGCGCCGTGAACCTGAAAAGTTTCGTCCCACGCCCTTCAAAGTTGGCGTTGCGTATTCTCAACTTGGTGGGCCTAAACGAGAACTTGAACTGCGCGGTCCAGGATCCCCTCTGCCCATCCCTCAACAGCCACTGCTTCTCCTTCCCGGTCGAGCAGACAATAGCGGCAGGATCGCGAAACTCACTCAAGTCAGTAGTCTGTTCGTCAGTAATTGTCGTCGAGACCAGATTAATGGCCTGGGCATGTCTGACACGGGGACTCGATGCATTGACAAGGTTATTAAAGGCGCCACCAAACACAATCGTATTATTAGGAGATTTGGTGATCGTCTTGACTGGCTGATCAAATCCGTCAAACGGGAGGTCCGTCCACCCTGTCCCATCCACCCAAGAAATAGCATTACTAGAGTTCGAACCCATAAAATCTCCACCAACGTAAACCGTATTCGTCTCCTTATCGCAGAGCAAAGCCTGAACCTTCCCTACCAGCCCATTGAGGGCTGTCACCTTTCCATCCTGAGGATTGAACAACGCCACACCATTAACCGGCACATTGCCCAGACTCGTGAAATTCCCACCAACAAATATTCCCTTTACCGTCCCATCCTTCAACTGGTGCACACAGAGAGCCTGTATCGCGGCATCAGCCGAGGCCAGCGACGCGAATACCCCGTTGGGCAGCTGTGACAATAAACTCTCGGACCCATTGGAAAAGGCTGACGACCCAGTTTGACCCAGGTACTGGTAGATGGAGATTGCATTGAAGTCACCCGCGAGAGCGACGTGACCGAGGCCGTCGAGGTTGAAGGATGGTTGCGAAACCAAAGTTACGTTTAAAGCACTCACTAACACGGCGGACAGGGAGAGCACTCCCCACAACCTCCGCGATAGAGAAGAAGTCGGAGCAAGCAATGAGGGGGGCCTCATGCTTGTGCCAACCTTGAGGAAAGCGAAGGAATTAAAATATCTTGGGATCCACGATGGCTACTGAGAGACCCCTTGCGGTGGGAAGAGATAATAATGATGGCGTTTGAAGTTTCGAGGTTGGTGGAGGAGGGGGAGGAGGAGGAGCTAAAGCTGGACGGCCGAAGAAAAGAAGGGAAAAGAAGGAGTCACGGCAGGGCTGGGGCGAGAGAGAGATGGGAGTTCGGGTTGTGGGGGGGTTGATGGATTTCGGGTGGCCGGCAAAATGACAAGTACTAATTGGATGCAGGAACCGCCAGGACCCAAATCCGAACGGTCAACTCGAAAGCAAGCAACACGGTTGGGAACTGCCCATGAGGAGGTAAGAGGTGGAAAAATACGAGAAGAAAAAGTACCCACCTTGTGTGGAAGTGATCGAGATGTATCAATCAACTTTCACCAGGAAAAGAAGAAGAAAAAACTCACCAAGCAAGTGCCAGGTCAGTGGGCGGACAACAAAAAGAGAGAGAGAGAGAGAGAGAAAGAGTCACCACTGGCTGGGTGCGGTGTTGTTTGTATGCATTCGTTGGCCGACTGGGAGGGAGAAAGTGGGAAGGGAAGGGCAGGAATTGCAGGTCTCAGTTGGCAACTTTGGGGGGGGGGGGAGGGCTGCGTGGTGGCTGACCCAAACACGAGACAGTCCAAGATCGAAATCGGGGGGAAATCAGTAAAGGCTCTAACAACGCCAGGCCGTTGAAGGCATGTAAAGAATTGTCATAAAAGAGCAATAGAAAGAGTGTAAAAAGGAAAGGGGAAAACGAGTGTATAGGGTTCAATGGTCAATTGAACAAGCAAACAAGAAAATTGAATGGGCGGTTGGTTGTTTAACGCCGTGAACGAGTGACGAGCGAGAGCTTCCAAGGGAAGAGAAAAGGGAAGGAAAGGAAAGGAAAACGGAAAGGGTCAGGGAAGAAAGAAAGCATTCCTCGAGGTTTCGATTCCCTGGCACTGGAGCCACCGCAGGTACGGTAAGCTTTAGGTTCCTGACAGATGAATTGCCCGAGCGAGCACGAGGAAACAAAGCACATCACTGTGGCCTTACACCAGTCTAGTCGTAACCTGCCACAATCTATCTCCAGACCAACAGTGCAAATCACTATACCCGTACCCGATACCAGCACCACCACTCGAAAAGATATGGACGGAGAGGTACCGGTACATGGCATTCCACAACAAACTCGACCCGCTCCAGAAGAAGCGCCTCCCACCAACAAACACCCAAAATATGATACCATACCATACCGCACCGCACCGGTAGGGTAGCCTCCCGCACCCTATCATCCCATCGCTCCCCCCCTTTTTTCTGACCAGCCGCCGTGAAAACTTCCCCCTCAGAGCAGCTCATCCCCCCCCCAACCCCCAACTCACTCAATCAAAACACCCTTACACCTCCCAACCAATGACCCGTACAGAGAGCGCTCACCATCGCCCATCCATCACCCCTGTAACTGGTGCACTGGTAGGGTAAGGAAGGTGGAAAAAGGTATTAGAAAAAGCAGATAATTAAAACGGGAAGGACAAGCATCAGCCCTCATCCGGATAATTTTTGCAATCTCCAGACCGTTTCATTGATTCGTTGCACGTAATGCTCGACGTTTCCGAACCTGGCAGGTGGTATTTCCCTTTTCGGAGGGAGCGTGTGGGGGTTTATTTCTTCCCCGTGAATTCCAGAGGCCGCTGTCGACTCGACATCTGATGTCGATGTTGATGGGGAAAAAAGAGCTGTTCTTCCTTTCTACAATTAACTCCTGCGAATACAGGTACCGTGCGTGCAGTATGAGCCCATGCCCGGCCCTGCGGAGCCAACATAAGCTACCGCACTGTGCCGACCGGTACCCCTAATTGATTGGAGAGTAAATCTGTGGGGCCGAGTACCGGTACTACTACTGTACAGTACCCTACTCGTACTCTACTGTACAGTCCTCGAGTGCAGTGCTCGAACGGGCTACAGTGATAAGGTGACCGGCTCGCCCTTCACGCGAAACCCAAAAGTTACCAGCACTCGTACACTAAGCCTTTCCAAGATAAATTTTTAGTATGCTGATTGATATCGGTAGTGCAGATATTCGTGTGCGAATTACATGGAATAGTATTTTTCCGGGATAGCATTCCCACAAGCACATCTCCGGTCACAAACGATAATACACGAGATATATTGCACCCCCATTGATCGGCCCACCGGATGGACCCCTCCAACCGGACCGACCCTCTATCGCGAAGGGAAAAATAAATAAAAAGGCACTGGCTGGTTCCTAAATAAGGAAAATCTGCTCGCCCCGCTCCTGCCCACCACCAGCCCACACCGTACTACCGGTGGTACTGGTAAAGTAGGTTGGCCATCTAACACCTCCGTCGTCGCTTCACCCGATCAGCGAGGGTGGTCGCGCCTTCCAGCTCCAGCGACACGTTCTCGTCCTCCCCCTCCCTCACCTCCAACTTTAGACTTCTCTTTGCCTTTCTAACCACCCTCCGCTCGACCACCGTTCCCACTTCAACACCATTTTTCTTGTCGTCATCCACCGATGCTGGGTCGAGTTTTACCCCTTCTCCTCCCTCTTCCGGCTCTTCTCGGATGTTTCCCGTCTTCACCTTCCTGGCTGCTGTCCTCTTGGCAGTGGTTTTCTCGACTTCCTCGGTCTTAGCCTCCTCTATTATGACATCTGCAAAGGCCTTCAAATCCGCGGCGAACAGTACCTATTATTATAATTGCCCCCGTGATCAGCCCTCTGCCACGTCGGGCTTTGCATCTCTCCACGTGTAAGCCAGGTGCACCACTCACCGAATGTGCCCAGCCAGCCTCCTGTCCCCATAACTTGCGGAAATGGTCCCCGATAGCTTCGTAAGTAGCTTTAGTCAAGCTCTTATGTTTCCCACGACCGAAGCCGTAATCCCTCTGCGCGATCTGCCAGACTAACACATTTTCAATCATCCTTGAACCAACCCGAGCGGGTGGAGGGTGGACACAGTGATAGACAAACCATGAGTATCAACAGGCACAGCCTCAGCCTTATCCAAACTCATCAGGCAAACGCAATCCGCAACCTTCGGTCCCACCCCGGAGAGTTCGAGTAAGGCCTCATGTGCATCTCTATAGTCAACCTTCCTCAGCCCATCCAACCACCCCACCAGCCGTTCCTGAGCTACGATCCTCGCAGTAGTGGATATATACTTTGCCCGATAGCCAAATCCCAAATCCCTCAAGCTCTGCTCCGTCCCGTCGCCCATTAGTTCCCCCGGCGACGGGAAATCATGGTAGGCATGTCCATCAACTTCACCCAGTCTGGGGCCGAAAGTTGTGCATAGTTTATCCACCTATCGCATGAACGGTCAGTCACCGAAGACATGGATAGATAGACAAAGTGCCAAAGCAAGGGCCAATACCATCTGCGAGATCCTCGAGATATTATTGTTGGAGGAGCAAATGAAGCTCACCAAGTTCTCCCACGGATCCTGCCGCAGCATGCGTATGCCCACGAAGCGCACCGCCTTCTTAAGGAAGTGCGTATCCGCAGCGCTCCATCTTTCGTAGAGCTTTGTGAGGTTGATGTCCAGGTTAAAGTAGTCACGGATGAGCTCCACCGTATCGTCCTTCCGAGGAGCCGTAGCAGCCACAGGGAATATGGCACGGTAGTGCAAATGCGAGTCGTCCTGTCGAAGCGTCAAGATTCGGCCCTTCAATGCGCAAGTCCTGGAAACAGATCAACGCTCGAACAAGATAAAATCGTAGAAAACGGGTGGAAAAAAAAACCAACCATTCGCCGGGATTGGAAGCTCTCCATCTATCGACCCGTCTTGTTAATCTCCTTTCTTTCTTTCCTTCCTTCCACTCTCCCTACGGTAGATTGTAGCGGGTAGTTGCCTACGGGTAGTAAAATTACCTGAAAGATTGTCCGCAGCGGAGCACGGAGGATAGACAGAGCTCGCTGAGAGTTAGGGGCAGCTTGTGCCATTCGCCCTTTGCCAGGGCCATTGGGAGGGAGGATTTGTCGAGGTTTGCGTGAAGGGATTCGACGCGAGGAGAGAGGGTGGTAGTGTTGGAATTGAAATTGAGATTTTTGGGGCGGGCCGCGTCGAACGGGTGCTTGGCGGGATGTTCCGGCCCGTTGGAACGACGTGATGGGTTGTGATTACCATACTGTGTGTTGGTCTTAGGATGGTCTCCACCCTCCTCCTGACCCTCACCATCGCCCATCCATCACCCCTGTAACTGGTGCACTGGTAGGGTAAGGAAGGTGGAAAAAGGTATTAGAAAAAGCAGATAATTAAAACGGGAAGGACAAGCATCAGCCCTCATCCGGATAATTTTTGCAATCTCCAGACCGTNGGCTTCGAAGAAGTGGGGCCGTCTTTCCCAGGGTGGAAGGGAAGAAATTATTAGATGGCGGCTGAGTGGTAGTGATTTCTTTGCGGGGGTTTATTGTGCGGGATTGTGTGTGAACTGTTTTTCTTCCGGCGGCTTTGGTGCAGTGGGTTTTGGGAACAACTGTTTTAATAATCGCTGCCGAGTATTTGGTCTGGGCTACAGTAGTTACTACGGTATGCAAGTGCCGGTATTCAGGCACGAACAACTCGAGCTGGTCTGGAATCACTCCTTGTTGGGACTCTCGACTAGCCTTCATCCTCCACTGAAGCGATAATCCAACCACCATAATTACCCGCGTCCCGAACCACATCTGATCCGCTCAGAATATTCACCTTAGAACTCACTGTCCTATAGGCCTATGTGAGTAGAGATGACTATCCCACTTCTTGTGCTCAAGCGCTGTCTTATATGTACAACAATGCATTCCACCGCCAAACGTCTAACAATATTTGTCCAACGGACGTATAAAAGTACAACTTGGCAAAATTCGACCAAGCTTTTAACGGTATTCGCAATCCATAGTTCCTCTTTTCAGACCTCGGAATGATAGGCAAACTACGAAACCCCAATTTAACGCCAATCCAGCCCAGAGTGAGGAAGAAAGGGAAGGAAAGAGAAAAAGGAAAAAGAAGGTAATGTTGTACAGCCCCGGAAAGGACATTTCCTCACATGTCGTACTGCTTCTATTACTGGTGGACCGGTGGGGGGTAACACTCAGGCCCCGCCCTGTCCTGAAAACGAAATTCTTACGCGCTTCGGCCCGGGCGTCTCTACTTCGGACGGACTCTCCGACTCGTCATCGCCCTTTCTCCTCTTCTTCTTGTTCCTGACCGTGGTTCCAATTCTCGGTGCATTTTCCGCGATCGTCGGGGTAGAGCTGTTCGTAACAGGCGTAGCGTCCTCCTGCTGCCTAAGCTGTCACAGAGGCAAAATATATCAGATATCACGTGATCACAACTCGATATGGTGATGAGCAAACCTTAGTCGCAGCAGAAGTCAGCGAAGAATGCGAGAAAATGCGGTCCGCATCGCCAATATTGTTCCTCCTCCTGGCGGCGGCCCCCTTGATGTAATTATCGAAGCCTTTGATGATGTTTCCGTTCTGGGTATCCTCCAAGTAAGTGATCTCGCACTTTGCGATGTTTTCTTCGAATATGACCTATGCCGCGTTAGTCGCCGGGGCACACACGATCAAAATGGATTTCGGAAGGGAGCTCACGAGAGCCTTGTCCAGTGAGCGCTTCCGGTGTATCATCTCTCGGAGATCCTTGCGGATCTTCTCATAGTATGGTATGCCGGCCTTATCTGGCGCTCCCGGGAGGGCGGCGGTAGCAGTGACCGGGGTGGTGGTGGGAGCGGAAACCGCGGGAGCTCGTTCAGCGGGTGTTGCAGACATTTTGGGGGTGTTTGATGGGGTTATGGTGTGATTGTGGTGGTGGATTTATGTCGTGAAAAAGGGTTGAGGGTGACGCGACGTTGGGTTGAGTTTGACGCTAACCGTTTCTGAATAAATCACGTGAGCCATGTCGGGTCATTGTATGTCACTCGAGTATGCGACTCTGCCAAAACTTTGAATATCGCTTAGGTATGATATCAAACACAGAGGGTTCTTCTGTCACGCAAAATCATTTATATTTCCCGGATTCATGGATGAAGACTAAAGCGTTATCATTCAGTTTAAAGTCCTACACCCCCTTGGCATCCACAGCAGGGCTAAGGAGTATGGAGTTATCATACTGACTGTGTACGGTATTCGTTCCTGGTGCTTAGGTACAGTACGGTGTTCTGTATTTGTAATTGATAACAGATGCACATATCGTACCTGAAAGAGTATCTCTGGAAAACGGCACTCCTAAACACCCCTAAAAGCTGCTCCAGGTCACTCCATCCATCGGGATGAAGAGAGCTGCCGAAAAAAGAAAAAAGAAATTTCCCCACATTTCGTATTACAGCTGGTCTGAAGCCGTTTTATTGCCCCGCGAAGGAACGGGCAATCTTAGAAATATTGCCGTGAAGGTTTGGTTTGCCCGGGAAGGCTTCCAGTTTGACCCCCAAAACGCTAGTAAGAACGTGTCGGGGTGGGGTAGTGAGACAAATAAGCGTCGAAGAGGATTCCGCATGTAGATCCTACGGCGTTCTAGAATTCCCTGTATTGGTAAACGGCGATGTCAACGGGGCACCACCGCGCTCTCCAGGAGGTCGGGCGGGAGTCAGGCCTTAATGTGGGTGATAAATGGCTCGGGGGTACAGTGAGCGGATCCGTTCGGGACTTGGACGATAGGTAGGAGAGGTGGGGAAGGTATGGTCGTGGGCTTCGCTTACATGCTCGTAAAACTGGGGTAAAAACAATGGGGGTAGTGGCACATATAATGAAATCACCCTAATCCTTCCACTGGTCACCATGCACATCTCAATGTCTCCACGCATGTCTCTTTTCCTCAGCACACTCTTAATACGTCTACTATCAACCGCAACGCACTAGCTTCCTTCGCCAACTCTAACCTCGGGGTGTGGGGGAGAATCAATAGCAGTAAAATGTAAGCTGCTGCTGTGCGAACGGCAGATGCCCATGTTTGACGGCTTCGAGAAGTCTTATTCCTCCCGAGCCCTAAACCAGGCTGGAGGTTGCAGCATTTGGGCTTTTAAGCAGACCTATGAAACTATGATATCATACTTCCTCATGTCTTTATTAAAAGCCTAAAAGAATAGTGTTTCGACATCTTTGCCTGGCCTGTCAGGGCTGACACCGCGCCATACCGCTGGCTTGTGTTCTTGGGATTGCCAAATTCTCGACTAAGGAATAGCCTCACCATTCCCTCGTGCCCATTCTTAACAGCCTGAGATAGTACTGTCGGCTATAACGAGTACCCTGCTTTCCGGGTGAATATACATCTTCCCTACGTGTAACCCACATTCTTGACGCACACAGTTTTTCCAACATTCCTTCGCAGGCGGCTGCGTGGGGGGCTAGAGAGCTCTGATGCTTGTCGGGGTACAAAAGCACCTGCAGATATGATCCCCCGAAACTCTCCATAAGGGAGTGGTGCGCTGCCGATGGGGGAGCTATTTCATGACCCGGATTCCTAAATTCTGGAGTCGTTCTCCCGCTGAGATTTTGCAAAGACATCTAAAGGTTAGGGCTTTAGAGCAGAATCCATTTCAAACAGAATTTGAAGATCGCTGAGCACTTTATCCGAGCAGTATGGAGTGAAATGTGCACCCTGTCTAGACGCAATTTTAGCGTCTCCTCGGAATAAAGTTTACAGTACTGAAAAGACAAGATTCACCCTTGATGAACTCACAGGATGAACAAAAAAACAAAGATGGAAAGAACAAGAAAACTAACAAATTCGATCAAGGTTGTAGAAGCACGGTCCTTTGGCTATCCACACGTATTCCGAAGTTGGTCGTTCACACAAATCGATATCGATGGTTCACAGTTCGCTTGTCTATTTTAAAAGGAAGAGGGGAAGGTCCCTTAAATACAGGCAAAAAGAAAATTTTCTCTCCCACAAACTTTTTCCACACAAACAGTCATACAGAAAAAACCCTAACCATTTGGTAACAAAAACCCACAAACCAGGTTTCTGCCCCCACAGTACCTGATTTGGGCTGTCCTGCAGTATCTGCAGGTTGGTGCCACAGCGCGCAAAGATCAGCCACTGCTTGTCCCCGCCTCCAAGAGCGTATCCTTCATGAGTTGTGAACCTTTAATTCCCAAGGGCGGTGACTTGATGATGTACGGTAGGATTTCTTGCAAGCCGATATCTCCCGCGGTGCTCTGATCCCCGGATCCACGGACCAAAGCTTCTGTGGAGGGCTGGTGCTTCCCTTGCGCGGTATGGCTTGAACTCTTTGGACATGCTGAATCTCATTGGCTGGTATCATACTCGAAGTTCTGTTAGCCTGTCGGACTGGGCTTATCCAGGGCTGGTGTGGTGACATCTTCTGTCAATCGGATAGCGAATCGCAGGTGTTTTTGCGGTGCCTGGCGAGAGCACTCCACCGTCCCATATTACTACCTGTGTAGACTCGACCAGCGCTCACAGTGTCCACATCCCAGAGTGGGAGATGGGGTGAAGCGAGAGCCCCGGCTTATAACCCCTCTCCCGGCTCGTGGTCCTAACGTTCTAGTAGATATCTGCGGTATACAGAACCTCAGTCTGGCCCGACCCGGTCCCAAGACACTCTACCGCCATAATTCTACTGTTCAAAAAGAACCAATGGGCGCCTTCTCTACCCAATCCCAACAGATTTGGGTCCCCGATTCAACTAGGAGCGCTACGCTGTTTGTATCACACTCGAGTGCAGTACTACTAGTGCGGGCTCCTTGAGATCTCAAGGGAGTTGGGAATAGTTTGCTATATTGGTAGCTCGTCTAGCATTTGAATCCCAAAAACACCCACCCCCAGGCCATGAAAGTACGCTTCGTTATTGACAGGCCGGAGGGGATAGGGTAGGGGGAGGAAGGGGGTATAACAGATCCGATCAGATCCCCCAGGTCGTTATCTCTGCCTTTTCGCTGCACGGTATGATAATATTATGATATATAAGAGACTAGAAAGGCCCCGCTCGAGACCTCCAGTGTCCGCCTTTGATGCCGAAGGTGTTGGCTCGCTGCACTGTTTCGCTCACTGTAATTTCTATGTTCATTCGGGTGTTTTCTATATAATATTATTATTAATATGATGGATTTTTCTTTCTTTCTTGCTTACGTTCCGCCAGCCTTTCCGGGGTCGCTGCGTTTTTGGCGGTAAGTGGTGGTTGGCGACGTAGGGCAGCGACTTTATCAGGTGATATGGACGGTGCACCGGGGGGATTTTTTTTTGGTGGATAGTGTTATGAGTATATTCGATTGCCGCAGCCTTAGAAAACTCTGAATCATCGATATCACTCGAGGTCGCGCCCCAGACATCCATCCCCGGCCATGAATGAGGACAACTGTAACTTTTTAAACACAAAAAAAAAGATCTTGGAGGAGATATTTTCATGTCCCGGGACGATACGTTCGGTTAGAAATATTCGACTCAATCGGTGTCCTCGACCGAGCTTAGGATATCCAGTATAAATGGCTTGCTCACCCCGGGATGCCGTTATGGCTCGCAGACTCTGGGCTGTCGTGTCGCCAAGAAGGCACATCTCTGATCTCTTCCATTTTACGTACGCGGAACACGTTCAGCATTGCGTGAGGCAGTTGGAAGAGAGGTGACGACTATGGGCTACGCAACGTCAGCAAAGCTATGAAAAAGAAGGGTTATGGGAAGGGAGGGTTCTGTCTATGGTTTGGTTAACTGGAGTGTGGTCGTCATCACTTTTTTTCCTTCCTCAGCCATTTCCCTCGTCGCAGGACAAACCCAGAACGAACCCTTTTTGGCGCTGGCCTAATACCGCGTATGTACTGACACCTGGACGGACTTTCGCCCCCCAGAAGGGCGTGCTTATAAAGGCCCGCAGCGTCCCACTGCGCTCTCGCTTTCTGTCTTCCCTCGCTGACTCCCACGCTCAGAGAAGGACCCCTCTTCCTGAGAAGAAAATTTTCATCTTCGAAAGTCTTACCTCCCGGATCAAAAGTGTCTCTCTCCATCACCTCCGAAGAACCTTTCTCCATCGCATCGTGGTATCGTGATGCTTCACAACAACGTCTCGAGGGCGGAAGTCTACGCTGCTATTGTCAACCATTACCCCCATTTACCAAGGCTTCCCACACAAATCGAGTCCTTGGAGGTCCACCCTCCCAAGGTTGCAGCAAGCAGCGGCAGGGGAAAACATTCAGCCAGGCCTAAAAAGCTGCAGAGGACCGCTTCCTTGTTGGCACTAGGTACCTGTAGCTACTCATGGGAGTTAGGGTTGCGAAGTGGGGTTTGGCGTAAGCTAGGGAGCGAGGCTTGGCACACATGTGTTTCTCTCTTAAGTAGCAGTGTCGTAGCTGGGAAACACACAAGTCATTCTTTCACCACCACGCGCACACTACATTCCTGCTCGAGGGTCTTCTGGCGGCATTCCACTCAAACTCAATTCCGCTGCTGTGTTGCGTAGAGTGAATTCTCGTACTGCACAGCCAACCCGGCATTCTTCGGGCTTGGGAAACGCTATGGGAAGATGCGAGAAACTCTGATGCGGATCAGGTGTCTCGCGTCATCGCCCATAGTCGTGCGCAAATTGATCTCCTCGGTCAGACTTTTCGGAGGTGATGAGGGAAATGTAGGTGAAGACGGACCGGAGGAGGCCATCTGCTATCAATGGCGCTGTGGAAAGATTGGAGGCCGGGTGGGGGGTATCCGAGCTGAGGATTCGGGAAGTCACACTTTGGTTTGGGGGTCGGTGGGGGATGTATGAGGGTCTCGTGGCTTTGGTGTGGATTTTCTCTCTCACATTCAACACGACTTGGTGTTTCTATTAATATTGGAGTTCATGGGCTTACACACCCGGAAGCCGTTTACGACGATCGTTTTTTGTACTTGTATCGTGTGGTGTAGGCTCTTTTTCTTTTTCACTCACATCATTGTTATTTAATGATGATTTCCAGATTCGCATACTTCTCCACTTTTTTACCCGCCATTGTAATGAAGAAGTGAAAAGGCAGGATTCCGAGGGGTATTTGTATCTCCATCCAGCACCACGTGGGCGGCCGTTCGGTACTTGTGGCATTATCAACTGCAACGCAGGAGTAAATCTAATTCTGGCTTTCGGATCATTACCCCCCATCCAGTTTAGAAACGGCTATCATAACTCGAGCACCGAGTGATATTCTATGCGACCTCTTTGAAAGGAGGATACGCTGCAGTACTTTCTATTTTCTAGAGGAAGAAAATGCAGGTTGTGGAAAAAACAAACTGGAATCTTGTGCCAACCTGTACCTCGCGCCGTAATTGGCAAGCCGCTTGAGCTCGCAAAGCCCAGGCATCAAAGAGCACGGGGGGGGGGGCACAAAAAACATAGGATTCAGCATCCCGCTATGCTCACTTCCTCCGCCACCAGCCGTCGATTGCCAGTGCGCTGAAGAACGGGTCGTCGTAGCATCTCATACCATATCCCTATCATATGGCACCATCATCGCCACCAGCCACCACCCGCCACCATGGACTGAAGGAGGAAGAAACGCATTCATAAAGCATCGCTCGGACGAATGGAGGACCAAGTAGCAGTACCCAACCCCCTTGCACTCCTATCCGGGGTCTTAGAACCCCCATCCCATTTCATCCCATCCCGGGTCGCCCCGTGCCCGACCCTTCCCGACGGGAGAATGGTGACGCTCGTGGATCTTCACGTGTCAATGGCCGGCCGCGTCCTTGCGGTGGGGCCGAAATTTTGCTGGCTGGCTATTACTCGCTTAAAGTTTTGTTGCTTCTCTCCACCTCTCTCTCTATAAATTTGGATGGAAGTGGTGGTAGTGTGTGTCACTCCTCAGTATCTTGTGGATGTGGCTCGGGGTTGGGAAGGAGGGGAGGGTAGATTCTGTTTTGCGTTGTTCAAAATTCTAGGGGGTTGCGGTCAGTGGGTTCCCTATTTGGTTTTCTCTCCGGGGGATTGCTAGCGCGGGGGGGTTGGTCCTGCATTGTTCCCGTGGATGGAAGTGAGGGCGGAAGAACAGTCGACTGGGTGCACGAATTGGAGGAAATGAGGGGGGGAGGTATGATATCCCGGTTCTTCCTCCCAAAACCCCCCCGTCCCGATGATACCGTCTACCACGGAGTATGCTAGGAGAGTACGGCGAGATTTGGACAACCCATGAGTATGATAGAAGGATCGTGACAGCGCACTTAAAGTAGAACGCCCGGGTTGCAGCCCTGAAGCCCGACATACGGACGCATCGGGGTGCGGACTAACGGGAAATGAATGACTTTTACACCATAAGTTATCTTCCCTTCCGTAACCTCCACGGGGCTGGTCACAAACCAGGATATGGACCGCGTGGTGGTACCAGGAATACCCCGGTCAGGGCATCAACCTTCGCCACTTCCCCCTGCATCTCTCTCCAGTTCTTTCTCCCTCGTGCTGGTTCAGCCCGCGGGCCAACCGACCAAACGGGCCTGATCCACAGCCCCGTGCGGACCCCTTCCTCCAGAATCCTTATACAAAGTATGGTACCAGCTGAACTCTTTCCTACGGGGTAAGTGAACAGTATATCTCTACTCGAGTGATATACTGTGAACTCAACTGCAGGCAATTAGGGGAGGGGGGGAGCTACTCCCATTGGCGTTCGGGTCTGTCGGATTAGGGAGGTCATAGAAGATGGAAAGGAGGTGGTCATGGAATACTGTGGGACG
>PYWC01000012.1:2448028-2461105 GCA_003182015.1 Tuber magnatum
CCCCCCCTTTTTTTTTTTCATTTTTTCATAGGTGAATAACTCTTCTCCTAGTCTATCTGGGAAATATTTATCCGATGGAAAGGAGTAGGATTCATCGTTATATAGTTTCTGCTGATTATAATTCTCGATCACGCAATATTATATATCAGCCTGTGGTGGAGGTATGATATCTGAGGCAACTATTTTTATTGTCAAATCTGATAATTATCAAGCCAGAATGGTAAATAGAGTAATATACAATGTCTTAACAAGAATATTGATAACTTGAAGTCCTCCTTATTTTACACAATCAACTTATTTTCTGATATCGTTCTCAAAGATTGTGGTGAATAGTTTTTATCTTTAATCATTAGTATGTAGAGTATGGTACAATATTGCAAAAGGATACAATTAAATTATAACTCGTGTCAAATCCTAGTTGTATTGGCATTACCAAAAATTCAATGTAAAAATTATCTTTTCTCCTTTCCACATGTTCCGGTCGGTTGCTCTACGATCTCGAAATCTTACAGTATGATATGTCAATTCCGCAAGACCAGGTTGGGGTGCGTCTATCCGTCCAATCCTCGCTTATCGACACCCATACGATACTCAAGGGGGGAAGAAAGAAAGAAAGAAACAAAATCCCCCACAGTACACAAAATAAACATCCCAATAGAGAAGAAGCGAGACCACAACGGAAGGAAGGTTTTTTTAAGGAGAAGAAGAAGAAAAAAAAAAAGAGAATCACATATGAATACCGATTAACTCACCCCTGCGATACCAAAACCAAAACCTAGCCGGGCGGGAGCACATAATAGTAGATCATCGCGTACGATATACACCACCCAGAGAGACATCCAACTACACGCGAGGGATTTCACGACACGACGGTTAAGTTGGGTGAATCTCCCAACCTGCGGTATTGGGTTCACCCGTGGCGGTGCAAGGCTTAACTCACCCACCTGACATGCATGCATTCCTCTATCATACTTGTCACCTTCCCACTACGGACGGACTCGAGTTGTATTCTCTGCGCCGTCGGGGCAGCGCTCGGATTTCCCACTCCTTCCTACCTTCCTTCCCTGACTTTGACTGCCTGACTGACTGCCTCACTTCCACATTCCTCTGTTGCAAAAGGTCGCGATGATTATCATTCCATATTGTATGTTCCCCCCACCCCAACCTTACTTAGCTTTTGATGCCTAACTTACCCGCCCCGCCAAAACCTTTCAGCTGGGAATACCCCCTCCCCCGTCTGTCGGGGGCATAATCTCCACAAACTCCTGACAAGATGATGATGTATTCATACTCGTTTCTTGTTTACGGCATGATACTTTGGGGTGATCCGCTGTCCGTAGATCTCACAGAATCTCACTCGTGCGGGGGGGGGGCGTAGGTTAACCGCCTTGCCCGATCGTTTATATTATCCATCGTTCCTCAGGCGTGGATATGGGTATGGGAATGGTATGATACATACTTGGAGGTTCAGCGGGCGCATGTGGTGGGAAAATAAAAATAAAAATAGAAAGGTCTCATTATCATACAAGTTGTTGTACCCCCGTTACCCAAAGTAAGGTTAATCGCCCGCCTCGTAGTAGGAGGGAGTACCATGTCATGTCATGTCATACGCCTGCCATTGATATCCATGCGTATGATATTCTCGGGATGCGATAGCGTACCGTTTTTTCGGAAAGAAGTAGGAAGTACAGTATGTACCGTATCACCTACCTACCTACCTACCTACCTAAGGGTACTGTACAACACTACCTACACACCGTATGCGACAACCACTCCACGCGCGAGAACGAACGAACGAATGAATGAATGAATGAGTGTATGACAGGGTACCAATATGACGGGAGAGGGGACAACTCCCGGCGGCATGGCAGTACATACGATACTGCACTGTACTGTAGATCCGAGCGCAACTGGCAAGCACGTAAATTTACTGAACCGGTATCATACACACGGGTACTGTGTGCTGACCTTCCCCCCTCCTCACAAACCTCACATGCACCAACCAGATTCACCACGAAGACGTTGACCCCGCTATCGTCTCTAGGCTCACTCACTCACTCACTCGGCACTTTGAAGGGACGTATTTGTAAAGTACGGTATGCACGCACGCACGGATCGGTGATACAATAAAAGTGCTGCGCTAGTACAGAGGATCAGGTACATGCGATACAGCACCGATGAATAAATAGGGATAGAGACTTGTCGTACAGTTCTTGGAGATGAATAGAGAAACATATCCCTACCCCTTACTTGTACCGGCATCATATCATATCACACACCTTTTAAACATCCATACCACTCTGATTGCGATAGGCTACCGTGGCCGGGAATGCTTCCAGGCTTTTTGCCTTGTCGGATTTCAACGTCCCGAGCGTGGGATTTGCGGGTAGGTAGTCAATGGATACGATGGATGGTATCGTATCATGTCGCATACCGGAACGTATCCCGGGGAGGGGATAAAATTGGCCGCAAAACTTACTCGCTGATAATGACCTTTTTCTGCGATACTCGTTTACCCTCTAAGACTCGGGCTCCGCACGGATTTACAGTGTGGAGGAAGTGGTTCTTGATGGGTTTCCCGGGAGGAGTTATCGTACAGTCACCAATCTAGCACAAAGTATACCAGTAGAGTACCCATTCGGAGGATATATAAAAAAGGGGGGAAGAGGAAGGGAAAAAAATAATAATAATATCGGTATCATGTCAAACTTATACTCGGGTATTTTTGCAGTAATGATTAAAAACCGGGGACGGAAGGGAGGGGACAACTGGAGAAAAAAGAAAAAAAAAATAGTGATGAGACCGAGAGGGTTGGATACAAGTTCTATACCACAACTGCCGGTATGAGGCTAGATGATACAGTATTTACAGTGCCGTGCCCACGGATTTCATAAGTATCCGGACACCTTGATGCCAAGGCCCGCCAGACAATAGACCCTCGGAGCCAAGAGTGTCCGTATACCTTTGGGATCCGCGAGTATGGAAAGTTTCGGTACTTCACCCACGTTCGAGATATAGTGGAAAGGGAAAAAAAAAAAGAGCACTCTAGTAAAAAAAAGCAAGAAATAAAGGTAAATAAAGGGAGAAGGAGAGAAAAGAAAAATAGGGTATAGACAGTGTCAGACTTTATTAATCCTTTTACCTTCTTAACTTAACGAATGCCCCCCCCCCCCTAATGGTAACCGGGGTTCTCCCATTGGTTGATTGGCTGGCCATAGCCGCGCCGGTTAATGAAATATTACCCCAATGGAGGAAAGAAGGGAAGTACCGGTAGACCCCTGCGCGGTGGCTCCTTCTCAGCTCCAGTCTGCTCCAGTCGTCGAGCCATCGATGGATTCACGTATCGTAGGGTACCCTACAGAACGGTATCATACCGGTTGGAACTGCGGGTTCCTGATCATATAAGACGACTACGATCGCGGAACGCCGAGATAATATACACACCGTCCAAATACACACTCGTTATTGGTGCTCGAATATTAGTAATCCTAGCCTGCAGATCAGTTGACTGCGTATTTGGGCGGGTCGCGTACTGTATTTGGGTATTCCGCCATTGTAGTCCACACCCAGGGATCAACTGTAGAAACACCAATGGAACAGTCCAGGTGGAAGAAACCTCTCTCTTGCTCATCTCCCTATTAACAAATTCCACATTGCGCTAATATATACAAAAAAGGAGACGGGGGTGTGACTAGAAAAAGCTATAGTAAACAAGAAGAGAGAAAAGGAGAAAGTGCAATGGTTCAGACAGCTTCGTCCGGGTTTCCGCCAGCCAGCCAATTTCATACCATAATGATTGCGCCGGACCGCCCATGCTCCAACAAAGTGAAACACAAAAGAAATAACGCTTGTTGGCGACAACCCAAACAGAAGGAAAAAACGTGCAAAGAACCGTCACTCTCCATGCGGCTACTGGGATAGGAGGAAAAAAAAAAGAGGAAGGAAAGAAAACCAATGATACACCGAACCCATCCGCTAAATCACAAATTACCGAATTAATACAAAAAGGAATAGAAAGAGTAACCGACAGAGGACCCCTATGAAGCCAATCCAATCTTTGCATCAGGGGGATATTGAGGCGTTTGTGGGGAAATACAATTGGATGCCTCGCTCTTATTATCCTCGTGAAGATCTCGATATGGAGAAAATTGGTTGGTCAGGGAAGGGCTTCGGCCCGCCGAGTCCAACTCTTTACATGGTGAATACGGCGCCGGGGGCGTTCGTCTAGTTGCTTCAATATCTTTAAACGGTGTGTAAGGTGGTGAAGAAAACGAACTTTCAGATCGTAGTTTTGATGAGTGGCTGTATGCGTCGCTGTCCGCACGCCCTCTGAGTTGTGCTGAGAATGTGTTTGGATTGTATTCTCTCGGCATTGAGAGAGAGAGACCAGTGTCTTGTCCGGGTTTCAAGACTGCTGGGTGAAAGCTTCCTGGTGTCGATGGGGGCCGACTCCTTCCGGCCTTTACTGACTCAAGCATTTCATACGATGGATCGGGTTCAGGGAGACGTCTGGCGTTGAAGGAGACGAACTCGTCGTTTGGCTTCTCCCGAACAAAGATGTTTTTGAAGAAGTTATACCAACCAACGAATATGGAGATATTGCCAAGTAGGACGAGAGCCCAGATTCCATTAAACTGAATCACCATTAGATCCAGCCTTACCACAATCATATAAGAGTGGGCAACTTACCGATAACAAGAACAGTACTGCTAGGGCAGTCGCCTCGGGTATCACGAGTTCCGCTGCAACACCCAAACACTTCCCCTTATCCCCGTCGTTCTGAAGCAAACATATCAACCATTTGAACCCTGCCCGCACATTCTCCGGCGTCTTCTCCGTGGTCCCGTCAAATTGGAGGAAAACTGTCGCAAAAAAGACCACGTCCGCAAGAATCAAAACAACCACGAATATCCCTCTCCACTGCAGCACTACGACCCTCTGAATCCTTCTGAAAGCCTGTCCCGCGGTCACGGTCCTAACACTAGTTGCATATGGCAGTGGCGATCGTAACTCTGTTGCTTCCTTCTCCTCCATCAGACTGCGGAGATAGACTTGGATGCAGTAACCAAAACTACCATCTCGTCAGCTGCGTGTTGGTTAGATGGCAGAAGAAGCACTCACGTTATCGACTGAGTGACGATAGATGCCGCGGCCACCGCCAAAAGCGGTCCCCAGAAGGTCTGTAGCCCTGCCTTTGAATTGATATGACACGATTCACCAAACCGGAACGACACTCCGGTTATGGATAACGCTACAGCTAGGAAAACCACAGGTATCGACCACCCAGCGGCCTGTGCACTAAGGAAGAAGCGACGCCCAGGAATCACTTGCCAACAAATTTGAAGATGCAGTGATAACGTCCGTAGGAAAACTAGACTTGTCAGCCGGGTCCCCAAGCCCATCGAGTTAAGCAAACATACCCCACATGACCGTACACCATCCCCCACCTAATAAGAAGGCACCGGATAGAGCACAATTAATGCTCGAATACATATCGTGAGGTGTAATCTTGTCAAAGCACTGTGTCGATGAACTCCCCATAGGTATTATGAAAGATACCTAGTATCGTCAGCCCATCCATTCCATCTCATCCACCCACCCATCCTATCCCATCAAAAACCATTGGGCCACGCGTACCTGCATTAGCATTATAGCCAATACTAGACATACGCTTAGGTAATGCCTATGTGTGAATTCAACCGGCAAAATCGCAAAACTAAGCAGCATGAAAACACAACATCCTACGCCCACAACATTCACGGTTGTGGAGTAACGCACTAATTGCTGGAAATCTAAGAAACCACCCATTAGCTTGGAAGCTCCGGTGCCCAACTCCGGTGGACAACTCACTATCAGGGTACACCCAGTGTTGCTTAGGGCATGGTAGGCAGCACGTTCCTCCGCCAGAGAGCAGCGGTACGCAAACTCTAGCATTTGTATCTGAAGTGCCCCATCAGTAAGCTGTTATTGTAGGGGAAGCCTATGGTCCCGTGGTCAAACTCACTACCTCCCCTCTCTGGATAATCGCTCTCGGGAACGAATGGTAAAGGGCAACTTGCAGACATTCCGTTCGTAACCGAAGGCCACTCTGCAGGTTTGGTTGAAAAAGGATAGCCCGCGATTTACGAGACGCACACAAACTCCGGAACTCCCACAACCAAAACCCTTTACTCGTAATAACCCGTAGTAGCGGTGGTGGTGGTGGTGGTGGTGGTGGTGGCAGTATATGTAGTTGCAGTAGCAGATGGTATCAGACAATCAAGCAATGATTCAAAACGAAAGACGAATGGCCACGGTGTATAGCTCTGTAATTGGGCACGTCCAGGGAGAAGTCGTCCAGGATGCCTAAACTTTGAAGAGGCGGGAGGTGGTAGACACCGGTATATAATCCTTGGGGAACCAAAAGAAAAAAAAAGAAAGAAAACGAGAGTCGAACGGGGGGGGAGGGCAGTCAAGTGTACACTCGAGAGGAAAGAGAAAGGCTTGCTATGGTAAACGCAAGAGGCACCCGGCAGAGAGGTTACGGTGACGGCTGCTCACGCGGCGGGCGAGGTGGCCGCGATATATAGTTACTATGGGTAGCCGAAGGGCTTTCGCCCCCCAGCACAAGGCCCATGCTACTCTGCACTTTACTTTTTTTCTCCCTTTTGGCAAATTTGGGACGTGAGTGGTCGCTCGCAAGGATACGGTCTGGAAGGAGTGTCGCCGTAAGACCCCATAGGTTGTCGGGCCTGCGGGGGGGGGGAGGTCGAGTGTGGGAGAGTGGAAGACGAGGGCTGACGCCCTGAATCACGAAACTCACTGGACCCAACCAACGTCGTACTTTTCCCCCGCACCCACTAGAAGTCAAGAGTGAGCGAGCGACCGGGAAAAAAAAACAAAAAACAAAAGATAAGACATAGGGTCGAGAGTCAGATGGGACGGGCGGGTACCTAGCCACCAGCAACGGGGGGCTACTACCAACTACGGTAGAGCGCATGAGGATGGTACCGGTATCATACCTCGAGTGCAGTACTGTACAGTACAGTGCCGGTACAGCCCACCAGGACCGCTGCTTGCACGAAATTTTTACCATGATCTGCCCGGCTGGGAAATGCTCCCTTGGCGATGGGGCAATCGTGGATGGAACTTCATGCAAGGAGGGGGGGCAAGCGACGAGTAGCAAGAGCCCAATGGTTATGGTGGCCAGACTTTGCCGAACAAGGATTCGTGAGGGTCGACTTTTGCCCCTCCTCCCCTCCATTCTTCCAAAATATTTTAATCCCGCCAACACGATACACATGGAGAAGAGGGAGAGGATGATACGATAGGACACTCCATACCCCCTATCCGGACCACATTTCACACTACCGGTACTTGGGTAAAGCACTGAAATCTGCACCTTAATGCCTATTATCAAAATTTTCGTGGATCCAGCTTGTTTGATACCGGTGGAGTGGTGCGGCACCCTGACCTTGCTGTTCTTAAACATCTTCCGCCAAAGTCTGGAATCATGCGGGTACGGCACAGATTTCTCCGAGCTGAATTGGGGGGGGGGGGCAAAGCGTACATTGCAGCGAGATCTCGCTTGCGGAGAGGCTTCTGGATACAGTATCATACTGGTACTGTACAGTACAGTGCAAGCAACGAACGGGTGGTGCGAAAACGAGAAAAGGGCAGTGCCTGACCCTGCTGCATTGACCAACCGTGACTCTGCATCTCCGTCTCAACATGTGCTGGCCGCCTTGCCAGCTGAAGTGCGAGCACCTTCCAAGCGTCCCCTACCAACGCTACCCATCGGAAACTGACGTATGGGGGTGGTGACGGTACAGTACAGCGATGACCAGCTGGATGCCTACTTTTCCCCGTGGGCTCTTCCTACTCGAGTACTCCTCCCATTTCACGTCACAACCTATCCATAATGGACAGCAAGCAAGCACTGCGGCTGTGTTGCCAGCACTGTGACTCTTCACGCTACCGCCCCAAAGATTTGCTGGAACAATTCGATTGACTGGATTCATGGAGGAAGATCCGGCTTAGCCGTTGGCTGCATTGTGATCTCTACTGCGCAAATCACTCGAGAGCTGATCCACAATGGAACCACACCAAAATTGCCATTAGTCAACCCCCGCCACATCGGTCAGCCAAGTACCGTAATGTACCGGTGCTGTGCTCGAGCAGTGTACAGTACTGTACAAGCGCTGTACCAAGCACCTTTCTACCCGGTATCTGTTAGATGGGTGAGGAGGATGGGGTGTGATAGTTGTATTTCCTAGCTACAATCGAGGCTGTAGATAAGAGAAATACATGACTGTCGAGCCTCCTCTCCTGCTCCTGGATCACCCAAAACCCTAAACACCTATACATGAGGGTAGTCACCTGTACCATCTGCTAACAGTATCCTGTGCTGCGATCATCTGAGAACTTGTTTCACGCCCACCCAAAATCTTTAGACCCGTATGTTCGGTTAGCGATCTGAATCTTCGCTTGTTGCAGAAGAACGGAGCGGCTGGCACCTGGAGCTCGATCCCCCCTACCTTATAGCGGTTCGATAATTCGGAGTTTTGGGGTACCCATCTACCGGTAATTTTGGGTTTGGGTCTTTTGGGAAGCAAGTGCTTGCACCAAGTGTTTCGCAATGTACAGTACAGTACTGTACTCGTACTGTGTGGCACTGTAGCCATGTCCTGCCTACTGGTACTGTACTCCTATCCCACATATCAACATCACAAGATCACGGGGCGGCTGGACCATTCAGGAGAGCAAGATTTCGCGCCGAGAGCCCACTGTAAAGCACCCAAACCGCTCACCTCTCACGGCTACTATTGCTTGCAAGGCCCAGTAGCTTTCTATACTGGGAGGAGAGAGGACGAGAACCCAGCACAATTTTTTCCTCCAACCTCCCTCCTCGTTGCCGACGTGGAACCCCCTCCGCGATGAAGATAAAGATGGAAATTGCCTATGGGTACAGTACAGCACAGCGGAAAGAGAGAAGAAAGGAAGAAAAGGAATGAAAAAACGCTTTTCCGTCAACATGACGAATACCGTCTTGTCCCGTTTTGTCGCAGCGAAGCGTGAGTGATTCAGGTCACCCATTGTCAGAAAACTATGATAGGTCATGTCCATGATCCGCCTTTTTCCACCTCTGGCCATTCCCTGAGGAGAAATGGGGAAATTGCTGGAAATGTCTGACCTTTAATCTCGCTTGGTGACCCGAATAATCGAGCGTCTGGCTGGATGCTGCAGGAACTCGGTCAACCAAAGGGACAGCATCCCCGCCGCGACGGCCGCCCAGAGACAAGTCAAGTAACGGATGTGCGGGTGCTCCTGGAGAAGGGGTCACTGTCGTCGGTGTGGGTGGGGAAACGAAACGAAAGGGCTTTCTCATTTGAAAGTGTTTCCACAAGGGGTACAGTACAAGTACGAAGTACCATTGGGTCCTCTATGTTGATCCTGGCCCCTCTCTGATTTCTTCCCCTCCCCCCTCGTATCTACTTGTAGCCTATCCGCGTTCCGAGTTCACTTCCCCCTTTTCCACATTTTCCGTCCGGACCTTGAACGGAGGCAAGGAAACAAACCAGCCCGGCTTCGATTTCCCCCGCGCTCCTTTCACCACACCGGGGAAAAGGGACAGTCCCAATGTCACCCCTTTCCAGACGGTACGAGTAGTGTTCTGTGTTGAACCGGCTACGGCTGCAGAAAGCAGACCACACGGTCCTTTTTATTCCCACAGAATGGCTGGCATTCGGGATCTACGCCGTTAACTACCGCTTACGTCCTTCTTACCTCGCATGCCTTCTCCGCTCCGTCAGCTAGGCAACCTCAGCCAAACAGCCCACCACACCGTACCGTGCTCTACATTACCCGCACAGTTGCTTGTGGGCAAACCAAGGCGGTACGGCGGATATATATCGTGAAGGGGCGAGGAGGGTTTCCATACGTACCATCCTGCCCTGGTTTGTACAGCATCTCATTCTAAGTTATGACAGCATACCCAAAAGTTACACCGAACCCGCTAATCCTCCGGGTAACCACGAGATTCTCAGCCCGCTCATCTCTGTCTGACAAACTTCCCCTAGATTGTCCCTGCAGGGCGGGAATCCGATGAGATGACAAGAGTGTTTAACTTTTTTCTTTCTTTTTCCCCCTTCCCCTACCTCCCTCTCCCGCTCCCTTCTTCCTCTTTTCTTCTTTTCCGCCTTGCCCGCTCGTGCTTTTTGGCCACGCTCATGCTCGAGCTCGATGCATTGACTCTTTTTTTTTTTTTTCTTTTCCCCTTTCTTCTTCTTTCCTTCTCTTCCCGCATTCTCCACGACTGATCGCTATGCCGGCACAGATTAGTATGACGGAGAGAAATTTACGGTGCTACCGCGGCAAATCTTGGATTATTAGACTACCGGTAAAAGGTTCTCGTCTCTGGCAAAAGGGAAGCCACAACCAAAAGATCCACTGCGCGGTTACAGCCTTGAGATTCAAAATTTAAGATTTTAGATAACATTATCTCCTTTCTCCACGACTCCCGGCCCGTGGGAAAGATATTACTGTACAAGTACAGTGATCGCGCTAACGCACGCAATTCATGGGGAACTCGATCCGCAAAAAGTAAACATGTAACAAGAGGCCGAGAGCCGTCCATCATCCGGTATCAAGGCCGATAGCGAACCCCAATCGAGACAATGACACCACTTTACGGTAGGGAGAGCCCGAAGGAGAAGAGGAGGAGAAAAGAATAAGTGGAGATGGATCTTGCTTTTTGCTGAATAAAAAAACGAAATACAGTAAACAACAATTGACCCACTGTACAGTACCTACCCCCGTGACTGGACACAAGGGATACTACGGTAGTAGACTAGCTCACTTCGGGGCGCTGTGGCGGGATTTCCAGGCGCCGGGTATCGCACAAAACGGAGCAGAAATGAGTGATTACAAGCGGTTGACGAATCGCACGCCTTGTCCGATCGATACCAATGTCATTGGAGGCCGCCATGCGCCGGGCGGAGGGTCATTCCGAACTCGCATTGGCTCGAGAGGATGATGGGAGCAGAGATCGTTTTCAGACTTGGGATGTGAATCCGAAGGAGTTCCGAAGCCCACACCGCGAAACTCTCCTGTTATTGTTGTTGGTTCCAACGGAACCCTCAGTTACGATACCCTTTTCCCTCTCGCGACATTTCACCATTGGTCTTTCTTGGCAGAGAGGTGGAATCCGCTTGCTTGGTGCTGCTGCTGCCGCTGCTGCCGTTGCTGCGCCCCCGTGTGCCAGCACTCTTTGGGGCACACCCCGGGGAAAGAAGAAAAAAACTGCGATGATGGCCCTACGAACGCCAAAGCCTCAATTTCGACGCCAGCGCAATTGTTGGGATCAACAGTATGCTTTTTTCTCTTCTTCTTTCTCTCCTCACTTCCACGTTTACCATAACTTTGCCAACCGTGATCCGAGTGATTGATTTATCGACCAATCAGGGCCGAACGGGTACTCTGCTCGAGTACGGTACTCGTACAGTGCAGGCATGTCACTTTTGGTGATAATATCGCATGCAATAATTCAATGCACTGCACATCTGGATAAAATATGGAATGCATCAAACAAAGCGCAATTTGTTTTTGTTTTTGTTTTTCCCCTTCCCTTTCCTTTCCTCCCAACAATTTTGCTGATGTAGCGATAGACAATTATGGAGAAGTAGAAATTTGTATCATAATCGCTGATAGACCTTGCGACTCTGCGGTCTCGTGCAGCGCTTGTAACTCATCATAGTCCTCGTACAGTCTCAAGCCGCTGTGGAAGCCAAGACGGTGCTCAGAACAGGTCGTGACAAGCGCGAAATGGGGAGCAGACATCAATATGAATGAATGAATGTGATACAGCACAGTGCCGTGCGACGGAGCAGGAGCGGATAGATATTCATAAAGGAACCAGCACACGATGCACTAATACATACCCATCCAGCTCTCGCACGATACATACAGTAAAGCATCCATCATACCCTCCGAGCCAGTGACTAAATTCGAGTTTATTCGCCGGCCAGTCAATCAACAGACTACGAGTATTGAGACACCGTAGGTAGGATATCATACGAATATCACGATACCAACTTTTCCACCCCTCAATTATCATATCATTACTACGATACTTTCCGCCGACCAAAAAAAAACAAAAAAAACAAAAAAAACAACAACAAAGACTTCTCAAGGCATTGTCATTTCCACAATCGATAGATCGACGCTCCATTCCATTTGGTAAGCGTATGACCACTGCAAGGCGAACCTTTAATTGTAGCGAAACAACAGTAGCGGTAATCCCATTCCGTGCAGTATGATACTACGGCGCAGTGCAGTACTCTACCTACCTAACTTACCATTCATAGCCAATACCGGTATCGCAAGAGTACTCGTACAGTACAGTACAACACTAGTACAGATATTACAAACCAACCGCCAATTCCCGATCCTAAATGTTCCCCATGTCTCGGTACGATATACTCGAGTACAGTACGGTACTCGCTCAACCCGCCACACACACACACACACACATCCATACCTACCTACTTTTTTTTTTCTTCTCCTCCTCCTTTTCTTTTCTTTTCCTTTCCTTTCCCTTTTTTGCGCCCCCTCCCTGCTACAACATACAAGTAACCATTTGTAACCATCCATCAAATCGTATTCGTCCAATCCCACGCCGCGGGTGGCCATCTTACCAGATGTTTGTGCTTCTACGGTGGGGTACCGTATGGAGAAGAAGAAGGAGAAAGAAAAAGAAATAAATAAAATAAACGGGGGGTGCACGGATCCAAGTTTGGTACGGTGTCGTACTTTACTGTACTAGGGGAGGGGGTGATTGATTGATTGGGGGATTTGATACGGGCTTGGGGGGGGGAAGTTGGTCGCCATGTGGGCATCTTGTGGGGCGGGTGCCATTGTAGGGTATTCGCGTACGAGTGGTGCAGTGGTGGATATTATTATGGTTGTTGGAGTCCTCCTATCTGCGATATATAATAGGTGGGAGCTCTGTACTGTACTTGTGACAAGGCGGTGAAATGTGCCAACCGACATATTATTACGGAAAGGCACAGTGGAGAGAATGAAGCCAAGAGGAGGGAA
>PYWC01000012.1:2466401-2500697 GCA_003182015.1 Tuber magnatum
CGATGGGTGGTCCCAGTGTTGTCGCTGACGGCGTGGCGCCGATGTGCGGTACCGTTTAGGGGGGTATCGCCGGGGGGTAAAATCAACGGACATCCGGCCCGGGCAAGTGGATGATCGAGTGAGATGTTGTGAGAAATGTCGAGCGCCGGGAAGTTCTGATTTATCTTCTATCGAGTTGATGTTTCTTGATAAACCGGGTGGTCCCGAGCCTGTCGGGATGATTTGTTGACATCATTTCGGTATACGGTAGGGGTATGATATCTAGGTTGCCTTCCTTCTTCCTTTTCCTTTCCCTTTTTTTTTGAGGGAGGCGCTGGACGCTCCCGCGGGCCGGGGTGCTTGTGCCGGCTCGTGATGGTGACGGACCCTGACGGCTGCCTACCGATCCCGGGTGGCATCATAGGCTATCGTATTACTAGTAGTCGACCAATGGGCAGGAAATCCATGACCGCTTCTTCGGTGGGACACAAAGGTACCAATCGCTCTCCCCCACTACATTCCGGCGTTGTGACCCACGTTATCATATGGCACAGTACAGTACTGTACACGAGAACACTGAACTACTCATTCCCATTCCCAGCCCCCATTCCATAATTCGTTTCTGCCTGGACCCTCCTGCACCTCGAGAGAAAAAGATTTCCCCCGCCCGCCATTCGTTTCCAATTGAAACTTTACATCCTCTGTATCATATCGTGCTCTAGCTCAGAAGGAAGAAGAAAAAAAAGAAAAAAAAAGCTGCCATGAATGCAGGGAAAGTTAAAGCGCATCATCCCCTCAGCCCGGGCGCCAAATCGATCTGCTTCTCCCTAGCTATGAATGAATCCGTTCCGGCAAGGAAACCGGAAGGAAAACGAAAGAAAGAAAAGAAAAAAAAGACAGCTGATATCCATCCCTTACTTTCCGCATACCGGTACTTACTTTTCGCATAAAGTGGCGAATTGTCGTAACCGCACAGTATCATAGACGAGAGTTTAATCTCCAGACGGGGTTGAGCCGGCGATCATTCAGGATCGAGATCTTGTTGTCCTTATTACCGGGGTTCTCGCTTAACTTAATCGTGTTAACCTATTTTTATTTTTTTATTTTTTTTATCCGTCGAACTGCGCCCCGATTGCCTTAACGTCCTGAGTTGACGTGAGGCGTTGAGATGAGACGTGTGACTCGGACAGTCAAGGCATGATATGTGCTGTGCTGCACCCTGGAATGTCATATCTCGAGTGCAGTACGAGAACTGCACCGATAGCCTGGCACGTAAGGGGGGTTTTTTTTTTATAAACAACTTTGGCGTTCTAGACCGTTTCCGATAGACTCGGGGGGGGGGGGGGGTTGGGGATGGTCCCTGGCATGAAATTTTGCGGTGTCATGTCGTACTGTATGGTGTGGTATGGCAATCCAGGCTACAACCGATAGCGTAACGAAACGGCCGCGATGTTCATACCGGTAAATACCGGCCCGGCTTCGACAACGCGTGCCGAATTTGTCAACCTAAATTAACCCGGCCTCTCCTCCCCCCCGCCATACTCAATCACTCGGATGTGCTGTGTGCACGCTGCACTCCTGTCGCATCGTGCTCGCACAGGAACGGCGCTGTACGGTACTGTACATGATCATATCTCTAACCTCCCCTTGCAAGAGAAACCGCGTGGCGAAAAATGGGCACGGTACTTGTATCAAAACTGTTTTGAGCGGTTAAAGAAGAAGAAGAAGAAGAAGAAGAAGAAAAAAAAAGTATGATATAGGGGATTCGGGCATGGAAGGAGAAATACGGTAGACTAGAAGAAAAGGAAATGAGGGGAAAAATGGTAATAATAGTAATAATAATGAGCATCATACTTGTACAAGCACAAGGTATGATATCGAGATAATTCGGTTATGGTGCTGCACAGTAACCCTACGTCTCAGGATGGCTCGAGATCGAGATTAGAGATGGCCGTAACGGTGATCGCCGCGAGGATGTGCAGTGCCAGAGTATCGTATCGTGGGGTTCACATGCACTGTACGAGTATGCTACGAGAACCCTATTTTAGCGATGTGTAGCACCCGGAGGGGGGATCGTTTGAGATTTTCTCTCGGGTTTGCTGTCGCTGGGGGGGTTGTGTTTAGGTGTGGTAGGAGCAGTTGCGGTGTTGGGAGTGTCACGGGGTTTGATACTTGTAAATTTAGTATGATAATAATAATAGTATTGTGATAATACAGTATAGTAGCCGTTGTCCCTGCGGACGGATATAGTCTTATTTCTCTCTCTCGGGGGGGGGTTTTAATAAAAAAAGAAGGAAGCAAGTTTCGAGATGGAGGGGTTAAAGATTGGGGTCTATCTGGATGTTTTATAGCTTTTATTATAGGCGTGGTTTTGACGATTTGCCCCGTTTTTCTCGATAGGGACTGTTGCGTCTTGGTAGTTGCTGATCTTGTCGGGCGAGTGCTCCACTATGGGCTTGTTAGTGATGTGAATTGAGAGAGATATTCGCAAGGGCTGTGTCTGGTGTACCCGAGTTTCGGATGTCCTCGCCTGAAGGGAGGGAGGGGTTTTCTCCGGCCCGTTAAAGAAGGTGGGATGGTATGGTAGGGGATCTGGATATGGAACTCTGGCTGCTTGAGTATCACCAATTAACGTATGCTTTGGTTTAGAAATTAGGGCGGGTAGGACTGTAGTACTGCACATGCCGAGTGCTCTTGGGTGCCGAACCTGAGCATGTGGAGAACTTGAGGGTGAACATTATCTTACAATGAGCTTCGGGTATCATCCACCCCCCGAAACCCAGAAAAGCGCAACAAGAGACACAGTATTCCACTGGGGATTACCTGGGGGTTCGGGTTTGATCGGTCAATATCGGGTGGTCTTCAATCCAACAAGTGCCGTTAACTCCGTTGGTACCAATACGGCCCGCAGTAGCGGCCGTGTTTGATTTACACTGTTCAATCCGGACCGGTCAAGAGGAAGACATTGTTTATAGGAGGAGAGAGAGGGGATAGTTAATTGAGAAACGTCGAGAGAAATGAAAAGTGAATGGAACGAAATAAGTAGAAAGCAAACAGTGACCATGAATCCGCCTGCGAGCACCGTAGGGTACATACCGGAGTGTGTCCGTAATCCCTACCATCTACATTCAGCTATGGACACAAGCAACCTATGCGGTGGAGGAGCCTAATCATGGAATCCGTCATGTGATCTTGAGTTGGCACACTCCCTATCCCATCCTTGAATGCTTTCTGACGCTTCCTGACAAGCCGTTTGCTCCGAATAAGCAGGGAATCAGAGAACTGGTGGGGCGTAGATCATACATGTACACATCTCATTTGAGTTTCTATTTTCTTTGTAGCTCACGAATATCCCTTGCAAGAATCTTGGGGGGGGGGTTGTGACGACTCGGAGTGGGGTGGAAACTTCCTAAATTTCCACGCAAAGTAAATAATTCCCTGGGATATAAGGTCGGTAATCCAACCGCTTCGATATTGATCATGTTACCTACGCTTCATGTAATGGGCTCTGATCATGTTTGAATCTTGTTAGTAGGAACTCCCGGAGGGATTAGGTGGTGTTTGCTCTGCTCGGGTGGCCGGCCACTAGGCCCCTCACGTCCTCAGGATTGCGCTTCGGGACTTGGGCAGAAAATTGCGACCGGAACCTTGCCCTCTGAGGTGTGATCTATAGGATACTCTCGCAATTCCCTCGACCGGCCAAGATATCTCCTGTGATCTCTCTCGGTAGGGAGGATAGAGTTATGCTTTTGCTGATGGGCGTTAGGGAGAGCACCGCGGGACAGGGGTAGTAAGTAAGTCACGGACACTGCAACCGGGTCGTCAACTACCCCGCAGTTTTCACCAGTGCTGTGCCCTCCTGGGAATGTTTTTGTTTAGTGTAAAACAAGGGAATCATTAATTATCACTCGAACAGCATGTCATTTATCTGCATTCGGAGTGCTCTATCCCAGAGACTGGGTTACGCGCCCTGGCCCCAAATTATTATCCCCTTTAGGAGATACCGGATATCCACGACATTGATTTCCCGGGGGGGTTTCTCCGGAAGGTACTATTGTCTCGTCTCTCTGGGCTACGTAAGAACTGATCCTGACCCACTGCCCGGGGAGAGCCAGGGCTAACCTGGGCAATGGGAAGTGCTTTCGAATGGCCCATGTGATCTCGGGGATACCGACTGCCTCTATATGCCGTGCGGGGTTTATGGTAAGGATTGGGCGGTTGAGTGGCGCATTCTCTTGCCAGTACCACGTGAAATTAATTCTTTTTAATAAAAAACCGCGAGATTAAGTCTCGTGTGTTCCAGGCGAGAAGTGGCCGGGAATTTAGAGATGGTTCGGGGATCATTAGGGGGGTGGGGGCTATTTTAGAGTGGAGAGACGATCTGGGAGGCCCGAATGCGTGGTTAAAAGTCTGCAAAGGGGGAGCAGTTTGGGCGAGGATTCTCGCATTACCCCAAAGTGGTGTTTATACCCCCCCCCGGTGATGGGGTACTTCTTGCGTGGGACGGATAGTAAAAGTTCACGTGCATAATGGCTGAATATTTCTTGGGAAGTAACCGGGCTGGAGGATGGAATGGGTAGTGCGGAGAAGTGGCAGACGTCCTATCGGCATTCTGGGCCGCGCGCTCGCGACCCTATCCTCCCTACGAACTCGAACTTTCCCCCCCAGGTGCAGGGGAGTATTGAGCTTCGATTCCGAAGAAGATGCTCGTTAGCCTAGGGATTTGGGTTGGCCTGGTATATTGGGTCGGCATTGCTTGCTTCCGGCAATTATATCACCGAGAAATCGTTAATTTCCACGGGATAAACTCTGTCCATCTGTTCTCGAAAGTTCAATGTTTAAAGGGTGTAATGGTAGAAGGGGCTGGAGAAATGGTTCGGGGAAGATGCACAGTGTGGTTAGATCGGTCGGCGGGATGTGCGAATCGGCCTGTCTGCCCGGAAATTTCTGAGGGTTCTGGTGCTTGATAAATGCCAGTATTGCATGAAATGACTGCGTCGGTGGAAACCAGTCCGTGAGCTGGGGGTGGAGACACTGTAGTGGGAACGGTAGTGCCTAATGTACTCCTGACAATATGGTGGAGGTCCGCCCTCGGAATCTATACTTCATGGTGGGGGGCAACGTGGCATTTGATCTACTGGAGAGTTTGATAGTTGTACTATGATATGCGCTGGTTTGTCGCAATATCTAGCTTTGTTCCTGGCTTCTGCTCCAACTTGGCTGTCTTCTAGTTGGTTTTGACACGCTTACTTTGAGTCAAGTGTGGGAAAGTGGGCGGTTTCGCTAAGCTACAATGTAGCCAGGGATATATCACATTCAGTTTTTTCTTTCTTCACAACCCGTGGGGAGTCAGGCTTTTGGTGATTGATCTGGCGAGGCGGGTGAGCGGCTGTCGGTAGCTATCCTGGCGGGGAGCCATTGGGGATGTTGGACTGACTAGGGGGCCCTGTTTGGCATTCCAAACAGGGCCTGGATTCATTGATTGCGATGTTCTAAGAGGATTCTATTCGTAGCTAGGTGTGGAGTTAGTTTGTGGAACTATGGAAACTATTTGCATCCCATAAAAAGAGCACCACCTCATATGGTATCTTTGTTATGTCTCGGTTACTAGCACTGAGGCTCTGAATTCAAGAGGGGAGACTTCGGAAGGAAAGAATCGGTTCAGTTATGATGTTGTAGCTGTAGAGACCTCACCCCATATCTCCTTGGTAGGGCACTGCGCTGTGTCCCGAGCACAAGACCCTAAAGGCTTGGCCCAGGAAGAAAATTTCCTCCAAATTAAATTACCCATTATGAGGCCAGATTTCTATCTTGTAATGGAATCCATGCTACATCCCACGTGACAATCCAAACATGTATCATAGTTCGGGTAAGCTCAAGACAAGCAGTGATAATTCATGACTGCGTTTTGACTCCTCCTCGATTTGCACTGTCTTCCGGGTCAAACTCATTCTGAGCCGATGGATAGCCTAGGGGATGATAGGAAACGCGCATGAGGAGGTGCCATCACCGGCAGTAGAATCTAGTAATCGTTATGAATGTAGAAGTGGTGGGGCAACTATGGTATTCTAAGAGCCTTAGAACTCCGTGCAGCCATCTTGTACCACTTTGAAGGAAAGGTCCATCCGGGATTTTCCGTTTTGCTGCCCTCTTTTGTGTTTGGACAAAGTGCCCAGCTATGCATGCTTGGTCCCATATCTGAGCGTGTTGGTCAGCATTTCTTATGTTCATATTAGTTTCTGCTGGGTGTTGGCTTGAGGCGATGGTTCGGCCTTGAGAAATTTATGGCGTATAGTGCCAGTATTTCCTAGAGACGCTGGTGGAATTCATGGAGGGGACTCGTCATTGGACAGCCATTGAACATTGCCTCGCGGTAAGAGGGCAGGGTCCTACCAACGTTGGGGAAGGAGTAATTAGTATCGTGGGTATGATATTTTGAAAATTTTTGATATCTGAGGTTCGTGCGGTTTGCCGAACCGCACTCACATTGTTTGGGTCTTGATCTTTTATTGAAATGGCCGCATCGTATATTGAGCTGAGGATGGGTGTGCTGTACAGGTACAGTCTTTCTGGTGTGAAATGGAGAGCAAGAATTGGTGAACGGACTGACTGCTCAGTGGCAGTGCCGGTATATATCGGAATTGATGCGATACCGGCTGTGCGGGAAGACCAAAAGATGCATTAGCGGTGACGCCTACCGTGGATGCAACCGATTTATCAGCCAAGACGATGAGTTGTTCTCAGCTCTTTGTAGTCTAGCTGGGGTGAATTTTACGCGTACTAGTACAGTGGGCGACGAGGGAATGTGTCTGGAGTTGGACTAGTACCGGCACTTGTATCGTTTGTCTCGAGGCCTGCCTGAATCGCCCGGTGGGTTTGCAATGTTTAACGTCTACCAGCGGAAGAGGGAGAAAACCGCCCCAACAGCCAGGCTCACCCCCTGTTTAGCGACTTCCTGATATTAAAATAATGAAAAAATACTACGCGATTCCGTCGAGCTTTCCCTATCGTGCAGTCGTTTTTCCATCTCTATCAAGTACGCGATGGGGCCAGTTTTGAAGAGTGGAGAAGATACAAGTCGCGATACAAGTTGTTTTGGTTTTCCCGCGCCATGTTACCCGGAGTTATGCGCTGTTTGAGCTCCGAGAGGACGCACAGCCGCTCCATTCAGCCGCTGGGGCTTTGCCCATACTGTGCTACGAGTAGTACTGTACTCGTACTCGTGCAGGTACTCGAGTATGGAAGTGCACTATCATACCGTGTTTACTCGTGTTTCACAGATAGTCGACCAGGGTCGGGTCGGCTGATCGGGCCGGAGGCTCGCGCGCGATGCTTGAGGATCGTGGTCGCTCCTGTCTTTCTTCATCCCTTGGGGATTCCATCCACAGACCCTACCAGATAGAATTACCTGTACTGTACCGACACTCGAAAACCGATCCTCAACAACCTTCAAACGGCGGAAGACGGGAAATGTCTCAGCATCGCGTCAACGGCAATATCAACAGTTTTAATACCAATATTTTTAACCATGTATGGAATAACTGCACCGCGGCCGACGAGAGGTCTGAAATTTTGGCCTGGTTATCTCCACTTGAGCCACGAATACGGCACCAGGACATCCAAACTCGTAGGGTCGACGAGGTGGGAGACTGGGTCTTGCAGACTCGGGAATATCGGAATTGGTTTGGTGGTGTTCGTGGGGGTGAATCCGATGATTCGGCTTTGTTCTGCTACGGGGGCCCGGGGGTTGGCAAGACCTACATTAGGTAAGGGAGAGGATGCCCGAGGAAATAGAGAATATTAATAACGAGCTGTGATGTTAGCTCCTTGGTGATAGATACGTTATGCAAGCAGGCCGTGGGCCAAAATGCTGCCGTTGCATGCTTCTACTTCGACTTTGCCGGTCAGGAGGAGCAATCCCCAGCCGCCGTTCTGGGTTCAGTGCTGAAACAGATTGTTGGCGGGCTGGACGAGATCCCAGAAAGGATAGTGAAAGCTTTCCGGAACCGAGAGAAGGTGATTGGCGGTCAGAGGCTAGTGCTCGCGGAGATTGTGGAGGTCTTGCAGGTTATCTCGTCTTCACGGTCCACGTTTATTTGCATCGATGCCCTGGACGAGTGTCCGGCAGGGCATCGGGTGAAGCTTCTTGATTCACTCAAACAGATTCTCCAAAAGTCCCCAGGCGCTCGGATATTTCTGACGGGGAGACCACACATCCGGGGTGAGGTCGAGAAACATCTTGGTGGGAGGGCAGCAACTAGATCCATTACGCCTACCAAGGATGATATCATCATATTCCTCCGCGTGAAACTGAAAGAGGATACAATACCGGACGCGATGGACCAGAGCTTGGAGGAGGAGATCATAAGGAGCATTCCAGAGACGGTTTCGGAAATGTAAGTGGGAAGCGGGGGTGGTATGGAAATGCCGAAAGTTATGTGCTGAGGGATGTTGTGTCTAGATTCCTGCTTGTCTTCTTAAGCGTCGAGATGATTCTACAAGAAACGACCGTATATCGGAGGAGACAAAAGCTTAGGGCAATGAAGGATGGCTTAGATTTGGGTGGTGCGTATAAAGCAACGCTGGGAAGGATAAAGGCGCAGGAAGGGGATAGGGCGAGACTCGGGATTGCCGCTCTGATGTGGATCTCCCATTCGAGGAGGCCATTGCGGGTGGATGAAATATGTCACGCCCTGGCAATCGAGATAGGGTCAACTGGACTCAATAGCGATGATATCCCTGCGATATCGACCTTGATCGGCTGTTGTCAAGGACTTGTCACTGTCGATAAAGGGGCCTCGACTGTGAGGCTGATCCATTTCACCCTACAAGAGTATCTTTGCACACACCCCGACCTTTTTGGCGGAGCTCACTCTACGATGGCGGAAGTCAGCTTAACTTATCTCAACTTCCAGAGCATCAAGGATCTTCCAGCCGGCCCGTCCCCGGACCCCCGAGACACACCATTCCTTGAGTATTCTTTGTATTGGGGAGCCCACGCTCGGATGGGGCTCTCGGATCGCGCAAGAAAATTTGCGCTCAAGCTTCTTGATCGGTTCGGTGATCACATCTCTGCCGAAGTCCTTGGGAACTCAATCGGTCAGGGGTTCCTCATGGGCTTTACTCCTCGTCGCAAGTCATTTTCCGCACTACACTGTGTCTCGTACTTTGGCATCGCTGAGGTTACGAGTATTTTGATAAAGATGAAAAAATGGGATATGAACCAAAGAGATAGTGCGGGTATGACGCCACTCATATGGGCTTCAAGATGTGGGCATGAAGAAGTAGTGGGGCTGCTCTTGCGAGACAAGCGTATTCACCCCGACGAGCAGGACACGAATTATGGCCGAACAGCGCTCTCGTGGGCCGCTGAGAATGGACATGAGGGAGTGGTGAGGTTATTTCTTGGCCCGCGATTTGTCAACCCTGGGAGCATTGGTCGACGGTGGGGCAAGGCGCCGCGAGTAATGGGTCTACTGTTTGGCAGGAGATACGTCAATCCCGACAATGCAAGTAAATCTGGCCGAACACCGCTCTCGTGGGCTGCTGGGAATGGCCATGAGGGGGTAGTGGGGCTACTTTTAGGACGGGAGGATGTTGATCCCGACATCCTAGACACATGGTGTGGCAAAACGCCGCTTTCATGGGCTGCCGAGAATGGTTGTGAGGGGATAGTGAGGCTACTGTTGGCGCGGGGAGATGTCAACTCTGATAATTTGGACAAATATGGCCGGACACCGCTTTCGTGGGCCGCCGAGAATGGTCACGAGGGAATAGCGAAGCTACTGTTGGGACAAGAAGGTGTCAACCCCGATAGTTTAAGTGGATCTGGCCGAACGCCGCTCTCGTGGGCTGCCGAGAATGGTCACGAAGGAATAGTGGAGATACTGTTGGGGCGGGAAGGTGTCAACCCCGATCGCTCAAGTGAGTCTGGTCGAACACCGCTCTTGTGGGCTGCTAGGAACGGTCACGAGGGAATAGCGAAGCTACTGTTGAGGCGGGAAGATGTCAACCCTGATAGTTCACATAAATCCGGCCGAACACCACTCTCGTGGGCTGCAGAGAACGGTTGCGATGGGATCGTGAAGCTACTATTGGGACGGGCAGATGTCAACCCCGATGGCTCAAGTGAATCTGGCCGAACACCGCTCTCGTGGGCTGCCAGGAATGGCCATGAGGGAATAGCGAAGCTACTGTTAGGGCGGGAAGATGTGAACCCCGATAGTTCGGATAAAACCGGCCGTACACCGCTCTCGTGGGCTGCCGAGAATGGTTATGAGGGGGTGGTGAAGCTACTGCTGGAGCGGGCGGATGTCAACTCTGATAGCCCGGATAAGTATGGTCGAACACCCCTCTCGTGGGCTTCCGGGAATGGCCTCGAGGGAACGGTGAAGCTGCTGTTGGGGCGGGGAGATGTTAACCTCGATCGCTCAAGTGAATCTGGTCGAACGCCACTATCGTGGGCTGCCGAGAATGGTTGTGAGGGAATTGTGAAGCTACTGTTGGGGTGGGGAGACGTTAACCCCGATAGTTCGGATAAATATGGCCGAACACCGCTCTCGTGGGCCGCCGAGAAGGGCCACGAGGGAATGGTGAAGTTGCTATTAGGGCGGCAAGATGTCAACCCCGATAGTTCGAGTGGGTCTGGCCGAACACCGCTCTCGTGGGCTGCCAGGAATGGCCACGACGGAATAGTGGGGATACTGTTGGGGCAAGAAGGTGTCAACCCCGACAGGCCAGATACAATTTATGGAAAGACACCGCTCTCGCGGGCTGCCGAGCATGGTTGTGAGGGAACAATGAAACTACTGTTAGGGCGGGAGGATGTCAACCCCAATAGTTCAAGTAAATCTGGCCGAACACCGCTCTCGTGGGCTGCTGGGAATGGGTGTGAGGGAATAGTCAGGCTATTGTTGGGACGGGAGGATGTTGACCCCGACATCCCAGACACATGGTATGGCAAAACACCGCTCTCGTGGGCCGCCGAGAATGGGCGCGAGGAAGTAGTGAAGCTGCTGTTGAGGCGTGAGGATATCAACCCTAATTGTTCAAGTAATTCTGGCCGAACACCGCTCTCGTTGGCTGCCGGGAATCGCCATGAGGGAACGGTGAAGCTGTTGTTGGCGCGGGATGGTGTCAAAACTGATATACCAGACCATCGGGGCCACACACCCCGCTCGTGGGCTGTCGAATCTGGGCACGATGGAATCGTGAAGCTGCTAGATGCCCGGTTGGCTGTGGGACCCGGTTTGTTTTAGTGCTCTGGGGGCACAAGCTTTTTCGACGTCATCAAACGTGGCCATGCGTTACTTACATCGCGGTAACGGTCACTTTACGGCTGTCCGCACCATCCCCTACGTATACGGTGCTTTGATTCTTGCTTGAGGTCCTGGGGTTTGTGGTCTTGTCTCATAGGAGTCGCCGCTTGTTGGTATAGGTAGTGTCGGGCGAATATTGGTTTTACACAGAGTGGTCTGAGGTGCTTGTTTGCCCTTTTGTTTTCAGTTTTTTCTGGCGTTTTGGGGATTAAATTAGGAGTTGTTTTGGATGGTTTGAACATTTCTCCTACTGCTAGACCATCTCATTCTTTTGCTTAATAATAGGGTGGATTTATGTTTAGGCAGAGACTCGGGGTATATATTATGCGAGCTTTTTTATTCTTGAGTGTGGTGTCTCAATCTTGTACGATAGCTATCCCTTTATTATTCTTATTTGGATGGAATGAACTATGATAGACTTGGGGAGTGATGTTTATTAGGGATGTTTTCCCAGATAACACTGATTGTCCACATACTCGGAAGTGCATAGAGATTGATATTTTCTAGCGTAGAGGCACAAGTGTTGGAGGTGGTGTTGGATGATGAAAGACCGTTTGTAGTGGAGCGGTGTGATTCCAGAGAAGAATGACTGGCTTCTTTGTGGGGTGATCTCGTGCCCAGTGTTTTTCTTTTCTTTCGGAGTATTCAGCACACGCCTCCTAATTCTTGAAGCTGTCGCAAAGAGAATTTGACCAACACCAACCTGCGCACTGCCCGATAGAAGCATTAATCACTTTCTCTTAACCTCGAGCGCAAGCACAATACTTAAGGGCAAACAAACGACCGGTCCCTCGATCCCAGTTTGGGCGTCGCTCCAGTCGCCAAACAGGAACCGGTCATTGAGCCAGGACTTAACCATCCAGTCTCCACCTCGACCTCCGGCAACAAGAGCGAAACTGGCGGATTGTGCGGGTGAGATTGGATGATGCGAGACTGGAGAACCGCTTGTATCCACCGCCTGAGCTAAATAGCCACTTGCGTGTAAGGAGACCAAAGGACAAAGGATGAATCAGAGAGCGAGAGATATTCGTGCGGTGGGAACGACCAAACGGGAGAAAATGGTGAACTGGACATATCTATAGAACCGCTTGGGTAAGGACGGGCCGGTGGGGGGGGGGTACATACCGGTCGGTAACATCTCCCGCATCAGCGGAACCCAAGCAGGCTTTAATGCACGGGTGTGTGGAGAAAAAATGCCGTGGGTGGTGGGAATTCTGAAGAAAAAGAAAACTATATACTTGTGGGTCAAGAGGGAATCACTCTCTGAACTCCGCGGCTCTGGTGAAGACTAATTTTTAACTCAATGCTCCGCATGGAACAGTACAGAATGGAAAAGAACCAACTATTTTAAATACCAGATGTCAAATATCGTATCATACCTTATGGCCGCCTGCACTGGGGAGGACAGAACCGACACTAATTCCCTGGGCCTGACGGCATGGGGTGTTATGATAGAACAACGCTCCTTAAGGGACATACCCTACGGGTAACCCAACGCGCGAAGAGATTTAAGGGAAATAGTCCTCACATTACTGATTATAGTTAGGCTTGATTGGGGGAAAATGGGAGGTTGAAGGTGAGAAATGTCAGCATCAAGAGAGCTGGTGAGTCCGCTCCTTCAAATAAACGGGTGATTACTCATGGTCTTATATTTGCCCCATTTCACCTTGTCCCTGGCCCAATTGGGTAGGGTCAAGTCATTTGCACCAATGGTGTTTCTGCTGTCAAAGCTGCAGTGTAGAGAACGTGGAGGGCCGGAGCCGGTATTAGTTTTTTAATTCACGTTACCCGCTGTTGATATAACCATCATACGGTACTGTACCTAAAAAATCAAGCAAAAAAAAAAAAAAAGAATACACCGCGAACCCCTTAACCTTTGCATCTTCCATCAGTTCTAGGTGAGCAGACTGGACTGAAGCAAAAATAACTCCAAAAGAGTTCGGAAACCGGGATTCCCACATGGTCACCCACTGTAGTACGAACCGGTCGATACGATGCTTGTTTACCGCAGAGCGGACGGGATGCGAAATTTTCATCGTTCTATGGCCGAACACAACAGCTATCCATTGCCAGGAAATTTATATACCTCGCCAATAATGACATGACTGAGAGAGGGTTGATGGGTTTGCTCTCTCGGCCGTGTATTCTTGAGTAGTCCCCGGTATAATCACACAGGAACCACCTCAGCTTCTGGTCAGTTCTCTTGGGCTGTTCATAGATCGGATCTTGTATAATTGAAACTCCATCTCCGGGTGTGACGCTACTTCAACAGCCAGAAGGTTTTATCGCGACCACCAATTGAGATCATGTTTTCTGACTGGAGTTGATTTCCGTAGATATCCCAAAAAGTACCTCCACGAACTTTCATTCTCGCTCTCGACAAATCCCTATACAAGTTAAAGAATATTGCGATTTCCATCAATTACTACTACTACTAGCAGGGTCTGAATAAATATCGCCTTCAGGAATGTGCCATTTTAGAGATTGAAAAAATTTGTAAGATTGCTGGGGGTTGATAATAACACACTGAGAAATCCGACTTCTACTATTATTACTAATAAGATGGAGATCTGCATACAGATTCTCATTATGGTAGCGTGGAAGTTAGAGGTAGGATGGTGTTTTGTTGAAATGTTCGCATTGGTGACCTAATCTATCCGCAATTAGGGTAGCCTTCGTAAGCCAGGCAGCTCTGTAGTTGACGTTCTCGCCGTAGTAAATCTAGATAGTTTCTACCATTTTATCTAGCCTTGCCAGTTTGGTAATAAGCAGATGCTGAGGAATAGTTCATTGAAGCCAATTTTATATATTGGCTACCTCACTGACAGAAACAGGAGCAGCTACACAAGTGTGCATGCTATTAAGCCTCTGAACCTGAAACTTGCTACTCATAGTGGTTGATGCAAACACATTCTAGGGGAAATCCATTGTATGTATTCGGTACTAATAATTGTCATGCTTTGCATCCTTCTTCACAGCCGACAATGTAAAATGGTCATTGATTGACCATAATTCGATAGCTTCCTTCGATTTATCACATGAAACAAAGTACTGTCCCTCCATTGAGACTATCATTTTGGTACAAGTTGATTATGAAATTTGGAATTCTTGTCGAATAGGTAATTCAATATCTTGTTGCTTTTAATTTTTCTTCCATTTAACTCACGTTCTACCACATTATATACAACTATTCTCCTCACTCTTTGTTTTATTTCTCAATCCTTATATATGAGTGCATTGCCCGGGCAAGAAGATAGACTTCAGTACACAGGCTTTGTAATTCCTGAAAGCACTTGGTGTCTAGGGATGAATGCTTTGGAGGTCATGATTTTAGTTCCAGAGGGTATTTTTTGGCCGAGGAGGGTATTGGAAACGTATGTGATATCCGGAGGGTATGGGAAAGGTTTTCTTTTTCCAATCCCATCCCAGCACATTATCTGTAAAGCAATGACAACCACCGCCACCACCGCTAGTATTCGCAAGGAAGTCTCTTGGCCCAAGCCGCTTTATTCCTTTCTTCTGCTATCTCCTGTTTTTCCCCTCTCGCTTTTCCTCATTCTCCCATCACCATTTGCTTTTTTCCTTTGTTTGTGCTGCCACCTTGCAACATTCTCTTATCCTTAGCCATTATGCGAGTAAATCAATTTTCTTCGCTATATCCCTACTAACTATCTTACAGCCAGCTTTTGTTGAAATGGAGTGTCGGCCATATATCCCTTGAAGGCGCCATAGCTCGAATAGCCGTGTAGCAGCTCCACGAATTTGCTTCAGTTGCGGAAGCAGTACTCCCGGGCCCGCTCAATTGCCATTGACTACTACCCCTTCCCCTGTCCTAGGAACCCTTGTGGCTCCATGTCTTTATAACGACCAAGTTTCTTAAACCAAAGTACAAAACTCTTGCTCAACAGGAACGGATCCCGACTATTGGGAAACCTAAGCTTGTGGATATTCAGGAGTGTGTACAGAGGTTTAGGGATAGGTAGTCCTGGAGAGGACGATGTGGTTCCCCGGGGGGTAGCGGGGAGGGGCTTACAGTTCAGATTTCCCGGGGAGATTTCCTCAGTTTCAAGGAGGTTCTGAATGTTGATGTGGATGAGAGGTTAGGTGATTTCTTTTGTTTTCATTTAGTGGTTTGCTTAGTAGTATCAGGTTTCCGAGATATTCGTGGAGCGCATCTTCCTCGACGCTTATCATCCCATGCATGTCGAGTTCTTTACATGAAAAGGTTGCATCGACCATTTCAAAAGGCCTTATTTATACTTGTAGCAGGCTCCCAGCGAGCATCATGAGAAAGATTGACATTGTGAGAAATCAGCGGTTTACCAAATTTCATGGGGAGTATGATGGGTCAGAAGAGACACCAGATGCCGGGTTACAAATAGAAATGCTGTTGGGAATCCTGAGGTGAAGTTTGTCCCCGAGGTTAGCCTCTCGGAGACATATGGCATGTCAGTTGAGGATGCCAGAATGTGGCTAGGGGGCCAGAAGACACTATCCGCGGTTATGCTCGTCAAGATTGAGGAAAGCCCAAGTTACCAATGCCCTGCTCAAAACCTCAGCGGTGAAGAGTTTTTGCGGTTGGCATTTCCCAAACGTGAAGAAATCGAGGAATAAATATTCGCCCTAGAGCATAGGTATGGACCTGCTGTATACCAGGGGCTCACTTGGGTGGGAAAGATTACTGGGTTCGTGGAGATCTGGAACCGGGACCCGGAGTCTGGATTATGATAGCTGTTTGCACTGGCGATCGCATGGTGAGTAGGCACGTAGGAAGGATTTAGCAAGTAGCTCATGCTAACGGAAACAGGATCTTATTGACTCTTCCAATCTCCTCCGAACTAAATTCCGACTAAGTGAGTTCTTAGATGTTGCTCATGAGGATGACTGTGAAATAGGTTTCGAGTGGGATCACTACCCTAATAATATGGGACGCTATACCAAGGAGCTGACCGCTGATAGGTCTCATCGGATGTTCAGAAATTGTGAGGGGCGAGTGGGTATCAGGGACCGTAGCTACCAATCTTCCCTCGCCTAGTTTCCCAGAAGTTAATTGGCCCTTTGTATCTAATTTTGCTCTTATCACATCTTAATGGGGTAAGCATTTACATGCCGCGCAGAGCCATAGGGGTGCGGGTTATCTTGTCGCTCCCCCCCTGAGCTGGGGCCCTACTGGGAGCGGGATGGTAATCTGGACCCTTTTGTCTGAGATGTTTTACAGATGTCTTTGTGCTGTCTGATTGTGACTTCCTTGTAGGTCTTTTTTTGCATTTGGGACAGGTATCATAACTTTCTGGGGGGGTTTATTGATTTTTAGCTTGTGGGGAAATTGAGGTTTCTCTGCTCCGAGAGCTGCAAGGTAGTATCGTACACCCGGTGACCCGGATTTGTGGTTTGCCCCGAACGAAGTGAGGGGAACATATTGCTTTCCCAGAGCAGCAAAAAAAAAAAGCCAAAATTATCCTATCCGATAGGCAAGATCTCGTGTGATGTTGCGGAAAATTCGGAAGGGGGTCTTTCAAGTAAAGCAATTCATTTTAAGGTATCTTTGCCTACTCGTATCCTCCGCTGGTTCGAAGAGGTCGGGCATGGCCTGGTCGCTAGCGTATGGCTGGTGCTTGGTTCTCGCGGTTTCATTGGCCCGAATCGAAGCCGTTTTTTTTGTTAAATACTTTGATTGTTTAAGGGTATAACCACGATATTATGCAACAGCTATGTTATGACGGAAAAAAACCAACCCGAGTCGAAGCCGGATTGTGAGGTATATACATAAGCCTGGTCTAGCGACTATTAGTCGCACGCTACGCTCGATATTGGTCACAGTGCTTGTCCTGCCCCAATCTTACTTTCATCAGTTTTTACGGTGGACCGCCACAGTGCCTTTGTAGCTGCCCGCTGTAATTCATAGCGTTCCTCTTTTTGAAACCGATGTTGTCACCTGATGGCTTGCTTGCTTGCGAATACTGAGTTGGCTGACCGCTCGGTTGTTGGAGGGAGACCCGTGTAATGGCGCATAAAGGCATGGGTGTAATTTACTTGGATTGGATTTGATGTACTGTACCTGGCTTGAGATCCACTTGTGGGAACGAACGGTAAAATTTCGTTGGTCTTCTGATCCCTTGGATTGTTTTTTTCTTCGGCGTGGAAGTTTGAGGGGGGATTTGGCTTTACTAGCCGCTTCCCAATTATATGAGAGCGTTGTACGGTACGTCAGCTAATTGGGGATGGAGTGTTCCACCTGTCAAGAAATCTACTCGGCAGAGCAGCTACCCCCTCCAGTGTTTGTATGTGTCAAGGCGGACCTGTGGATATCGTGCCATACTAAGCAGATATCTGCGGAAAGTTGAGGCATGCGAGTGATCGAGCATGATTGCACTGATTTGGAGTTTCTAGGCCAAGTGTGTAAAGCAACATGGGTTGAATGGAACACTAACGTATGCCTCAATAGCCTCTGAGCCCGCACGGCCATGCCGGTGATATGATATCCCTATCGATATTGCTTATGGCGATGGGGGTTAAGGCAGCGGGCTCACAACTTAATGCAGGTTCGGAGTGCGCTCTTGCATTCTCCCCCGAACAGCTGCACCCAGCTCCGTGGTCAGGATCAGGGAAGGAGGAACTGTTTGCCCCGCGGAGTCACTTGGATGAATCGGCGCGTGGGGGACCGTGTTGAGGAGGAGAGGCCTTAAGGAACAACGATAGGGAATTGAGGTTTATGGCAAAACTGAGATGGCAGAGACAGCTCGATAACGAAATAGTAACTGTGGATGTACACCTGATTTGTCTGTTTCAGGATTATATGGAGTGATTGGAAATTTCCCCGCATTTGCCCGGCTCCCAGAGCGCTAAACCTAACGGAATACTTTGGTTTCTTCTCGCGTTTCGCGAGCCTGAGCGGGCAGAGGATAGTGTTTGGTATTGAGCCCTATTACTGCGAATATTTACAAATGTTTGTAGTTATCTACGGGCGGATTGTGCGGGCGATCGACAAAGGCGCTAGCTAGGAGCCCCTAGGATACCTATATTTACATCTAGAATAACAAATAACTCTGAAAGCTAGATGAAACTACGCCACATAGCAGATGAACAGGACATTATGAAACACGCCGGAAACGATAGGGACTTGGCAGAAACGCTGAGGAAGCAAACAAATACTGCAGTCCGCGATCATCTTGTATTCTGCAGCCATGCGTAAGTTAAAACGATCCTTAAACACAATGCACTCTGCCGAGCGACGGAGAATAGGGAAACAGGAAACTAAACCGGACACCGCCCCCCCCGATGTCTGACGCCGAATGGCAGCCGAAACCATCCCTAATCGCCTAACTTATGCCTAACGGCATCGGGCGTGAGAATGATGACCCCTAACCGCTGCCCCGTGGGCAGTGCAGAATATAGAGGGTGTGAATACCGGGGGCGCAGCCATTCAGTAAGCAAGACTCTGAAATTTTTCTCGATCGGACCGAATACTACAGGAGAAGAAACCATAGAGTAGCCATCCCAAAGCACGCTCCTGCTGATTAGTATGGCCCTGGGTAACAGGTTTTAAGATTATGCCTGGGGCCGAAAGTGGCGATCAAAGGTGGACTGGGGAGCCGATTAGGCTGTCCTATTTTGCAGCGGGAATTCGGGAGTGGGCAAGTCATATCTGAGGTAAGTGGCCGGATTCTCCGAACGAAGCGAATACCGCACATAGCGCCAAGAAACAGTACGCTAGCGATCGACGGCTTGTGCAATTAGGCAAAGGAGAATAACGCCGTCGCATGCTTGTACTTAGGGTGTGCGCAAAAGTCTGTCGAACTCTGGTCTGGTTGGTTGAATTAACATGTATGCAACGAGAGTTATGCAACTGAACAGGCCATAGACGCTAATTTTTGGTGAAGGAAAAAAGTCTGTCGAGCTCTTGGCACAGTGGCTGGAGCAAGGCTGGAGCAAGGCTGGAGCAAGGCTGGAGCAAATACTGTTCCCTAAGTGGTCGAGCAGGCCCTGGAGCCAATGAGAGTGATTTCGACAGACTTACCCACAACACCCGGTACTGTAACTACCTTTCCTAGCGAGAACAGACACTCACCAACATGATGGGGGCTGTTGTGGCGTAGCTGGTAGGAAGACGCGAGATCCCAAAATCTCTATGTGAGGCGTTTGAGGAAGGGAAGAAAGAAATTGGTGGCGGGGGCATGCGACATCCAGATCTTATGAGAATGTTGAGTATCGCCACTGCTTTGCGACCCCACGTTTTCATCTGTATCAATGCCCTAGAGTTCTTGCTGCAGCATCTGCCAGACCTTTTGGAGTGCTGAGGGGAGCGCGGCGAGATATCGCGCGGGAGTCTCATACTACACAGATATTCCTCGCGGGGAGACCCCTGTGAGGGAAGATATCCAAAGCTATTTTACCGAGGCGGTTGTGATACCCATTAGTCCCAGTGCCAAATATATTAGGAATTACCGTGACCACTCGGTACATAGAGACCGTTGCCAAGAGGAATACGTATAGGATCGACATTGACCTAAACCATTTGTAGAAGAAAAGGAAACTCAAACATATCAAAAAGTACATGGCGATGATCCCAGTTCTTGATATCTAAACTACGACTCATTCAAAAGTGCAAATTCTACAGCATTATGCTCAACACCCAGGTCAATTGGGAGTTTGGTATTTTTATGTTCAGAAATACCATAGCCCATCTTCTCCTCGGACCATGCCCAATCGCCAAGAACAAGCTCATTAGGATTAAACTGTTTGATATTGAGTTTATGATTACAGGAGCTATCAATAGGTAATGAGATACCTGTATTCTGAAAAGATTTAATTATAATCTTTCGTCATGGCTGACTCTGATACCACTCCTCCCATGCTCTTCCAACAGCCTTAGTAGTAACAATACGGTGTTGACTCGTGCTCCATTTTTCAATATTCTCTATAGATTCTTTCTGCTCTCTAATTTCTTCTGTAAACACCTTGATTAAACCTTTGAAAGGCTTATTCAAAGCAACATCAAGAGAACGAGTCATTGGAGTTGTGCTAGGGGGAATCAACATGGGTGTAATGTTATTATTATGACAGATTTGTATAACGGAGAAGGTGAGATAAGCCCGGTACCAATCAAAAATAAATAAGGCTCACTGGTTTTCAAAAATAGGAACTAGCAATTGTAGGATCAACTTATTAAACAGTATTTTGTTCATCCACCCTGTTGGTGAAAACTCAACATGAACATGTTTATTCCACAGATGTGACTCTCTTCCCTGTATTTTAATGCCTGTAGTAGCAGTAAAAATAAGAAGTGGAGGTACTTGAGGAATACCATCGGCAAAGATGCATAAGAAGAGAGTATATTGGCACTTCTCCAATCCAGACTCAGCACTCTTAGACCACACAGTTTGTGCTCCTTGCATGTCATAAGTACGACCAACCAAATACTCTCAAGGAAGAGGAGTTTTATCTACATTGCAAATTCGATTATCAGGAATTCTTCCTTGATCATTATTGCATATGTACTGAAGAGAGAGTAGATTTGGAGATATAAGAGAGACTAGTGGAGTGAGAATTCTGTTTCTTCAGTTGAATCTTAGCCAGCTTAAAATGTCCTCCTTATAGCTGTCCAGTAGTAACTGTGCCATATTTGTTACAAACTGCAAAACTACTTGGTGACATGATGGAAACCTATGAAACCAGCCTTGAGAAAATACAAACAATCCTGCAGGAAGCTCAGGGTAGGTTGTTTTCCAGAGTTCCTTTGCATTTCTGCAGAACCATCTATCTCTAACTGGTCTTCCCTGTTTCCAGCATGTCTGAAATGCATCAAATAGCCTTCTTTCCATCTGCAGCTACAGGCACATAAAGGTTGCAGGTAAATCACGATGTGAGCCAGCCTCTTCTACCTGGTGCACAATTTTCTGTACTACTTCAGGCTTCCTCCATCTCCCAATTGCACTTTTTGGAATCTTAAAAAACACTGATGCCTCATCAAGGGTTGGAGGCCACATCTTGATTCTAGTATTTAATAGGTTATAAGAAACATAATAGTACTAAAACTGTAACTAGTACGAGTACTAGGTTATGTTTTATGTTTTGTTTTATAGTATCATTTAATACTTGTTATGTTTCAAAGGTATCACTTGATACTTTGAATGTTTTATGTTATGTTTCATAGTATCATTTGATACTTGTTATGTTTCAAAGGTATCGCTTAATACTTTGTATGTTTTATGTTTTGTTTCGCAGTATCACTTGATGCTCGCTAAGTTTCAAAGGTGTTATTGGATACTTTGAAAGGGACTATGTTATCGCTCATGCTGGAGATGAGTGAAAACTTGTATTTAAACACCGCTGATTCCACGATAGAAACAGCAGACTTTGACTGACAGTATTCTTAATATACTTGATTAAACGGTTACTTCTTGATCCCCTATTACACCCCTTCGAAGCCTCCTTTAGTCTACACAGCTTTGGTCTCTTACCGAGCAAGCAGGCCACCTGTTACTATCGTATACAAAGCATGATTGGCACCCTAGGTGTGAACACATTACATGGGTGAATAGAAGAAGAAAGCATCTTGCTCTTCCTCAAACTCAATGTCACTATAATGTCCCATAAGATATGACTTTTCTAGAAAGATAATAAGTGGTTATAAGACAACTCCTACTCTGGAAATTGCTTCAATATCAGTCACCCAACTGCCATTACCATCTTGAATAATCTTTGGATTCCTTATAGATATCTGACATGTCATCTGCCCACCTGCAGAGAGTGCTAGAGTAAATCCTTTCTTATCTGAATTCCAAATATTCTCATTCTTGACATGAAACTTGTACTAAGTATTGTAGAATCCATTGAGGTAGTACTCTATTAATTGGAAATCAGTACCAAGTACTCTTTACTTGTCTAGCACCTTTTCAACCTCAGATTGAACTATTAGGTGATAAATCAAGAATCTCTGTAACCAGTTCTCTCCCACTTTGTCAACTCTCTCTTCATTTATTAAAATAGCTTGAGCTATTTGAAAAGCATGAGGATGGCATAGAGGCAGATCGTAATCATCCTATTTCTCAATCCACCTGACCATTGCATTTTCCTCTTCATTGCTGACTAGCTGCTGAGTTGAATGTGATTGAATTACTGGTTTGGTTTGTCCTATATATCAGTTATTTAGTGTTGTATTTAAAATACCAAATTGTTGACTTTCTTTGCAAATTGAAAGTCCTGGGGTTGATCAGAGTGCCTGACAGACATTAGCTATTTGCTTCTCCTTGTCAGCTTTCTTTTTAGTTATTTTAGAAAGCAGTTGGATATCTAGTTGTAAAGATATAATTGAATATAGAGAATTGAGTATTTGTAGAATATGGTTAAACAAAGTGGCATTGGTAAATCTAATAGCTTGCCTTATATAGTTGAAATATCTGGCCAATAACTTGAGGAACAATAGAGCACATCCTACCTATTATACTTGTATTAATAGTAATGGAATTACAGTAGTAGTTTGGCTATTGTTGTTGAAAATATGTATATTGACTATAATAGTCAATGGTTGCAATAGCAAAGTCAAAAATTGATATATTGTAAATTTTATTATATTTGTTAAATACTAGTTATACATGCTTGCTCTATAGAAAAGATAACTATCAAAGAGACAATAGTTGTTGTTCTATTCACTCTTTTAGACATAATCAATAAAGAAAATTGGTGACCCATAGCTAGATGCTGACCCATAGCACCTCCAAATATGTTAAGTATCAAACGATACTGTGAAACCAACAATCCTTAACCTAGTACCCGTACTAGTTACAGGCACAGCTACCCATCCAAGGAAACATTTATATGTGTCATACGTGGTTGCATACATGAGTCACACCAACTCAGATATAGGACTGTACAGGATAAGGAAATCGTACATTTTACCAAAACTGTCCCATGCAGGCCAGCCCAGCCCATGGCAAGCACTGATCTCACTTGACAACACTTTCTCCTTCAGCCTTACTTGGATTTAACATAATGTAATATATGTAGGGGTGGCATTTATTAGGGATGCCTGTTCGGATACACTTATTGTTGGTGTGCTCGGGGCGCATGAATGGGATTGATATTTGTCATGTGCTGGCACTGAAGCTGGTGGCGATAGAGTGAGATCACGAACCACCGCTTGTAATATAGAAGTGTAATTGCGGAGCAGAAGGACCGATTCCATTCTAGAGAGATCTTGCGCTCGGAGCCTCTGTTTCTACTTGAGATATACCTGCTAATACTTCAAGTAAACAGGAAGAGTTCATTCAATACTAACCCAGGCGATACCGACAATGCTGCCACAGTGCAAACTATTCTCGCTCACCTACACCTCCTTTTTCAAGCGCAAACATAATATCCACATATTAAGGACAAATAAACGATCACTCCCTCGATCTTAGCATGGTCTCTGCCCAGTAGCCAAACGGGCCCCGGAAATTGAGCCGAATTATGAATATAACCATCCCATCCACTCTTCACCCCAACCCTGGAAATATGGGTGAAGCAGGAGCATTGTGTAGGCGATATTGGATAATGGGTGGCCCGCGAACCATTTGTGTCTACTGCCTACACTAACGGGCACCAGCCTAGTAGGAGGCCCATGGATGTAGCAAAGATTGACGGAGTGTCGTAGGCCAGGGACAAATAAAGCAGAGAACCGATGAACTAGACGGCAGACAGGGACACCAGCTAAGGGTAGTCAGGGGAATATATCTATCTCCCGAACATCTAACTCTAAAAGCCAGACGAAAGTACATGAACCATAGAAAATGAGAAAGGGAAAAAAACAAGGGAATGAAAGGCTCCGGAAATCACAACACTCCCCAGAAACGCGGAGCAGGCAAACAAAAAACAATTCTGCAATAGTGCTTCCACTCCACGGTCAACGTGAAAGCCGACGCCCAGTACTGAAGGTGATAGAACGAAGAAAACAACAAACCATAGAAAAGACCCTACCCCTGGTGCCCAATTGGAACCATTCGGAGCGGAAACAAAACTAGCACTAATTCTCCATGTCTAGTGGCATAGGATTCAAGAGCAACAACCCATAACTGCACCCCCCATGGGTAATCCTGCATTTAGAATATACGAAGGCCACGAGGATAGGCATCCATTGGAGAAGACCCTCAGGTACTATACGACCCCACACGAATAATTTAGGAGAAGGGCAGTCGAAAGGCTATCTCACTAACAACTTTTTACCAATAATTGTGAACCCATGTAACAAGATTGAGGATTATACCTGGGGAACAGAGTAGAGATCAAAGTTTAACCCAACCTGGTTGAAAAAAATAATTAATCTAGGCTACAGCTAGGCATAACATGTTCCGGTAGCATCGAATCAACGCAGAGACCGCTGCGAGGCAGTTCGGTCGTTGTTCGTATGTAGAGTCGATACAAGGGTTACATTCATTGTTATTGTCCAACCAACCATCTGTACCTGGATATCCCACCTCTTTGGCACAAAAAATGGATATTTTAGCAAGAAGATTTGACAATAAATATGGAATCCATAGCTATTGACTGTGGCCTGGCCGGCACTCTTCTAGGGAGGATCTGTCACGATATTAGTGGATTTTTAGGTTGCTTTACTGCTTATTCTTTGCACCCCACAAGTCAGCCACTCTGTTAGTTCAAGTTTTGAGGGCATGCAAGGGGTTTTCTTTGCTCCCAGGTGCAAGGGATGGGAGGTTGAAGGGGAGAGGCATTGACATCAAGAGTGCTGGTGTCCGTCTTTCAAATAAACGAGTGATTGTGTATGATCTCCTATTGGCCCGACATTTTTACTGTTTTTGGCCCAATTGGGTAGGGTCAAGTCATCTCGTGCCACTTCTGCCAGCTGGATTTTTGAAAACATAAAAAGTCCGAACCAATATTACCTCGTTAATCCCCGTTATCCAATTACCCAAACCATCCATCAAAAAAAATTTACTACAAAATTCTTGGTTCCCCCTTCCGTCCTACTACGAATGCAAACTAAGCTAGATCAAAAACAAGACCAAAAGAGTTCAGCAACCAGGATTCCCACATGGTCACCCACTATAGTACTAACCGGTCGATACGAGACTTGTTTACCGCAGAGCAGACGGGATACGAAATTTTCATCGTTCTATGGCCGAACACAACAGATGTTCTTCGCTAAGAAATTTATACACCGGGCAGGTTGATGACATGGCCCAGGGAGGGCCAATAAACCAGCCCTCTTGACCATGTTTTTAGCACACCCATCCAGGGAACACACTCAATTGTGATTAGTTCCCTTGGGTTGTTGGTAGATCGGATTTAGTAAACGTATAATCTAAGTTTTTAAAAGAAGTTACTACGGTTCTGCTTCCGGAACAAGCTCCTCATCGCCCTAGTTCTCAAGAATAATTTACCACAAGCAAAGAATGCAACACCCAAAATCCGACCTTGAGCCCGAGCACAGCAAGAACTTCCCCAGAGATGCAGGGTTACTCTATCTATAGCCTACATTAAAATTTGTTAGCTCTGCCCACTGTGTGGAGAAAAATACAAAACGATTTCATCAACTCCTGGCTCAGTACTGAAAAGGGACAGATCGGTATTGGAAAACCAAACACACAAAACAGGTAAGCTTCACTCACTTACCAAACAAACAGGCTAATCCAGCCTTCACACACTAAAGTTTTCTGAAAGAGGTCTGTACGGCTTAATTGGATAAAATGAAAAGGAAAGCACAAACACCAAAGCTAGAATTCCGCAATGTAGGTACAAAGTTCGTAATCGGATAGTTGTCTTCATTTCACTTCCACAGGTTGTTCTTTGTAGTCCGTTCTCCGTTCACTTGGTTTACAGGAAAGGGAGGGAAAATTCCCTTTTTCCCTTTCTGGTCCATAGCACATCACTATGACCAGTCACACTCAAGCCCTAACAAATCAAACAACAAACAGAACCACCTATACAGAACAATACCAAGGTTCAAACAAAAGAAAACAAACACATTTTCACACCCTACAGTACCCATGAACCCCCTCCCCGCTGGGGGGACCGGTATGATACTCTATGACGATGCTATACCGGAGCAGCATTAAAGCCAACCTACTATAGACCCCCTCACCACGACTTGGCATATCCAAAACGTTATGTCCCCTCTGTGAAGTATATATGGCAAAGTGCGAATACCGGTATATTCGCTTCTACTCAGGAGCAACAAAGAGAGTAACAAAAAGAATGAGTAATGATTGATACCGCCTGATAGTGTGCGATCCGAAACGAATGGCAAAGTGCAGGGTTTTTATAGAAAAAGTCTGCGAAAATCGAGAGACGGGAGAGAAAATATAAGACAACGAAAGGCACAAGCAGGACATTCTCCACCGCCTAGGTTCTTCAAACAACACTATTTCAAATCCAACACACATAATTAATATCCATTCACAATCCGTTTCATTACCAAGGTCCCGGACTTGTACTATCCAAATCCAGCAGGTATATGATCTCTTGAGGCACAAGAATATTGCTGTGAGAACGCTGAAACACTGTGCCTGACCATAGTATGTTTCGACGCTCTGCACCTGACCATCAAGATTTATCGCGTAGGTGTAAAACTAATTAAGTGATATACTTTACTCCAGTTTCAGAGCACCATGCGATTGGATTCCACCCAATAGATTCTGTTCCCCCCAAGAACTACAAACCGCACCCACGGTGGCTTACAGGAGGGCGAAGTGCAGTACTGTACTTTAAGTTTAGACGCTCCAAATATAAAAATATAAAAAAATACAAAAAAAAGCGTGCAGGAACATCCAAAGCAGCAATTCGACATTAACACCAAAGGCACGGCGGAGAGAGTGAGTAAACCACTTACTACTGCGTTTAATCGTACGCACATCCTACACAAACCGCGTACAGACGGCTGTAATACCCCTCATAACATTACTGCTATTACCAAGCGCCAACTATCGAGCTGCAGTATGCACTCCACGCAGAGATCCGAACAAAAGGTCAAGCTTTCCATTCCCTTCCCTACCTCCAATACCCTCCGGAGTGCATAATTTCGGACATCTGCTGGATCCGAGGATGCTCCACCGCAAGTTCACTGCTAAGTATCTTAAGCCACCTATCCCACTATCCCACCACGACTGCCCAATCCCATGCATCCGCCAGCGACACCTTCTCGGAATCCCAATCTCCGCGATCCAGCGCAGCAGAAATGGGTAGTTACGGTACTCACCAGTCGTTAGTTTAATTTAACCATATCGTACCCGCAGTACGTTACTCGGAAAGCACTGCGAGTTACAGCGCCATTGATGCGGGGTACCGGATAGTGCAAGCAACAAATTACAACATCCCATCCAGCACTGTAGACATCATCCGGAAACGCAATCGCCCATCCCCGCCGACCGGTGGAGCTAGTCGCTCTCGTTATCGGAGTTAGTTGGGCTATGCCTTCATAAATGAAGGCGAAAAACCTTTTTCGGAACACCTATAGCCCAACATTAATTCACGGGTTGGGAATCTTACCCGGGAGGAAAAAAGTTCGCCTGACTTCGAGCGTCGAGTTTGAATGGATGGAATGAGTTTCAGCACGTTCCCAGTAAGCTGAGGGAAGGAAGGGCAATGCTAAGCCCAAGCACCAGCCACCATACAGCCCCAATTCCCAGGAATCAGTAAGAGTACCGTAGCTTTACCATAGAAAAAGAAGAAAGAAAGAAAGTCATCGCGATGCCGTCAAACTCGGAATGTAAGTTCCGCACGAGTATCATGACTAGCGCTGGAGGGCTGAAAACTTTGACCGGGCCAGACAAGAAGGAGGGGACTATCCCCCCCGCGACTATGATCACTGAAAGGCTCGCATCATGGATTAGCATACCAACCAATTAGGGCTCCCTTATGATGCTAGAACTCCTGTAACTCAATGCCCATGGGCACGTGTTCAGTACTAGCAGCAGTTGACAGGAATACAATACAAGTAACTCCATTACACAATGTCTTCCGCGCATCCGTCGTAACTTTGGAATTATCCCCCGCACCCGGGCTGAAAAGCCATACCGCACCATCGATATCCACCCAAAATATCATGTCCATCCGAATTCCCCCCGGGGGGAACCCAAAATCGCTCGTGCTCACACCCCCGGATAACCCACCCGTAGAGTGAGATGCAATCTAACCTGGACTATCACAACAAATCACTCGCTCGACAAATCACTAAATCGTGCCTTGCCCCCATCCACGGACGCTTTCGGAAGCAGACGCATAGCGAGACGTAACTGACGCGCGAGAGGAAAGACGGAGAGCACGTTGCGCGACCGAGGACCTTTTTTTTCTCCCTTGGCTCCTTCCGTACTGATAGGAGAGATGGGCATAAGACAGAAAAGCTTGCTTTGCTTGTTTTGTTTAGGTTTTGGGGGTGTGAAGGAGGGATTAGTGACTAAACTACACAATTTGAATTAGGAGAGAGAAAATCAAATTGCCAAACCGCAAGGTACGATACGGAAAATGGGAAGCCATAAAGACAAACACGAACACGAAAGGAGCAAACCAGAGTAGCCCCCGATAAAACAAGGGCGGGAGCCCAACGCCGCGCGGGGGGAAGGGGTATAATTTGATTTTCTCCATCATATCGTAGGCATTTTCAGCCATAAATCGTAACGCTCTAAGTATAGTATCCCAAAACGCCCGTCGCCGCTTGACAAAGAAAAAACAAATCCATCAAAATGATAGAATAAACATCCATTGGTATCCAGTGTCTGGTAAGATGGAAGGAATGAAGAAACCATGACAGCGCAGTCAGAGAAATGGTTGGAGGTCCGGAGCGATTGTAGTGGTCAGCTGGGATAACGGATGCCTAAGTGTCGAAATTACGACTTGCTACGGGCTTTCGTTTCGATAGTGGGCGATTGACGAGCACTGATTGTAACTCTCTCTGAAGTGCCAATCCAGCCTCAGCTTTCTTCTTGTGTTCAGCAATTCTTACTCTCTCCTCCTGAACCTTGCGAATACGTTCATCCCGAGTCATTATACTACGGGGCCTGGGCTCAGCAACAGCCTCAAACACTTGTTCATCTTCAGAAAGGTGTTCTCTATCCTCCATTGTTGGCGAGAATAAGCCAAACCCTGCATCATCTGCCCACCCAGTACCACCACTCCCAAGCAATAGAGAATTCCTGGGCGTATCACCTATTAAGGTAGTTCCACCAACGGATCCCGGAGATTTTGAGGACGGTGAGTCGGCGCTTCGGTCGAGGCTCATCGCAAGAAAGGTGCGCCCGTCCTCCCATTCATTGACAAGAGCGTGCAAGTCCGTTCCAATGGAGTCGTAGTGAATGAGCAGGTTGGGACCAAAATCAATTATATCCGCAGATTCCTTCAAAGTGCGATCTGATTCCTCTCGGAGAACGTGCATCTTAGCCTGAAGCCCCCTGAGAGCTTGGGAAAGAGAATTGAACTTTCGGAGCTGCCCGCGATAGCGCTCGTTCTCAGGAGAAATAGGCGATTTGGGGGTTGGGGGTACAAAGAATTCTGTAACAGATTAGTTCAACCGCATGATTACCGCATAGATCAGGGGACATGTGCATACGTTCTTCTTCCCCAAGTATACGTTTGATCTCGCTACCCAGCTCCCCGGCTAGGTTCCCCAGTATCCTCAATTGCTCGACAGTAATGCGCCACTTGTTGTAATCGGGATGGCGGCCATCAGCTTCCAAAGCTAACAAACAGCACAGGAATATCCTCCTAACGGTGTGAAGTCGATGAACCAACGCTTTCAATGCTTTAAGACTCTCCATGTCATCAAATTCTCCATCATCTATTTCGGCCTCAATGTTTTGCACGTCTTCTCTACGGATATCATATATATCGTAATATTTTTCGAGATCGATTTCCTGAGTCAGATGTCGGAGAGATATGCAAGCTCGGATATGCGGCGGTATCCCCAGGCTAAGTGCGGAGAGTACTGAACGGCGTAATCGAGCACATCGTTGAGTCTGACTATCCCTTTCTAATCGAGTTATTGGGGGCAAAGGTGTGCTACTGAAATGATTCATCAGGGGTAATTCGCACAATATCAAACTTGGGTTCGGTAGAGAACAAAGGTCATAAAAGGGATGGAAACTCACAGCCTATATCCTCTGGAGACAAGCTCCACTTCTTGGATGAGAGTCACGGCATTTGATGCCAAAACATCAAATGTCTGGCTATTCTCTACAAACAAAGCAGCAAACTCTATAGCTTTCGCTCGCAGAGAGCGCAGCCACCTACGCCTTGCATGGGCGAAAAGGAAGATCGCCACCATCATTGATAGCAACAAGGCCGCTATCGCCCGGCCCTTGCCAATCCCATTCCTCCCATTGCCACCTCTCAGTACCCACGCTAACAGCAGAGACACAACCAAAACACAGCCCCCGCTACCGGCCCAATATCTGCTCTTCGCATACTGCGGGCCAAAGATATCTGTTGACGCATCCTCATCCAGAGAAAATGGACCCGGGCCGGACTTCCGATCGTAATGGGAGACGTTTACATGTTCGTTCAAAAGCTGCGATGCGACAATAATATAACGAAAGCGTTCGAGGAATTTAGAATTCTCGTTCCTGCTCAATCTCGAATCGACAGCTCTCTACAAAGAAAAAAAATCAGTCACCAATTCTTGGCAAGTGCCGGGGATTGACAAGGGAAACCATAGGAGTCAAAACAGGCGGCAGCGAAACGAATCGCCAGAAAATCAACACACCGAAAAGAGCTCGTAGAACTTTGCCTTTCGGCTCCAACCGGGATCGCTCAACCTCAAGGGCTTTAACCCTTTTTTCCTAAAACGACCAGCGATAGAAGTCAGTGGCGGAGCGAACACTGGCGGACTCTCTCTTGCCAGCTCCGGACTCGATAGTTCTATGCTCCAGGACGCTTCGTTTTCACCATTTCCTGTTTATGCGAACACAGTCAGCAGAGCAATTCAAGAACAAAGCATGCCGAGGAGAACATATTTGAATTTCTCAACACACCTTCAAGGTACTCGGCCAGAGGCGAATTTGCGAACACGATTGACTCCATAGGGATCGTAAGGGCGGTGAGATGGTCACCTTCCGCTACTAGCTACCATAGACAAGCTCCAGGCTCCCCCAAACGTTGCGGTTCTGGGTTTGGCCGGTTCTGTTATCGGTGCCGTTGAAGGAGATGCCGGTTGGCCGTAGTGGTGGGGCCCAGAGGAAGAAACGGGGGGCTTCAGTTCAGAGGATTGGCCGAGGAACACGCAAATAGCGGAGACAGGATCAAAGAGAGGAGTAGAGCGAGGGAGCCAATTCGACCCGCAACCTTCTCTTGTATGTTGCACGTGCTACATAGGAGGACCCCAAGATGGCACAAGTTCACGTCCGGGGGAGAAGGAAGGAGGAAGCAGGGAGAAACGAGGACGGTAGGTAGTTCAGGACTGCTGCAACCAGGCCAACGTGGGACGGCAACAACGAAGATCATGAACAGCACCAACAAGATGGTATCATAATATTAACAAGTTATTTTTCCTTCAGGGGTATGATACTAGTAGAGATGGAGCCGCGGCTTCCCATAACTCTCCCCCCACATCATAATACAGTATCATAATTGAAATATCATAACTCGGTAAATTTCGCTCATCATTACATAATCAACCGACCGGGGATTTCCCTAGGCTCTAACCCAGCGAAGCAGGCACCAAACCTATTAGGCTCCCGTATAATATCAGCAAAGTTTCCCCTGGCGCCTTTCCCTTGCTCGGACGATCCTATCGTACTTACCCGGATCAACTCTCGGAGGGGGTTCGCCTGTACCGCCCGCTACATCTACCGGCACTGTACCGCTATCACTAACGGTACCCGTCCCCGTCCCTCCATCCGTCTCACCCCCCCCCCCCCCCGGTTTCGAGGCTCAGGTGAGCCGGAGAATTACACAAAGACGGTCTGATGCACACAGCTCCCCGTCTGTTCCGTACCGCTCGGTTTATATTGGTATCATACCAGATGATTCGTGCACTATACAGCACGTTATTACACAGTACCGGCTTTGTGCAACTCTCGAGCAGAAAAATGGGGCTTAAACAGACATTTCCACAGACACATCTCATCGTATCCACCCCGGCAAATGGAAATGATGCCTTTCAACCGCCATGTGTTCTCTGAAACCCAAGGTCCCTTTAACTTTCGTATGGCCTTACTTTACAAACGTCGAGAACTGGAGGAATCAGTGGCGGAGCAAGCCAAATCTGACCCACCAGGAAGGGGGACAATTGGGGATAATCGAATAATCCAAATTATTTAATGCAGAACAAGAGGGGCATCCGGGTGAGGGATAGTGTTTTTGCCTTCTTACCCGAGCATCGTAGAACCCCGAATAACTGGAGCCCATGCCAGGCAGTCCAAAATTTTCTTCTCTGGAAAAGGGGTCAAAAGCAGAGCAGAGCAAAAGGTAATTTTTCGGCTCCCCTGAAAGGCATGAGAAAGAAAGAAAGAAAGAAAATGCCAGGCTCTGCCAGAGGAGGCGGCTCTGACGACATAACACACGGATCAATTCATTGAGATTCTATGGTGTGAAAATTACTCAAGATGTGAATCCCTCCGGTAGAACGGTATGCTGACAAAAGCACCGCAAAAGACAAGTTGCCCCGGCAACGTAAGCAAATCCCTGCAATCTCAGCTGCGTCGACATCCAATAGACAGGGCCTGAGACCTATTCTGCTCCGACAACGCCAACTAGTCGGTATGATATCATGAATCTAACCATGTCGTTCATGTCATCCATACTCCAGTCATTCGGTCCCGGGACTAATCCTCCTTTCACGACATCCCCTATGCGTCCCTCCGACATATTCCACAACCTTCTCTGATGTTCAACAATGTAGTTATTTTTCACTTTCTTTATTCGTGATTTGTCAATTATGCCCTTCACCCACGGTGCAGCCACTATCTCACCTTTTTACCTCGTAACACCCGTCAAAACACTTGGGATTTAATCTAGGTTTGCCCTGTTTTCCTCCTATAATACATCTAGATATACTAACTCGGATGATTGTTTCGATTCAAGATATTGCCACTACTTCTATGCTAACAGGTTGCAGTATCCTAGTGCAGCTCCTAGCCCTTACTCAGGACTAAATGGCATATCATAAGGGACGAAGGATGAGGTTTCATGTTGAAGACGCTGATGCCGCTTAACCTTCGTTCAATGGGCGCCTCCGGGGCCACTTTGATGGCGACATCCAGCCTCGTGACCAGGGCTTAGAGGCGCTGGTTCCGAACAGCGCGCTGTATCTCTTGGGCCTCCGAACACAGATCCCACCTTTCCCCGGTCCCAAGACATAGGATTCTCCGCGCAACATTCCAAATTACAACTGCAACCTATTCGCTTATGCTTCCATGAAGCTAGATAGGTGGGTTTAAATAGCATTAGATACGACGTGCGACACACTATCTGTTAGGCTTCCATCAACGTTATGGCAGCTCAGATGCCGACGCTTGCTATTAGCTTGCGGCTAACGGGAAGCACAGCACGCCTAGTCTCAGGGAAAGTCTGGCCGAACAGGCATGTCCCTAGAGTCGTGTCATGAAAGATATTGGTATCTGCTGTATGTCCCGGCAGCGGGCCAGATCTGGCGGAAGGATAAGATACTGTATCCGGGAATACACCCACGCCTAGTGCTTTTGACGGCGGCTTTCAGCTTGGAACCGGGGGGAGCCCCATTCGTAATTATACCTCTATCCTCGGGTTTCGATTAGTCTCTGTTCGGACAGTTTTATAGATTACGGTGATGGCCTCCGGACAAGCTAAATTCCCCGAGTCATTGGCTACTGCTGGCCCAGTGAGCTTCTCTTGTTTCTACTATTTAACGGGCTTTCTTCCCCTCCAAGAACTAACCATCCAAACAACATTCTTCCGTCTTTCACATTACCATCTCAACAACTTCAATTTCACTCCAGGAGAAATATATTTCTACCGTTTAGTCCAAACAGCAGCCTCTACCCCTTCCGATTCTCCGAGCTTAGAGGGTTTACAAAATCATAAACCCCCCCCCCCC
>PYWC01000012.1:2505836-2521278 GCA_003182015.1 Tuber magnatum
TAGGAGGTTATTTTAAAGTGAGTCATGCCAAGAAGCCAGGTAGGTAACGTCAAATGAAATAGGGTAATCTGAGACATATCAAAAACTAAAAATACATATTTCTAATCCATTATTTCACTGACAAGATACTCTCCATCAAGCTCATCCTGAGCTATATTCAACTCAACCTCCAACTCTGTAACGTGTTCAGGCCGGGCCCTAGTCATGTAGCGGTACGATAGGAGCAGATGGCTTCTTGATCAACAAGAAGCGAGCGCTACTTACTAAAGGAGGCTTCGAAGGGGTGTAATAGGAGATCAAAGAAGTAACCGTTCAACCAAGTATATTTAGAATATTGTCAGTTGAAGTCTGCTGTTTCCATCACGGAAATCAGCGGTCTTTAAATACAACTTATCTCTCATTTCCAGTATGAGCGATATTTCAAAACCTTATGTGTATCAACTGATAGCACACGAAACAATACAAGTATCAAGCGATACTGTGAAACCAAACATAAAACCTAGTACCTGTACCGGTTACACGCCCAATATCATGCTAATAGTGATATCATGTGCGCACATCATATTGAGCACCTCATCTGTCTTGAGTCCTTGAAATATATTAAGGGCTATAAGGGATGGCTGCCCTTCAAGTACTGGTACTATTTGCTTATCAAGCTATTCAACCATATTGGTTGAATTGCTATAGGCCTTGGAGTTGAACTTGACCACTACTCAGGGGTTATAAAGTTCTCTCTTAGTGACAACTGTTGTTCCGACCCCTTGTCCGTGAAAAAAAAAGCAAGGGCTTGACTCGCGGAACCCCATCACCAAAGATCGTAAGTTGTATAGTTGCTTGCCACTTCTTCCACCCCGATTGCTTTCTAGATTGAACCTATACTGCTTTTGCTCCTTGCTGATTGTAAGTACGGCCATTTAGATACTCGAATGGGAGAGGAGTTTGGTCTATGTTACAGATATTGCATAATCTGTAACGGCCAATCTCTCCTCCCTTGTCCCGCAACTCCCCAGAGGTTGTATTTCTATGAACCTGTGAGTTTCTCCTAGTAAATCTCATCCAATTTACTAATGCAGTAATATAGTCGGTTGGGAGTTGGCTGGCTATATTTGTTATGACACGGAGGGTGATTTTGTGCCATGAGAGAAATCCTTGAAACTATCTGTTTGAAAAGCAAAATGAGCTAACATTCGCAGGATAGGTTTCCTTGTATATTTTCTTCATGTTTTGGTAAAACCAGCTTCAACGAACAATTTTCCCCTCCGCTCAACAATATTGAAAATGATCATATAATATCTGCTCTATCTCTCTCCACTTTCTTTATCTCCCCCCTTCTTTAATTCTATGTGACATTGCTGATGTTGTTAAATAGTATCCCTCCCTCTCCTCCCGTTGCCATCTCCCTAGATTCCCTACTGGAATCATAAACCACTTTGCTGCCTCCGCTAAGGTAGGCACCTGAAACCTACTTGGCCCATTTGGTATAATGGGCTTTTGTAGCTAGGAGACCACATGCAACTTATAGTTGACCATATATGACTTTCAGGCACACAAAACAGCTGGTGGGGCTCTGTGTGAATGATTTTTGAGCAGTTGCTATTTTGGACCTCCCTTGGTTGACTTGCCTGCATAGAACTTGGAGACAGGTAGTTACAGTAGAGTGATTTGGACCTTGGACCTGGCACTATCATTGCTTGCTTGTCCTCATCGCGGCATTCTGATATTTGATGTATAAGTATAGGAATACTGTATGAGTAGTCTATTTTGTTTATTTATTTGTACTTATAGGATTTTATATGTATCATACTTTCAAATAACTCCTCAATTCTTGTCTACTTTACACCGTGATTTTCTGAATTGCTGAGGTTGAATTTGGAGGTCAAAGCAAATGATCTCCATAAGTCATGCCCGTTCTACCCGAGACATTATCCCTTTTTTAGAAGATGAGTTTAATCTAACCCCATAGCACATTTATCTTCTATTTGAGTTTTTACGGTACTAGTGTATGCCACTGTATGTATTATTCTCCGTGCTACGGTAAGAGCCCCAGGCCACCACAAAGCCAACAAAAGCCAAAAAAAAAAAGCCAAAGGTACAAACCAAAGAGGTAAGGGTTTAAAAATAAAAATAAGCTTTCGCTTCCATCTAAAATAAGTATTATTCGTAAACCTTATTTCACACTCTCCCCCTCTACCCTTTTCACACTCAACACCGTTTACCGGTAACCACCTTACTTAGCCTCCACATCACAAAGCACGTACCGTAATCCGACAAACCCACCAAACCACAGTAATACGGTCGCTCCTCCACCGGTCGGTTTCGTGTGGCAGCTCGGTATTCACCATACGGTAATTCGTGCATTTATGATACCTATGTATGCGGTACAGTAGAGCGGATTTGAGATTTTGACCCGACCACGCCTGTACCGCAAGGTAGCCATTCCGCCAAGGGCTGAAGAAAGCAAAGGGGGAGAGAGAAAAACAAAAAAGAAAGGTTTCAAGTGACAGAGCCTGCAGACTGATGACTGAATGAGTACCATATCACAGTAATACAGTTTAATTTACGGGTAGACGTCTGGGGGGTCACAAGAGGCGAGTTTACGAGTACTGACTTACCCCAGCCTCATCCCAGGAGTGCTTTACCACGCGGTATTATTATTATTACCGGTAAATGAGGCTCTGCTGTGGATGCACAGTAAGTTTTGTTAAAGCTTGTGATATGCGGGGAATCACTGGGTTAAGGGCTGAGTACCAGTAGTCACGGGAGTAGCCGTGATTTAAGAACAGAGGGTACGGTACTGGAAGGGGGGGGGGTGAATGAGGCGGGTGCGGGAAGTTCCAGCCCCACATTTTGGATGAGACAATTTGTTTCCTGCAACGTACAAGTGATGGAGGGGAGGGGCCTTGGTCTCTTTTTTTTCCCCCAAAGTTCAGATCATTCACGTCGACGCTCCACAATTGGTGGGTATGCCGCTTGCTTGGTAATGTAACGCGCTTTGATATTCCCATCATATGTCGTGCCAGGGCCTAAGTCTTGATCTTGCTTGAAGGGGGAACACGATATGTGCGCTCAAGTTGCAGGCTGAGTATGTATGTACGCATGGCGCTGCCTATCCCCTTGGAGATATTATGGGGATAATGGGCTTGAAAAAACTACCCTTCCAATTCCTTACAAACACCTCCCTACTTATAGATATCATACCTAATCAAAGAGGGGAAGTAGTAACAAAACGATGAAACAAGGGAAAACGCAATGGATTATCATCTCGTGTCAGACAATGACCGGATATACGTATGGATATCTGAAAAAGTGCAAACATAAAAGCAGACAAAAAGGAACAGACGGGAAAGGGGAAAGGAAGCGTCGGACCCGGACGCGACATGTTCCCAAGGGAAAAGAAAGATCAGACAAAACAGAAAAGTGAGGCAAAAATCAAGAACGGACAAAAAGCAAATCTGTGCACCGGGCCCCCAAACCAATCCCCCTAACCAATCCATATTAATACATTCAGTGAACACAAAATCCCATGAACCCCCACCCCTATCGTCCCAACGGGAATAAGAAAAACAGTTGTATAACAAAGACATATCAAGAAGTTAAAAGAGGCCGCCGCAGGAAAAGAGAGGAGGCACGAATGCAGCGGACAGCTGAAAAATTATGGGAACCATGTGATCCCTCAAGGGTGTAATTCATTACTGCTGACTGACTGACTGCACCGCCACGATCATCGCGCGTGATTTACGAGCTCCTCAAAAAGTTCTTCTGGGATCTTTCGCACTAAGCTCACAGCGACAGTGACAATCATTTTTGCGTTCAAGGGCGGAAATTGCCGCAGAAGTTTCATTGGACTGTAGATGCGGGGTGGAGAGTTAGCATACGTTATACCGGGCTACTGTAGTAGTAATGTGTTGCGATGGGGACTGCATACCTTTGAGCGACCAGCAACTCATCCCGCATCAACAGCAACTGCGCGACCACGCATAAGATGTTGAGGTGGGCCCCATACGCCAAGAGGAAATCCCATAACTTTAGCACCTCGGGAAGCGGAGGTGTACATGCTGACAGTGTTAAGACGGCTACCAATAATACCAATAATCGCGTGTTAGCTTGGAAGTCTAGTGCTGGGGACGGGATCCATGAATCCCTGGATCAACAACATACAGGGGAAGGCATATAGTTCTGCGGAGAGAAATTTCGACTGCAAGTGAGAATATAATTTCAGATCGACCGTTTCCAAGCATTGATCCACCAACTGTACCCGAGTTAGCATATCTTGGAAGCCCAAACAAAGTAGCCAGCCGGTAATAGATTTTGGAGATGTATATGTAACTTACTTTGAGTCCACGGTGGACACCCTCCATTGTTGGTTTAACATAGCTCGGACACTCTCTCTGGATAAACACCGAAAAAAGGGAAAAAGCTTCCACCTCACTTCTCGCGGCGTAGAGAAAAGGGGCGGCAATGACGTTCATCCCCTGAACGTATTGAGCGTCGGTGCCAGAATCTCGCATTTTCCACTGAAATGCGTTTAAAAGCCGGATCAGCGAAGCCTCAGAGACCCTCCGACGGAATAGGGGGTCAGTGGCAAGAGTTCTGAACGTATCGTTGCGGATCTTGGAATAACTGCTGGAGGCACCACGGCGAACAAGTGAAACATAGTCGCTCGTGCGCATCGGACTTATGCCCAGCAGTATCGACCAGATGTATATTCTCAGGGGGGACTGATCCCACAATAATCAGCAACTGATGTTCATACGAGAAATCCAGCGGCAAAAGATCATACATTTCCATCACTATCGGCTTGTATCCCCTCCGTAAGAATTAGATACCGTAAATCTTGCAATGCCTCGACGAGGTTTGATGGGGGCCTGCTTATAAGACTTTCAATCGTTGCATTTTGTTTTGGTACTAGTTGCGCGCTCGAGGCAGGCTTGCGTGCATATCGTTGATTATTGTTGACCGGGTATTTGGGACCGTCAAATTGAGACTGTGATTGAGAGCGGGGGCGCTTGGCTGCCGGCGGGTGATTCGTAATGTTCGCAAGCGATTGGCCAGCGTTTTGTGCAATGCCCGGAACAAGCGGAGGGGGAGCCGAATTGTGATATTCACTCTCGAGAACGGATGAGGAGGGGAATTTTTTGACGCGGCGGAGCCCGGGGCCTTTTGGGTTCAGCATGTTTGTTTCGGTTGCGGGGAAGTGGTTTTCAGAGGGTTTGTGGATCAGGATGGTTGAAGGAACATAGCGGTGGTGGCAGTGGTAGTGGTGTTTGCAAGATGACAGTCGTGTCTTCTAGTCTTTGGCGATGTATGAAGGTGGCCCAGGGTGGTTAAACTTACAAATGGGGGAATTGAATGATGGTTGCGATGGGGCTTGGCAATGATTAACAACAAAGGCGGCGGGCTGGCTAGCCTCCAGTGGCTTGTACTCCGGTCTTGCCAAGAATTACTTGCACCTACAGGTATCGCGCAATCGGGATTAACAACCAGCCTTCCTTCTTCTGTCACTTGTCACATCTTTAGAACCGTGTGAGGCTGAGGGGAGATCAGTGCACAGGGGCGTATTATACAGTACTCGAGTAGGTGTAATGTCTTTGATCCCCATTTTGGCGCTTCTGCCGTCCCCAGACGGGCGGGCGGGCTTCTCGATTCCCAATCCAACTTTCGTCTGATAACGTGCTCTCGGGCTGTGGCGCATGTTTTATCACTGCTTGGTGTGACACAGTTGGGAACGCTGGGCATTATCGATCGATTCATATGGGTTACCATTTGAGGGATCGGTTACCAAGAATGGCTCTCCGAAAAATCAGTCATTCCTCAATCGAGTATATCGTAGATATTGAAGCTTTTAGGTTCATTTTCTCGAGCGGGCGATTCGTATAGACTATCGGAGGGTAAGGGTCTAAGAGATCCGATACTATGATGCTGTGCGTATTCTCCTTCAACCCGGCCTTCACGGGAGCTTGATCTAGATTTCGCATGTTGGAATTGCGTCTCCTCTGAGAACACTAAGTTAGGGGGGAATAGACAACGTTAGGGAGACAAACTGCCATGTCTGGTGGGCGGACAAGTGGCCAAATTAGGCTTACGGTAGAAGAGAAAATAGGTTTGGAGCCAAAAAAAGTCTCCCTTTATTGCCAAAGATATTTACCCTTTCCAAAGAGACTGGGTCTTAGGCCCAAGGGAGTCCGGACTTATAAAAAAAAAACCCCCCCCGCAACCACCAAACAACTGCGCCCGGCGTTTATATCTATCTATCTAGCAGATTTATCACTACTGTGGAAGGCCTTTGAAGAGGGTCTCATTCCGGGGGCTTATAACATATATATATCCTTTTTCACCCACCCTCTAGAGATTGGGGTTTAGCATTACAGTGTTTCTGCCCATTACAATTATTTACCAGGAGAAGATAGAATATAAAAAACTTGGAAACACTGAATATCGGCTAATAATTTGGAGCCTGAGTAGGTACTGCAGCTACCCGGGGTAGCCGGTTTGGAATGAATCCTGGTTCAATGGAGAAAATTTGCTAACGGTGGATGGCGTTTGAACTGTATGAGCCCGATACTGAGGGCACTGTCTGTTCCTGCCGTCGCAGTATACCAACCTTTTCTCAAACACAGACTGGATACAGCTGGGGCTAGCTCTTTCTCATGCCCACCCCCTCACGTTTAAGGGATCCGTGGGACATCTCGGAATTGTGGGGATAGCGGCGGATCAGATATTATGGGTTTGACAAACTAGTTACTAGCACTCGCCATATCCACTGTTTGCCTTCTATGCATCATCCCCCGGAATTGATTTAGGTAGACTCCTGCCATACTTGAAACTTTTGGGTATCTTATAATATGGCAGGGTCTGAGGAGCTTGTAGTGGGTTTTCAGGAAATGATTCGAGACCTCATATGCGATCAAGCCTTTCCCAAGCTTAAAAAAGTCTTTATTTCGAGGTATTTTAAGCTCCAGCATCATATCTCTTTCATGCGCCACTCAAAGCATTACGGCGGGGGGCAAATGACGGGTGAGGGGTACTTAGTTGCGGTCTCTACAGCAGCAGTTAGACTCCCAAACAAGGGCGTCATGGCACAATCCGTCGAACCCCATATAGCTGCTAGAACTTCTTTATTCTCTCCCCGTTTCACACGGCCGCGCCGGATGGTTTGTCCAGGTGCTCCCAGTCATCCATAATAATCCAATGAGGCCTGTCTTATTCAATTCCCTAGCAAGAGTAGCTAGCGTGCATAGGATTGCTGTAAATGTAGCTGTGAAGGTATGATACTTAACCAATTTGAAAAGTGAGCGTTGCCGTGGTTTTCAGTGATAGAGTGCTATTTCCAACCAATTCTTGGTACAGGAGGCTTAACTAGAATGCTATCTTCCTCAGCCTTACCCCAGGAGCACTTGAATGCATTCCTTTAACTCAATTCTAAGTCTCACGATAATAAGCATAAACTGAGAAAAAGAGTCAACCTTTACTATTTCAATAAAGATCATCAAACTAGCAAACGAACACATATAACCCACCTAAATTCCTCCAACAGTCTTTCAGATCTCATAGCGCATCACTTCAATTACCACAATCTCTTCGACTACCCCAGTCACTTCAATAAGCCCAATACTTTCACAAGTTCTCAAAAAAAACACTGTTCAAAAATGCTTTTCAACCCCACTCTCATCCTCTCCTTCCTCCTCTCCTTCTCAAGCATCGTCACCGCTCTCCCCACCGACCCCCCGGACGCCCGCCTCGAACCCCGCCTCGCATCAGCTGACTACATCTGCGAAACCTCCGCCGCCTCTCCCCCTTCCTCCGAGCTCTATCGCGCCCTCCCGTACTTCTCCAGCAGCCGCGTCGGTGATTCATGCGCACGCGGCTTCCCCCTCCTCAAGCCCGGCCCTAACTGTCTCACCCCAGTCAGAATTTTCAAGGCTCGTGTGAGCATCTGCAATTCTTATGGGAAATCGCTCTCGTGCAAGGACGTTGCGACGCATGCTGGAATCTTGGCCAATAAGTGTGAGAAGTTTATTGATGGGGTTAGAAAGGTTGGTGGGAAGGTTTTGTTGCCGAAGGGGGTGGTGATTAATGTTTATACTGGGACTTGATTGGGCTCTGTGGCCCTCGATTAGGGGCCCCTTTAGTTTAATATGGATGTTTTTTTTCTTTCTTACTTTTATGTTTTTATGCTTCTTTGTATTCTCATTTCTCCGCAGGAGACCACTGGCATTCGGGGGTAATCGCGAAAATTTTTCATAGCACCGGATGGGTCACACTCTGCTTATATCGTATAAATATATCAGGGCCTGTCCTGTTTTTTCTCTTAATTCTCATTTCTCATTCTTAGAAATATCATACCCCTCGAACCCCCCAGATTTATTCAACGGGACTCGATTCTAGAGACTTTAACAGAACCAAATACCGTTTCAGATCCCCATTACCCATGCCACTCCCCGTCCTTGTAGTTCCAACTTCCTGATGTACCCCCAATATTTCTTGTTTGGTATAATACCTTAACTTATACGATAGAGGGGGGTTAAAATTTTGAGTGCAAACTTAGACTCGTAAATGTCCGACTGCCTAATGATGATCCCCGGGCGGCTCCGTTCAATGTGGGTTTAAAGCATTCAATAATCGGTTTTAATGAAGTAGATAGATCGGGGAACCCCCCGAATCCTCATAATAAAATAAAGTATTGGGGAATCCACCCAGTTTTCTGTGGTAAAGGAAGCGCACAGGGTTGCCGTCACCAATTATCACCCGCCGGCCGGCGACGTCACACATTGCTTGATATGATACCTTCGGATGCGGTAAGTGCCTTAATATGGCACGAGATTGTACACTTCTTGAAACCCAAGTTCCTTCGATCATTGAGAAATGGAATGAAACACGAGAGTAGTAAAAGACAGGACTGATCGGAGAAAATCTCTAACTTTAATCCCAGAAACGTCAAAAAGAAAAGGGAAATATGAGGAAAATAAAGAAGGTAAGTGCACTTCGGGTATCTTAGACCAGATAGCGTAAACTCCGCCTATTCATACAGCATTTAAATATCACACTAATAAACAGCGATGTCTAAAAGACAATCTCATTGCTCTGGGGGCTCAATAATTAGCAGAGAGGATAGCAACAACTGTAAAGTGTCTGCTAATGTTGTAAAAGGGCGCATATCCGGGCTCAAAGACTTCGAAAAAGGTCATGTCTCAAGGGTCTTAAACCACGCTAGAGATCGCAGCATTTGGGGCCTCGGGCAGCTTCACCACTCGCTCGCACCCACCCTTGGCGGCCAACAAGAGCGGTGCTTGGCCGCCCTTGCCCAGCCCGTCAGGGTCGACGTATCCTCGGCCGGACGGTGAACCCACCACCCCCATGCCCCTTCCTGACAGCCAACAAGAGCGGCGCTTGGCCACCTTTGTCCAGCCTGTCGGGGTAGACGTATCTTCTGCCAAATAATAGGTTCACTACTCCCTCACGCACTTTCTCAGCAGCCAAAGAGAGCGGCGTTCGGCCCCCACTATCTAGCTTACAGGGGTTGACACCTTCTCGCCTTAGTAAGAGCTTCAAAACTCCCTCACGCCCGTTATCGGCAGCCAATGGGAGCGGCGCTTGGCCACCTTTGTCCAGCCTGTCGGGGTAGACGTATCTCCTGCCAAATAGTAGGCTCACTACTCCCTCACGCCCCTTCTCGGCAGCCAAAGAGAGCGGCGTTCGGCCGTCACTGTCTGGCTTACTGGGATTGACATCCTCTCGCCTCAGCAGGAGCCCCACAACGCCCACACGTCCATTCCCGGCAGCCCACGAGAGCGGTGTTTTGCCGCGATTGTCTGGCCTATCAGATTTGGTATTCTCCCGTCCCAAAAGTAGCTTTACTACTCCATCATGCCCATTCTCGGCAGCCAACGAAAGCGGTGTTTGACCACGATTTTCTGGTCTATCGGAGCTGACATCTTCCCGCTCTAACAGTAATTTGTGCTCCATTATGCCCATTTTCGGCGGCCAGCGAGAGCGGTGTTTGGCGATGCCATGTTTCTGACCTATCGGGGTTGACATCTCGCCGCCCCAACAGGAGCTTCACTACCCTGTCATGCCCATTCTCGGCAGCCAACAAGAGGGGTGTTTTGCCCCCATTGTCTGGCCTATCGGGGTTGAAAGCTTCCCATCCCAATAGTAGTTGCACTACTCCATCGTGCCCATTCTTGGCAGCCCACGAGAGTGGTGTTTGGCCACGATTGTCTGACCCATCGGGGTTGATATCTTTCCGTCCCAGAAATACCTCCACTACTGCACCATGCCCTTTCCCGGCAGCCAACGAAAGCGGTGTTTGGCCGCGATCGTCTGGCCTATCAGGGTTGACATCTCCCCGTCCCAATAGTAGCCCCACTACTCCCTCACGTCCATTCTCAGCAGCCAACGAGAGCGGTGTTTTGCCGCCATTGTCTGGCCTATCAGATTTGATATTCTCCCGTCCCAATAGTAGTTTTACTACTCCGTCATGCCCACTCTTAGCAGCACACGAGAGCGCTGTTTGACCGCCTTTGTCTAGCCCATCGGGGTTGACATCTTCCCGCCCCAAATGTAGCTTCACTATTCCACAGTGCCCGTTCTCGGCAGCCAGCGAGAGCGCTGTCTGGCCACGGTTGTCCGGTGTATTGGGGTAGATATCTTCCCGCCCTAATATAGCTTCAATACTCCCTCACCCTCATTCTCGGCAGCCAACGAGAGTGGTGTTTTGCCGAGATTGTCTGGCCTATCGGGGCTGGTGTCTCCCCGTCCGAGCAGTAGCTTCAATACTCCCTCACGCCCCTTCTTGGCAGCCAGGGAGAGTGGTGTTTGGCCACCATTATCTGGCCTATCGGGGTTGATACCTTCCAGCCCCAACAGTATCTCCACTACTCTCTCACGCCCATTCTCAGCAGCCAATGAGAGCGCCGTTTGGCCACGATTGTCTGGCCTATCGGGGTTGATATCTTCCCGTCCTAGCAGCAGCTTCACCACTCCCTCGCGCCCTTTCTTGGCAGCTAACGAGAGCGGTGTTTTTCCACGATTGTCCGGTCTATCAGGGTTGACGTCTTCTCGTCCCATCAGAAGCTTCGCTACTCCAGCATGCCCATTCTCAGCAGCTAACGAGAGCACTGTTTGACACAGATGATCTGGCCTATCTGGGTTGATACCTCCCCGCCCCAAAAGTAGCTTTACTACTCCATCATGCCCATTGCTGGCAGCCCATGAGAGCGCTGTTTGATGCAGGCGGTCTAGCCTATCGAGATTGATATCTTCCCGTCCCAACAGTAGCTTCACTACTCTATCATGCCCATTCTCAGCAGCTAACGAGAGCGGTGTTTGGCCATGCGATGTTCCTGGCATATCAGGGTTGACATCTCTCCTGCCCAATAGGAGTCTCACTGCTCCATCATGCCCATTCTCGGCAGCCAACGAGAGTGGTGTTTGGCCACGGTATGTGTCCGGCCTCTCGGGGTTCACATCTTCCCGCCCCAACAGTAGCTCCACTACTCCGTCATGCCCATTCTCGGCAGCCCACGAGAGGGGCGTTTGGCCACCCTTGTCTGGTTTGTCGGGGTTGACGTATCCCCTTCTAAATAGCAGGCTCATTACTCGTAGCGTTCCGCCCCACCGGCGACCTATGCCCCCGAGATTGACAAATAGCCGACCAAGAAATAACCTGACCACTCCTTCGTGCCCATTCCCAGCGGCCAGTGAGAGTGCCGTTCGACCATATTTCGTGTCAGGCATGTCAGGCTCAGTATGTCTCTGTTGCAAGAGTAGTTCTACTACTTCCTCACGCCCATACCTCGCAGCCCACATGAGTGGCGTCACACCCGCCCCATCTCTTTTGTTTGTATCCTATCTTTCCATCTTTATCAAATCAATTGCAACTTCAGAGATGGCAAAATACGAAGTACAATGCAGCGCTGAAAATGGCTTGTGGGAATTGATCCGGCTAGTGGGGGGTCTCCCGTGGATTGACTCCCAAAGTAATCTGGCAGATATATGATCATCGTATCGATCAAGAAGCTCGAGCGCAAGGGATCCCGAGCGATCTGAAAGCTCCGTTCGCATATGGTTTCCCCAATATAAGGAAGAATATTTCAGGAAGGGCGCGCCTCCGGGGGGACTGGTCGAAAGATCCTTGGTGGCTTGGAAGTTGAGATAAGTCAAACATGTTTCCGCTATCGTCGCGTGAGCTCTGTCAAACAAGCCGGCGTGGCCGGAAAGATACTCTTTGAGGGTGAAATGTATCAACCTAATAAGCGAGGATCTTGAATCGAGGGCGGCAAGTCCTTGACAACAACTTAACACTGTCCGGATTGAAGGTACATTTTTGGCATCAAGGTCCGTTGATCCTATCTCGATCGCTAGGGCATGACATATCTCATCCACATTCAACGGCCGCTCAGAATGTGAAATCCACATTAGAGCAGCCATCCCGAGTCTTGCTCTGTCCCCTTCCTGCAGCTTTATCCGTCCTATGGTTGCATCGTACGCACCCCTCAAGCCCAAGCCATCTGTCATTGAACCGAGCTTTTCTCGCCTCCTATGTATCGTGGTTTCCTGTAGGATCGCCTTGATGTTTAGAGATACCAGCAGGAACCTATACACAAATATGTCAGCTCGTAACTCGATATATTTTTGCTAGTGCTCTTGATTCCTACTTACATTTCCGAAACCGCCTCAGGGATGTTCTTTATAATGTCCTCCTCCAAACTCTTGTCGATTGCGTCTGGTGTTGTATCCTCCCCCAGTTTCTCTCGGAGGAATCTAACGATATCATCCTTTTGGGGTATGATAGATACAACCGCTACCCTCTCGGCGAGGTGTTTCTCGATCTCATCCCAGATGTGCAATCTTCCACCCAGAAATACCCGAGCGTCTGGGGACTTACGCAGAATTTGCCCCAGTGAATCAAGCAGTTTTGCTCAATACTCCACCGCGCATTCGTCCAGAGCATCGATGCAAATGAAGGTACGCCGTGAAGACGAAATATCCTGTAACATCCAGAGAATTTCCGCCAGTCCCAGCTTCCGACCCCCGATGGCATTTTTCCGGTCCCGAAAAGCCCCGACAATCTTTTCTGGAATATTTTCTAGTCCGCCAACAATCTGTTTTAGCAGGGCGGCCAGGACGCTCGTTGGGGATTGCTCCTTCTGCACAGCAAAGTCGAAGTAGAAGCACGCGACGGCAGCATCTTTTCCCTTCACCCAATCGCATAACGTATCTATAACCAGGGAGCTAATATCGCAGCTTTTTAGCAACACGTTTGCTTCATGAGGGATATGCTCCCTTACCTGATGTAGGTCTTTCCGACCCCCGGAGCTCCGCGGCAAAACGAGGCCAAATAGTCGGATCCCTCACCACGAATGCCATCAAACCAATTCCGATATTCCTCGGTTCGTAAGAGCCAGCCCCCCACGTCTTCGACTCTATGGGCTCTAATATCGTCGTGCCGTATCCGGGGTTCCAGTGGAGACAACCATGCGAGAACCTCAGACCTCTCATCAGTACCGCCAAAGTGATTCACGTTATGTACATTGAACGAGTTGGTATTAAAAGAGTTATTAACGAAAGAGCCGCTATTTTCCCAGACATGGGATTGTGACATCCCCCCCCTTTTTTTCGCCGTTTGGAAGGTGTTATATTCGATGCGGAGGATGGGCTTTTGAGCAGAACGGGCTCAACTGATAGAGTTCCCGAGGCTGAAGAAAAGCGGGGTCATCATTGCCTTGCCACTCGGCTTGCGAATACACGGTCCAATCAGCCCGCCGGAATGCCGTATATACAGTACTCGAGCATAGTACAGTACGAGCACGAGTAGACTACAAAGTTCTGCGATACACAAGCACCAGTTTTTGATCGTTGATCGCGCACGGTATCTTACGCCAAAGAAGCCAATCTCCGCAGTCTTACACCACAAGCACAAGCTGTTCAAGAAAATCCACCTTTTTCTGGGTAAGAGGTCCCGCCCTCGCAATAAATATAACAAGACCAAAAGAATACGACAGCAGTTTTATAACCCATATAAACATCTAGAATCATCCGTTTGGGAGGGAACGAAGGAAGGAAGGGAAAGGTACGGTACAGTATGATACCTTATTATTCGCGTGCGTGCAACTGCAACAAGCAGAGTAGGTGATTAACGCGAATTTCCAAGCTCTTATATCGGTCAGTACTGTACCAGAGTACAGCGTGCTACTCCAACATGTACTGTACCAGTACCATATGTATGAACATGGCAAGTGATAAAACGAGGATCCCCAGATACCCATCTATGACACCGGCACTCACACATGCCTTTCCATAATAACTCCCGAAGGTGTCGACGTGACCAACGACAAGCTATCGTGCTTGGGTGCCCAAGAACCGTGTAGAATCGACACCATAACTGTTTACTTGCGCATTCCAAAAGTATCCGGATATCTTGGCACTGCTTGCGGCGATGGTAGAAGAATTCTTTAACCTAAATAGTTCACACATATGGATTGCACAACTGCAAATTGCTAAGGTTCCTGAACGACACTTTCCATTGCAGTTTTCTCTGTATACCCCTATAGAAAATAGGCTGGAGGTTCAGAAAGGTAAAAGATACTTTGAAAGTACTAACCTCCAGGTGAGCTATGGGGGTTTAAAGTGAAGTGTGGGTGCCGTAGGGCAGTAGATTATAGGCTCCGGTTCAAGGTTTTTCACACCAACTGAAACTGCGCCAAGATATCCGGATACTTTTAGGATACTCGAGTACGCAAGTACCCCGCTTAAGAATCCCATCACACCCAATAATCCCCAGTCGGACCACCAACCTGTTCAGAAGCGCATATCAGTATGGTACGATACCGGCCGTTAAGATGGCCCGATCAGAATCTCGCGGAAGCGACTCCACATAAGTTCCTGCAAGAGGCGATCCCGGCGAACACCCGGCTCACCCCATATGCGTGCTCCCAAAACTCAGGGAGGTGAGGAGACATTGGCCATATCATACTGAAACAGGATCAATCACTTCTTCGCATTCGGAATAATTGAAAAATAGCTTGATATCACATCAGGGGCATCATATAGAGCACGGGTCGGGGGGTGGGTCGGGATGAAAGGGGAAGCCGTAGAGTGTGGTTCCCCCCACAAAAAGGTGGTACCGGTAGGGTGACATTTGGCCTGACATGACCTATCGTGAGATTCGGGAACAACTGCACATCAAACGGTGGTGATGGTTGTGGTAATGCACCTCTCTAATCCGACATCCTCCGCCAACAGCAACACACGACGTTGTGCTTCCCAAACATTGAGCACGCCAATGAATCCCCAGATGATCACAGAGCCTCACGAGTAAGTTAGAGCTAGACCGCAGCACCAGTGATTCGCCATCGAGGCTATGGAAGCGGGGACGGTAAGCCACCAAATTCCCGACACTCCCAAGAACCGAGAACCATCCGCAACGCACAATCACAACCGC
>PYWC01000012.1:2562802-2602387 GCA_003182015.1 Tuber magnatum
TGTCAAAAGGATGATAGTTGTATGTTACAATTAAGTGTACTAGATGTATAAAAAATGCCATATCTTTAAAACTCTTGCTCAGCCTCAATTCTCACCCTAACCTTCTATAACCTTTAGGGTTTATAGCTAATAACCCATACTACAAGGGTGGAAAATACTAGTCTTTTTGCACAAGTGGTTCTATTGCTGTCTTACAATTTCATACATATTCATGATATCTCACTTGCACCATTTACTACTCTGAAAATTAAATTAAATTTCTGAAAACCGGCAGGATTATTCTAAAATCTATAAACAATTATGCTTTTGGATTTGAATACGATCCTATTAGTATTACTCTCTGGAATCACAAATTTGTTAAATATGAGTGGAGTGAACATGTAACGTGTTCAGGCCAGGCCCTAGTCACGTAGCGGTACGATAGGAGCAGATGGCTTCTTGATCAAGACAAAGCGAGCACTGCTTGCTAAAGGAGGCTTCGAACGGGGTATAGTAGGAGATCAAAGAAGTAACCGTTCAACCAAGTATATTAAAGAATACTGTCTGTCGAAGTCTGCAGTTTCCATCGCGGAAATCAGCGGTCTTTAAATACAGCATATCGCTTATCTCCAGTATGAGCGATATTGCAAAACATTGTGTGTATCAACCGATAGCACAGGAAACAATACAAGTATCAAATGATACTGTAAAACCAAACATAAAACAATATGTGTATCAAATGATAGCACACGACACACTACAAGTATCAAGCGATACTGTGAAACCAAACATAAAACAATGTGTGTATCAACTGATAGCACATGAAACACTACGAGTATCAAACGATACTGTGAAACCAAACATAAAACAATACAATAAAACAACCTAGTAACCCGTACCGGTTACAGAACAAGTGACCTATTACTGGGGGGTGACCCATTACTGGGTAAAATACGTTAGGTGTGCTTGTGCGATACTCCTCTTCATAAATGTGTTGAGGGAGCATTTGAAACCTGAAGTGGTAGAGTCGTATGGCTAGAGAAAGTCTGCATGCTGTTTCAATAACTGAACTGTTTGTGGGGTAGAAAATTCACTGGTATGATGTGATGAGGAGGGTGGTGTAGAAATACGAGACAGCCTAGTTACTCTTGCATACTTTTAAAGTTGAGAGACGACTATTGTAGGGTTATAGGGTAAAAGTCCTGTTTTGCAAAAAGATAAAAAAATTGTTGACTGCTTCAATGCTTGTTGCCGAATAGATGTACTCGCTGCAAGAAGTTCAACTTTATTAAACTCTGAGCAACTGGTTCTTGTAGCATAGTCCATAGCCTCCGCATGATAGTGTTTTAATAGTTGAAACGTGAGAACATCAAGCAGCTGTAGCAGGTGCATAGTGTGAGGAGGAAGATAGAAAGGAATAATCTTGTACTGGTTACAAAATTCAACAAAGTACCACATACAGTGTGAGTCATACCCATCAAGAATAGGTAAGCAGTAGACTCCTAATTGTTGACACAATGAGAACTTTTCGAAATGATAAAGTCAATACATTGCTAATTCATCCTTTGAGTAACTGGTTTCTGAGGTTGAGAGTAGTACCCCATCATCAAGGTCCAATTTTGTACTCTTGTCCTCCATGTGAACAATATCAGGCAAAATCAGCATTAGAGGCAAAACATGGCCATTAGCACTGATTGCTTCACAAGAGGTCATGAATTCTGAATTTGTTGAACTTGCAAGATATGCTTGACGATTGGGATTTAAGGTCACTATCTATTGGTCTTTACCAATACTGATTTGAAACTCAGTTTCATTGAAATTGTATAGGTCACCAGGCTGGATCACTTTCTCATCGATTAAGGATGTTTATTGTTGGTACCAGCATACTAGCTCATCAGGATCATGAGCCTTTTTCTGATTCTGATCCAAGGATTTCTGTTTATGAATATGAAATTGAGGATGCCATTCAAGAAATCTTGCTGGCTACATAGGTCCTACTGATGACAGAGGCTTGGAGGGGATGTCTTCAACAGAATTTGATTTCCGCTTAAGAATTGAATTTGCACAACCTGTTACCATTGAAATCTGTGCAGAAGTATCTATTACATCTAACCTCTGCCAATACAAGCTAACAGAAAGCTCCTCCACATCAGTGAGTCATTTGTTGTAGGGAGAGCATTGTGATTTTGATTTTCTTCCCTTCCATCTTGCCCACAAATGGCTTTCAGGCACCTGAAACTCACACACAGCAGCCGCAATATTAGGCTTGTCCACTTCTGACAACTTCTTGCTGGCGTCTTGAACCCTGTCTTCAATGTCCAGATAACTTTCAGATATAGACATCATGCGGTGGTGTGGATCATAGTAGGGTTGATGGTTTGTGATGTTGAAATCTGTCGTTGAGCTGGTATCGGACGTTGAGCTGAGAGGCATATCGTAGATATGCCCCAGATTGTGCGCAATCTGGAGGTGTGGCGGAGCCACAACCTTGGCACGGTTAGTCTTCATACAACCATTTCAAGGATCCATGCCGCGAATCTGTACGGCCCTGGATTCGCTCTGCCAAATTCTGCCCTCTGCGGGTTGTCAACTGTCCCGATGGAGGGGTTGAAGGGAGCTCTGCAGGAACATCCAGGCCCTCCAAGCCACCTGATTGCTTTCTTGCGGTACTGTACCGAGCGGGGGCGCCGGAGGGCTCGCTGGGATCTCACGATGATTTTTTTTCAACCAGGTTGGATTTTAATTAAACTTTGATCACTAACTTCGACCCAAGGAATCCCCAAAACCAAATGCTACTACGGTTCTTAATTGTCTGTAAAAAAAAATATATGTTGAAATAGCTTTCCTATGACCCCTTCTCCTGTAATATCCATGTGCGATCGTAATGTATTCGGGGGGCTTCCTTAACGGATGCTTATCCTTTTAGCATTCATACATCCAAGGTGTTGGATTACATATATAGTATGTAAATTTAGTTATTGAAGGGTGGTTGCTTCCACACCCCATCCCAGCAGGCTTAGGGGAATTATGTTGGTTTTGTTTCCATATATCCCAGATGCCAGCGGGGGTGAGAAAATCCGGTCTAGTGTTTTGTTTGTTGTTTTCTTCGTTCTATCCCCTTCAGTACTAGAGACCGGCCCCCACGATTGCGGTGGAGTGGAAGTACTACTTGGCGATTCATAAAGTATTCGGATGGTTTTTTTCCTTGGCGCCAAGCCTTCCGGGGAAATTCAGGTCAGATTTGTTAAATCCGCGGTTTATTAATACGGTGGAAAGTGCCTAAAGGTGGGTCCTCCGGTGAAACAGGAAGTCCGTGGCAACGGATCGGAATTAGAGACTTTGCGATAGATGTATCCAGAATCCCTGCATGCCAAGAGCTAGATATTTGGAGCCAGACTTTGATTAGACTTTGCGGTAGATGCAATGAGACATTGATGATGTCACAGCAGAACACTAACTTGGGGTAAATTAATGCTACAAGTGTAACTATAATTTACAATAGCAGTTTAAAGATATTCTTTAACTACTAGGAATGGCTTTAAGGCAATCACAGGAACTAGGTTTGTACCCTCTGATCTGTTCAAATATCAAGATGTTCAAGTTAGCTAACTATGTATTCTGTGAAAAATAGAAACTTAGGAACAAGACCAGGTAATACTACTAGTAGGAAGGCGAAAGCGTGGGGGAGCCTGGCAGCCTTGGGAAGATCGTGCTCTTGCCCGTCAAGTGCAATCTGATGATCCAATTTTGAGTCAAATTGGTCGCAAGGAAACCCATTGGGAGGAGGTTTCTCAAAACCTTGCTGGGTATGGAATGAGCTGATCATGGTCTTCTTGTAAGGACCGTATGGAAAAACTTATTATGTGGCATAAGGTTGGTAATTTTAAAGTCTATTTCATAATACTAAATTGTATATTCTATCTAAATAACAAAATAAAAACAGGAGGAAGCAACATATTCAAAGCAAAAGAGTGGAACAAATGAAGAAGTAAGTGAATATATTGAATGTTTGGACGACATTCAACTCCAATATAAGTCTCTTTCCAAAAATACAGAAATCAAAAAAGGTGTGAAGGAAAAGATGGCAAAAAAAATAACAGACGGAAAGAAGCTTTGGCAGAGTTTACTAGAGGGACTTGTCCGCAAAAGATCTTTAGAAATTGAAAGATCAAAGCGAAAGGAATTAAGCTTACATACTAATAGCAACAGTGGTAGTAATCACTCTTCACCACAACCGCCAGAGCCAAAAAAACGTGGAAAAAATGTTTTTGCAAAGGAGGTTGCCGGAGTTGTAGATGGCCTTCATGAGAAGGCAGCAGATTTGAAAAAGAAGGTGGAGGAACAAGAGATTCAGGAGAGGGAAAATGCTCTAGCACAGCAAGAATTAGGAAGAAAAATAGATTTCTTAATTGAAAGCAATCAACATACCAATGAGTCAATTCAAATCCTTCTTCAATCTCTTTCACGCACTCTTGGTCACTCCTAGGCTCTTTCTGGTACCTCCATATCTCCTCTCTTATACTCCCAAAAGTTTCTCCTCTTTTGCTAATTTTATAATTCTTCCTAGCTCTCTGGCTTACCCTCATACTTGCTTACTTCTTTTCCTCACTCGCTTGCTCACCCACTCATCCAATCACTCACTTGCTCGCTCATCTACCTACTCAATCGCTCAATCGCTCACTCGCTCGCTCACCCACTCACTCACTCAACCACTGGCTCACTTAATTACTCGCTCACTTAACCACTCGCTCACTCGCTCACCCACTCACCCACTCGCTCACCCACCCACTCGCTCACTTGCTCACTCACTTACTCAACTGCCCACTCATTCACATGCCAACTAGGAACTGAGGAACTGTCGGGGGACTAGAACTACCAGGGGACTGCCATGGGACTGCTGGGGGACTGCTGGGGGACTAACAGGGGAATCCTGGGGGAATACCAGGGGACTGCAGGGGGAATGTTAGGGGACTGCCGGGGGACGGCTGGAGGACTACCAGGGGAATTCTGGGAGAGTGCTGGGGGATTACCGAGGGACTGCTGGGGAAATTCTGGTGAAATGCTGGGGGAGTGCTGGGGGACCGCCGGGGGACAGCCAGGAGACTGTCAGAGGAATGCTACTATAAACAATTTCAGAATTAATTTCTATCTTGTATCTATCAAAGTCATCTTAGTTATATACCTTCTTTTATTATTCCTCAAAGTAATAATATTCTTCTAAGGTGGGTGGTTGGAGTAGGACAGGGTTGTTATTTAGGTTTGACAGATTGAAAAGTCTCTCAGTCTCCTGTGAAAAGTATTGTAGAATTTGAGGATTGTGTAAACAAACATGCGCGTTGTATAGAAGAACTGCAACTGAATATTGTAGTCCAAGAGGTGAAACTAGAAGACGTTGAGTTTGTTTAAAGTCAAGAGCTGTAAAAAGCTGTAGTACTTCTTTAGAGCACCATTTCACAACAATTCGAACTCGAGACATTGCTTTATTCCAATCTCGCTCATTTGCTGTAATACCTGTGCCACAAAAAAGTGATATTAAATAATCACTAATACCATATGCTCGATCTCCATATACTTGTAATGGTGATCCATCAGGAGCATAAGCATGAGCATTTAATATTTCTGATACACCACTCTCTGTCCATACTGTAGAATCATGGATTTGTCCTTCTACTGGTCCATACAACTGGATAATAATTCCATCTGGTGCAATGACTGTTTGATACTTCAAACAATGCATTCTCTTCCACCCATTGTAAAGAGACTCCTGGCCATAAATTGGCCTTGCAATTGGTCGTAAAGTTTCATCAACGAAGTCCCAACAGCTGTTAAGAGGAGCATTTCTTTCTTTAATTGCAATTGTATAAGCTGCTAGGCATTGAGGAGTTATTCTCTCCATATCAAATGAGAGTAAATGCTTCCACTGCTCATAGATAAATTTTAAAAGAGCATTGGTAATCTGTGAAATGCTCTCTGGTTTCCAACCAAATTGTAGATGAATATCAGATAACTGATGAGACCATGCAAGTCTTGCAAGTAGCATGCAGAATGCTATACTATCAGGCTCGAAAATACCATTCTCCGTATATATTCTTGGTGGAATATCAAGACAGTTTACTAATCTTTCGATTTCTTCCCTTGAAAACCTATTTTATTTTTATTAACTGCGTTTTATATACATTGAATTATAAGACAAATTCAAATTGACTACCTAAAGTATGTTCTCCATGCTTGTGGTTCCAGTTCCTCCAAATCAATCAGTCCACCTTCTCTCTCTGATCCTCACTATTGAATATTTGTACGCATTGATGCATGCTGATAAATCCTCAGCTCTGTAAGGCCTAACTCGAAGTTGAATAAGGCAAGGTCAAGGTCACTCATTTTAAAGCCTCTGGTGGTTTAGAAAAGCAAAGATTGTTTTGGAATAGGATAGTCTGCATTGAGTTTTAAAGGATTCAAATGGTAGAGGTCAAATTATACAGATTTGCTAATACCCGGAAGTCAAATCAAGGTCTGGATACTCTAAGGCTTGGCATATGCATGCCAAGATAGTTAAAAAGACTCTGGATATATCGATTGCAAAGTCTCTATTGAGCCCAGAATTGTTAAGACAACTGTATCCCCTTCTTATAACTTGATTTCTATTAATTATTTTTACAACTTGGTCATCTCTGCTCTTCAGTATTTTTCAGTCTGCTCCTATATACATTCTATCACATAGTACACTCTCACCAAAATTTTCACTTTTTAATCTAGAATTACATTTTTCTACAACTCTTAAATAAAAAAAAAAGTGCTAGCCTCTTCTCCTTTCCAATAGCTTCCCCTCAGCACTTTTTTTTATAAAAATTGTTTGTTGTGGTTGACTAATTCAGAATCGCATTTGGCCTATTCAGAGGGTCCGGTTTGTGACAATTTGCACTATAGCTACACTACAGGAAAGTTCCTGGCAAGGACTCTAAGATATGGCCTAAAAACCTTATATAACAAAAGAAACATCCACCCCCAAACCCAAACAAATAAAGAATATAAAATCAACTCAATCCTCTGGTAAATGAAACAAATGCGTAACTTTCATGAAGGCAAATTCACCGCTCGCGTAAAAACAAAAACTCCAAACTTAACCAGAAAGTTTATCCTATTTTGTAATACATACTGGACAAAGTCACCTATCAATTTCATACCCCTTTTCCTATACTTCCACAACACTTAGTCAGGTGCCAAGTTGAAGGTCGTCACATCTTTCCCCCATCTTGCCTCTGTCAACACCTGGTACTAGATGGTATGCTGAAATATCTCAGAGCTCCCCTGGCAATGCTCACATATTGGGCCCTAGTCCTGGTTTGACCAGTCTACCTGGACATTCAGGTAGTTCTTATTACTGTAGATCTGATGTATTTGGCTGGCCTGGAACTTCAGGGGAATCATGAAGTTTCGGTACAATCTGCAGGATAGCATGTAATCATAATAGAGGCCGTACTTCCATGCCACCCAGTTTTCATGCATCTTTTCCCTTACCTGCTCTCTTGCCTTAAAGTGGCTTTCTGCCTCTTCAGGGTGACCTGTACAAGTTTGAATAGTATAACAAGTCCTACCAGTCAGCACTTCTCTCATATAGGCAATGATATCTTAGCCTTGAATATGCGAGACTAAACTGCTTTTTGTGAGTAGAATAGCTAAGCACCCAAGGCTCCTATCTGATGACTCATTCATGAGAGTATATATACAACATAGTGATAGAGGTGAATAGTAGAGTAGTAAAGTTATAAGTAAAAAGATACAAAGATGATAGTGTGAAGAGCTCATCCTCTTGGGTCCTAGCGACATCTTCTAGACTTACTCTTCATGCCAACCTTAATCCTGTGAGCCATACCTACTAGTCACACATAGTAGTCATGTGCACTGAGTGCATTACAAGCATGAGACCTATAACTCGCTAACTGAGTCAGGTTTGAAAGTCATTACATCATACAACTTGCATGTGTGAGTTGTCTAAGCACATCAATGAATTATAAACAACCAATAACTCACAACTGTAAGAGGTACGAGACCCTATTACCCCAACTGTAAGTCATACCGTGTGGAACGACCTAGCATACATGAGCTATGGCAGCTGGAACCTCCACCCATACAGGTAGCCAGGAGGCAAACTGGTAGAAACCGGCAGGCAAGGAAGACCTTGCCCAATGGAGACCCGATGGCCCGGGCTCCAAGATGGACAGAAATAGATAGCCAAGGTATCTCGGTACTTGGCTACACCCGGGAGCAGTGTCAGCATACTTAGGGACCTCTGAAGGGGCAGTTACTCCGTCATGCGGGGTAACTGGGTAAAGGTTGCAAAGGTCTATCTCCAGCTACAAAATAGACAGGGTAACAGGGTAAAGTCCTCTTGTCCAGCAGGGAAGGTTACCCTACCCTCAGGATCAGGTTACCCTGCCTTGGGGCACGGGTTACCCTGCCAAAAGTCCTGAGTTACCCTACCTTTCAATACGAGGACTGGCGGGGAGTTCGGGAAAAATGACCGGAATGTTTATCACACGAAAGCACGCCTGATACTGGAATCTGGGGTTCTGAGAGATGCTACTGGATGAGCTACACAGCTCCGAAGAAGCTGTAAATTGGAGACATTATTCCTATCATGCCCCTCCGGCCCCGCCTTCAGGCCCGGACATCATGGGCAAACAGGTGTGTAGTTGTGCGCAGTCTAGCAAACAAGAGTCTTTGCAGACCTGCTTGCAACACTATATACATCGCTGCTGTCCGATCGACAGTAAACTGTTCACAGGATACACAAAGGGGCATATGGTGGTAGGTGGAGTACCTCCTCCAAGTTGTTCCGTGTGAAATGGGCCAAAAATGGTGGAGTTAACAGGAGTTGACTGTGGGGGTCCCGAAGGGGGTCCCGGGTGGTCCCTGGGTGACCAGGCGAGTTTTTCACCTACCAAGCCCAAATGTCCCCCCAATGCCATAGGCTCTGAGAGGGAAGTACAGAGACACTAAACACATGATTTCTACCACAGGTAAGGTGGATCCGGGGTGGTGATCATGGGTAGCACCCATTGGATCACTCCCGGACCACACTATGCTGTGGAAGACACTGGAGGCCTGAGACTCGTAAAATAGCAGATAGAGAAACTGCTCACGGTAGCTTCCGCGGTCCAGCAGGTACCACTGCACATGGGAAGGGTGTCATAAACAGTCCCATTCATCAGGTGTCTTGACTGTTAGCCACTGGCACGGCACTAATGCGAAGAGGTTTTCACTGCAGCGTGCAGATTGAGAATGTGCCGCAGAAACGACAACCTCATGAGGTGAATGCTGACTAGAGTGTGTTGACACTTGCATGCCTGAAGGGTGTGCTAGGAAACGTGTCGGACCACGCTTAGTAGAGCAGGGTGTGGTCACATAGTTAGGGTAAACTGATGGGGGAGTTTCTGGTATAGGATAAAGCTACTTGAACATCTATACGAGAACTCTCCTACTCCAACAATCAATCCTCTCGTGAACTCAATTGAGTGAAGTGTCAGGCCTAACCATATTAAGTTTTATTGTTTACTTTACTCTTACATTGTGTGAACTTTTGGCAACAAGTTTGAAGTATTTGGTGCGGTCGCACACTTGGCATCCATCTTCCCAGGGGAGCCCCCGTTATACTGTGAGAGACTAAGCAGTCTGCCTTGCCAGCAAGCCTTACCTATCAGCCTTACCAGTGTGCCCTACTCAGTTCCCCCAACATTCTGTTCTAAGTCTTCCATGACGTAACTCATCCTTCACTCCTATCACTATTTATGACATTAGCTCCCCTCTCCCTCCAGCCTGACTCCCAATCACGCTACGCCTTTAGTGCTGCCTCCTTCTTCTTTTCTCAATAATTGTGGTATACTTCCTGGTTGGCTAATCGTAGTTCCATGTATTCTGGTATTTCGCTATCAACCTGTCCCCCCAGTACTTTTGGGCTCTGCACTACCCGGTCCACCTGGCTTCCTCCTCCTCTCAACTTCTTTTGACTTCACTGAAGGCTTCAATTATCCCCATCAGCCGGTCACTGGTTTCTTCTTATCTTCCAATCATTTTTTTCTATTGGGTTATTATTTCATCCTGGCTTCAGATTGTCCCCTTCAGGATATCTTTTGGTACTAATGAAACTTTGTGCTTCCTTCTCGCCTAAAGCTCCATTCTTGCGGCTTGCCCTGCTGAATGTTTTCTCTATTATTAGTGGTAGCGGTAGAACCTGCGCATGAAGTTCTGCTAGTTGATTTTGTGGTGTTGGAGCGGGTTTGGGGCTTCCAGCTTGTTCCCTTCCCACGTTTTTGTTGCCTGGAGTTGGCTCACTTTGGATCACTGTCACAGTTTCTTGTTTAGGTAGTCGCAGTAGGCTACCAGCCAGGTCATTCTGTTGCCTCTTTGTGTGTCGTGCAGTTCTTGTAACTGCACACCATCCCACTCTTCTTGGCATGTTCCTTTTTCTCTTTCTCTCCTTCTTTGGACTTTTTCTGTGCTGGCAGCATATTGTTTGGGAAATTTTGTTGGTCTTCAACTACCACCCAGCTGTTTTCTTAAACCTAGGAGAGGACGGTCGGCGTCAAGTTTTCCCAGGTAGTGCTGGTAAAAGAGGATGACAATATATTGGGCATTGGTGGAATGGCTGGCAGTATACCACTCTTTGGGGTGTTCGGAAGAATAACTGGTCTACTTAGCCTTGTCTAGAAGTTTACTGTAGTGTAAGCGAGAATAAATTATTGCTTCAAGTTCGTATTCGTCTTCTCCCTCTATTGCGGGAGATGGGGAGGGAAGTGTTTTTGAGAAGGGAATATGTTGTCTAGGTAGAGTTCAAGGACTGGTATAGGGAATGTATTGTGTATGGTGATCTGGGGTGGTAGGTGGAGCATATAAGCATGTCTCATGTAACTGTAATGGGGGCTCATCTAAGAAGATAGATCCCAAGGGTGCGACCGCACCGAACAACTGCAAACTTATCGCCAAATGTCCACACAGATGTAAGAGTAAAGTAGACGGTAAAACTTAATATCGTTAAGCCTGATGCTTCACTCAATTAAGGTCTCGAGAGGATTGATTGTTGGAGTAGGAGAGTTCTCGCATAGACGTTCAAGTAGTTTTATATTGTACCAGAAACTCCCCCATCAGTTTACTCCAACTATTCGAGTACACCCTTTTCCACTAAGGGTGGTCCGACACGTCTCCTAGCACCCCTTCCAGGCATGCAAGTGTCGACACACTCTAGTCGTCGGTCACCTCATGCGGTTATCGTTTCTGCGGTGCATTTATCAATCTGGCCGCGGGAGTAAAAACCTCTGCGCATCAGTGCCTTGCCAGTGGCCAACAGTCAAGACACCTGATGAACCGGACTATCTTTGACGCCCTGCCCATGTGCAATGATCTCTACTTGACTCCGGAGGCTACCGCGCGCGGTTTATCTATCTACTATTTACGAGTCTCGGGCTTCCGGTGTCTTCCGTAGTGCATGGTGGTCCGGGGGTGATCCAATGGGCACTACCCATGACCACCACCTCGGATCCTCCTTACCTGCAGTAGGAATCATGCATTTAGTGTCTCTATACTTCCCTCCCAGAGCCTATGGCATTAGGGGCACGTTTGGGCTTGGTAGGTGTAAAACTCTCCCAGTCGGCCCGGTACCACCCGGGACTACCCACGGGACCCCCACGGTTAACTCCCGTTAACTCTGTTGGTCGTGGTCCGTTTTACTCTGAACAACTTGGAGGAGGTACTCCACCTTTCACCCTATGCCCCCTTATATATCCTGTGAACAGCCTACGGTCGACCAGACGGCAGCGACGTATACGGTGTTGTAAGCAGGTCTACCAAGATTCTTCTTTGCCAGACTGCGCACAACTATACAACCGTTTGCCCATGACGTCCGGGCCTCAAGGCGGGGCCGAAGGGGCATGACAGGAATAATGTCTACAATTTACAGCTTCCTCGGAGCTGCGTAGCTCACCCAATAGCGTCTCCCGAAACCCCAGATCCCATTATTATGCGTGGTTTCACGTGAGAAACAATCCGGTCATTTTTCCCAAACTCCCCAAGGGACTTTGTATTGAAAGGTAGGGTAACTCAGGACTTTAGGCAGGGTAACCTGATCCTGAAGATAGGGTAAACTTGCCAGCTGGACAAGGGGACTTTACCCGGTTACCCTGTCTATTCCGTTGGCAGAGATAGACCTTGCCGACCTTTGCCCAGTTACCCAGTCTAGCGCACAAACTGCCCCTTCGAGGTCCCAAAGTACGCTGACACTGCTCCCGGGTGTATCCAAGTACCCTGGTACCTCTGCCAGCTAGTTCTATTGCTCTCGGATCCCGAGCCATCAGGTCTCCATTGGTCATGGTCTTCCTTGCCTGCCAGTTCCTACCAGTTTGCCTCCAGGCTGCCTGTATTGGTGCAGGTTCCGGCTGCCATAGCTCATGTATGCCGGGTCGTTACCGTAACCAGGGAACCCCTAGGAAGATGGATGCGGAGGTTGCGACCATGCTAAACAACTTCAACCTTATCACCCCAAGATTACACAAATGTAGGAGTCCAGCAAAGAGTAAAACTTAATAGGGTTAAGCAGGATGCTTCATTCAATTAAGGTCTTGAGAGGATTGATTGTTGATTGTTGGTGCAGGAGAGTTCTTGTATAGATTTTCAACAAGTTTTATCTTATGCCAGAAACTGCTCTATTGGTTTACTCGAAGTATTCGAACATAACCTTCTCCACTAAGCGTGGTCTGACATGTCTTCTTGCATATCTTTTAGGCATGCATGTGTCCATACACTCTAGTCGGCGTTCACTAGATTGGTTATTGTTGCTGTGGTACAACTCAATTTTGTGTACTGGAGGGAAAACCTCTTCGTATTGAGGCCTTGCCAGTGGCAAACAGTCAAGACATCTGCTGAACTGGACCATCTATGACACTGTTTCCATGTGGATACATTCCTACTTGATCCTGGAAGCTACAGTAAGCGGTTTATCTATCTACCATTTGCAACTCGTGGACTTCCTGTGTCATATGTAGAGTATGGTGGTCGTGCAGTGTACCAATAGGTGCTATGCATAACTACCATCTTGAATTCATCTTACGTGCAGTAGGAATTATGCTTTTGGTACCTCTACATTTCCCTTACAGAGGCTATAGTATTCGTGACAAGTGCGGGTTTAATAGGTGTCAAACTCTTATGCTTGCCCAGGCACCAGCTAGGACTACTTTCGCGACCCCTATGGTTAATTTCAATTAATGTCATGATGTGACCAGAGGAGTGCTAGCCAGGAGGCAGAAGCGAGGAATAGGTTTCACACAGGACCTCATTTAGAGGTCATGGGGTTAAGTTAGGTTTCACGCACAAGACCTTGCCAGCAGGTCATGGGACCTGTAGAGCTTAAATTGACATATCCCATATGATGTACGATTGATGTTATCGAAAGAGTCTAGACTAGTCGGCAAGGTTTACCAGCTAGGCAGAACCATTTATATTTCACACATGGCCTTGTTAGTAGGTCATGTGCCTTGTTTATTCTTTGCACACGATGTACAGTTGACGTCATGGGAAGAGTCTAGACTGGCTGGTAAGATTTACCGGCGAGCCAGACTCATTTATATTTTGCATATGACCTCATTAGTAGGTTATGTGGTTTGATTTATGTTCTGCAAGCGATTTATGTTTCGCACATAACATCACTTAGAGGTTATAGGATTGTTTTATATTTTGTGCTCAAGACCCAGTTGGGTCATATGATGTTATGATTGATTTTGTACCTGATGTCGCTTTAGGGTCAGGGCAGGGTTAGGGTTGTCAGAAGACGCCTACATAAGGGCTGAGTTTTTACCAATAGGTTAGCTCTTTACCCAATTATCTACTATTATTTCCTATCTACTACTTTATACTCTTTACAATCCAAAAACCTTTACACTCCAAACCCTTCTGCTATACAGACAACACCGTCAGTTAAGAACGTATCAGCTATGCGTATTAACCTAATATTGTAAAAGACCGAGACTCCCGCTGCTGGTGAGAAACCCATTCTGCCATGGGAATACTAAGATAGAGCCAAGAGACTCAAGGAGCTCTTGGACACAGTGCGGCACAGTCTGGAAGAAGAATCAGGTCATTAACTGTCGCAAGTACAATGAGTAGTAGGAAACTATAACAGTTAACTCCATCAGCCATGGTCCGTTTTACTCTGAACAACTTGGTGGATGTACTCCACCTTCCATCCTGTGCCCACTTGTATATCCTGTGAACAGCTTATAGTTGACCGGATGGCCACAACACATACTGAGTTGCAAGAGGGTCTACAAATATTCCCTTTTGCTAGATTGGGCACAACTACACAACCATTTGCCCATGATGTCTGGGCCTCAAGGTGGGGCTGGAGGGGCACGGTAGAAATAATGTCTTCAATTTACATCCTCTTCGCAGGTGCGTAGCTCATCTATAGCATGACCTAGAACCACTGATTCGCGTATTATACCTGGCTTCGTGTGAGAAACATTCCTGTCATTTCCCCCTAAATACCAGAGCAACTTCGTATTGCCAGATAGAGTAATGGAGGTTTCTAGACACGGTAACTGAGATCCCTGAGTAGGGTAACTTTACCCAGTTTCTTAGTCTATTCCTAGGGTGGAGATTGACTTCTCTCCCCTTTACCTAGATACCTAGCCGAGCAGGGTGACTTGTTTTTGGCAAATTCTTTAGCACACTAACACCTCCCAAGAGTGTATGCTCAAGTGCCTAAGTGCCTTGTATGTCTTACCGTTCATGACGGAAGGTGGACCACCATCCTTTCGTGGGTTGAACTCTTGCTTCCCCCTCTGTTTCCACTAGTTTGCTTTAGGGTAGCCTGTATTGGTGTAGGTTCAGTCTGCCATAGCTCATGTATAGTGGGTTGTTACAACTCTCCACTTTCGCCAAGATTTTGCAAGGTCCAATTTTCATGTAGTCCAGTTTCTTTGATGGTCTTATAGTTCATATGTTTTGTGGCAACAACTATACCACATCTGCTGATTGTAGATTTGGATCGGGCCTTCTGTATTGATCGTAGTTTTCTTGTTTTCTGAGTTGTGCTGTAATCATCTCTGTTTGCAACACTTAGTAAAGTGGTGCCATATGGTCAGGGTTGCTACCTTGCCTTTGGTCAAATGACCTATGGCTTTGTATTCTGGATTCACTGTGTAATTGGCTTAATATGGCATATTCGTTATCATTTCTTGTCATCTATTATTGTAGGCGAACTCAGTTATTCATAAGACTTCATTCCAGTTGTCGTACTCATAGTTGACACATACGCGAAGACCTTGTTCTGATATCCCCTTTACACTTTCTGTTAGTCCATCCATTTGTGGGTAGAATCCCCAGCTTTTTAGTTATTTCCTTCTACTCTTCTGACTTGAATGCTGATTCTCTGCTAGTTATCACACCTTACCGTAGACCATATGGTTGAAGTGCTTCTCACAGCAAGATTACGGTGAACTGCCATACTGTGATATCTTTTCTGAATGCGATAAAATAACTTATTTTGGCCAGATGATCCACCACAACAAGCAGGGCATCATAACCATTAGACAGTAGCAAGTCCACGATAGAATCCTTTGATATCAATTTCCAAGGGTGGTGAGGTTCTTCATTTGGTTTGGGTTGTAACAGGGTGTTAGGCCGTAGGCGACTCTAAGAACGGGTAAGTCTAGAGTAAGGCCCGATAACTGACGAAGTCATTTCTAGGATGGCTTACTTAGAATATCAAGATGGAAGCAATTGAAGAAGTGTATCGTATAATGAATATATTGATAAGATCTCTTCTCCGTGGCTGATGATCTACAAAGCATGGGAGGTACCTCGATATTTATATTCTGTGTCTGGATGTTTACAGCCTATCTATTCCTCCCACTTTTCCAAGTACAAACTTCGTAGACCCTGAAAACCTTTACTCCGCTTGACTCTAGCTTCTTCAAACAGCGGGGAGGGTGTCCCACCCCGCTGTATGCAATAATTGCTCTAATTGTAGTCACTAGAAGCCTTTTACCATGGCAAGCGGCTACTGGCTCTCTTTACACATATGGAGTGATCAGCTCGACCGACAGACTTAACACTGCAGGCAAATTTCTCATCTGGCCGTGTCAACCTGCAGGAGGCATGCTCCTGTCTTATCGCACCCATGGTGTTTAGGCCTCATGATGCGCAGTGTTAATCTTCCATGTGGTAGGCCATCATTGGACTCTACTTTGTCATGCCTCAGGGGCTGGTAAATGACCGTCGCTTGGGTGTCATCCCATCATCAGGATTTCGCTTCCCCTTCCTCTACCAGCGGACTTGAAATTCGGTCTTACTGGCTGCCTAGCAGCCGGGGACTTCTATCGCAGTAGCCAACCTCTCACCGGTTGGCATCTATCCATTGGTGCAGCGGAGGGATCTTTGTATGCGTTTATCTCTACAACCAACCAATCAGCTTAGTTCATGCAATCTGTAATGGGCAGGGTCCGTGCGCGACGGGGTTCAGGTAGTCCAAGGTATACCGCCGGGGACTAGGCGAGGTTCAGGGGTGGAGGCACCGGTAGGACGTAGTGGCACTGGGATTCAGGGGTTCAGGGACGAGGGTTCAGCAGTCCGGGGTCAGGGTTCGTGGGTTCAGAGGATGTGAAGTTAAGAGAGTTGTAAATCCTAAGTACAGGTGTAGGTAGGAAAATACCAGGTTGCGTAAAGAAAGTAAAATAAGGGGGGCACACCCTTCTTATATAAACAAAAGAAATCCTTCTGATCACTAATCTCCACTGCCCTAAGCTCTAAACCCTATCCTTCGTGCAGCCGCTACCTCGGCTATTTTCACCCACAAACCCCCAAGCCCTGTGCAACCCTCGTACCGGGTGGCCGTGACACAATCTCCTTAGGATTGCCAAGACTCTTCTCTCCAAGATTCAGCGAAAACTCTGCGGTTGGTGACCTTCAGTGGTGGGGGAAATGAGGGTTTCATCCTCTTGTTGCATTGGTAGAAATTAACTCATACTCCAAATCCTCTGACAGACCTAGGGATTGAACACATGATTCTTTGCCAATGATCACGTGACATGCCCATTATGCCATGCCAGTTTGTCTTATGTGTAACACGAGCTCTTCCAAGAGTTCCCCTTGAATCTCTATAATCCATTGCTCTAGTAGCGTACAAATTCCATACCTTTAAGGATGCAGCAAGACATGGTGAAAAACCTTTGCGCGTTTACTTGACCATGCCTGAGAAAACGTTTTCTTGTCATCCTTCCTCTATATCTGCGCCTTCTGCCGGTTGTTCCTGTGAAACTCTGCCATCAATTCTGCCCCGTGCTCCACGTGTTCCCAGGGTTGTCAGGTGTTTTCATACTCGGAACACTCCCGCCACTTCACAAATTATCTAAGTTCATGGATCCACTTAGTGCGTCCATGAACCCTGTGAGTGTAGGAAATAACCTCCCTCCTTAGTATCTCCTTGACCTCCTATTCCAGGTCACGATCCATCTCCTCCAGTCCCTGGGGAGGTTGCTCTTGAGCTGGTAGAGTTGAGGTCCGATCAGGCTCCAACAAGGATAGACAGAAGACCCGATGGATTTTTCCGCGTTCCGAGATTTCTAGATTAAATGCTCGCTTACCATGCACTTCCATGATTTGAATGGCCAGTACGACTTTGGGCTAAGCTTCTTGGAGGGTCATTTGGTGTGAATATTCTTGGCCTTTAGTATAACCAAGTCACCTTTGTGTAAGTTTGGCTGTGGCCTACTTTTCTTATTGTGGTACCGCCCCATTGCTTCCCTGATTGCCTCCAATGTAGTTATGGCCTGTCCATGCATTTCCTTCATTCACTGAGCACACGTGCTAGCCGCTGGATTCTGAGCTTCTGCCTTCTTCACCCACTCTGTCTGCGGGTGGTATCTATAGTTCATGTAGAATGAGGTGATTCCGTCTGTACTCGTAACAGAGCAGTTGTAGGTATCCTCTGCTAGCAGAAGTAGTTGGTGCCAGTCATCCTGATCATAGTTACTGAAGCTTCAGAGATAGCCTTATAGCACTGGGTTGGTTCTCCCCCTTTGTCTGTCCATTTGAGGATAGTATGCTGATGAGATTTTTCGCTTGATGCCTAAGAGTTTGCAAAGAGATTCCCCAAATTCTTTGGCAAACTTGGCGTCCCTGTCTGAGATGATTTCCATCAGTAGCCCATGCAGTTTCCACACTGCGTGGAGAAAGGTCAGGGCTACATCCTTTGCCATTGTATTTTCCTTCAGCACTATGAAGTGGGCCACGTTGGTGAAGCCGTCAACTACTACCATGACCTGAATGTTATCGTCTGACTTTGGTAGCTGTATTATGAATTCAGTTGAGATAGATGCCCATGCTGCGTAGGGTGTTTCTAATGGCTGTAGAAACCCATACTTTGAATGTAGTGGCACCTGGTTATGTTGATACTTGTCACATGACCATACGTAATTGTTTACCCATTCTGGGAGGCCTTTGCAGCAGAAGTCTCTCCCTATGACTTCTGCGGCTTTTTCCTGCATGCAATACTGCACAACTTGGGGGTTGTGGCTGCTCGAAGCAATCAGTGTTTGTAGGGCCTCGTCCTTCAAGATGAATGGCCATCTCTTGTAATACAGGAGTCCATCTACTAACATCCTGTGTGTCGGCATCTCCTTTCCCTCATCGCGGAGCTTCTTCAACTCCTCTCTCCTCATTTTCTACTCCTGGTGCGTCCCACCTTTCTCCTCCACCTCTCGTAAGAATTACACATCAAATTTCTGTGCCGGTGCCTTAATAACAACTGTGTTGGTTAGCGCGATTTCTTTGGTTGTCTGGGCCTTGGGCCTTCTCTGATCAAATTTGTCGAAGTGCTAGTTTAGGCCTGTTTCTTCTTTCAACTGACTGGTTTCGGTAGACGTCTCGCCCACTCTGGTTCCCATGCTCCCCAATCCTTCCTGACCCCTGGCAGTATCATCGAGCTCTATTTCTTTGCAGAGCTCCTCATTATAAATCCTTTCCTCTATGCATTGCGCAACCCATTCACCTTTCCCCACATGGTAGTCCTGGTCCTTCAGATTGAATGGCAACAGGGTTACCTCTCCTGAGTAGTCATGGTGAATGACTCCAGCCCCAACCATGATACTATCCTAGAGGCCAGAGACACTTCTAGAAGCTTCTCAGCCATAGGTTCCCAATGGCAAACAGAAGGCTATTCTGGTGGCTACTATTGGTGGTCCACAAGCAGGTACTACTGTTCCTTCTAGGGCATAGATGTCATGTCCTGCCAGTTCCCTTGAGCCCCACATTGGGATCTGAGCTCCCGGGTATAGTCCTATAGCTTGGGTGTATTCCGGCTCGGTTGGTTTCTGACCTGGATCAGGTTCCTCCTATCTTCCCACCACTATGACTATAACTTAGTTAAAATGTACGCGGTTTAGGATTGGGAGGTTCACGCTTTGTGCAGCTCACCCCTTAGGACAGAACCCCTGCCATCTGGTTAATACGTTCCGCTTTCCACCACTCGACCCTGGTTGGTACACAATTTTGAAGTTACAATATACTAACTTCTGTGCTCCCCTTATCTGCCTGGCACTCCAGGCCTCGGTCGCGAGGAAGTGTTGTACATGCTGATAGTTGGTAAATACCATGATGGGTTCCCTTGTTGCCGCAAGGTGGTGGCAACGTTCTTTCAATACTTCAACTATGGTGCGCAACTCTTTATCATGAACATCGTAGTTGCATTGTGCCGAGTTGAGCTTCCGGGAGTGGAATGCTATCGGGTGTAGTGTACCGGGAGCTCCTCTAGGAAGATGGATCCCAAGGGTGCCAGCGTACCGAACAACTTCAAACTTAGGGCCAAATGTTCACACAATGTAAGAGTAAAGTAAATGGTAAAACTTAATATCGGTAAGCCTGATGCTTCACTTAATTAAGCTGGGAAGAGGATTGATTGTTGGAGTAGGAGAGTTCTCGCATAGTGGTGCAAGTAGGTTTATCTTATACCAGAAACTCCAGCACCAGTTTACTCCAACTATGCGAGCATACTGTGCTCTGGTAAGGGTGGTCCGACATGTTTCCTGGCACACCCGTCAGGCATGCAAGTGTCGGGACAGTCTAGTCGGCATTCATCTCATGCAGTTGTTATTTCTGCGGCACATTCTCAATCTGCCCACCGCAGTGAAAACCTCTTTGTATCAGTGCCTTGCCAGTGGCTAACAGTCAAGACACCTGATAAACGGGACCATCTTTGACACCCTTCCCATGTGCAGTGATATCTACTGGACCCTGGAAGCTACTGTGAGCAGTTCATCTATCTACTGTGGACGAGTCTCGGGCTTGCGTTGTCTTCCACAGTATAGGGTAGTCTGGGAGTCATCCAATGGGCGCTACCCATGACCACCACCTCGGATCCAGGTTACCTGTGGTAGAAATCATGCGTTTAGTGTCTCTGCACTTCACATTCAGAGTCTATGGCGCTGGGAGCACATTCAGGCTTGGTAGGTGTAAAACTCTGCCCATCGCCCCAGCACCACCCAGGATTTCCTGCGGGACCTGCACGGTTAACTCCTGTGAACTCCGTTAGTTTTGGTCCGTTTTACTCCGAATAACTTAGAGGAGGTACTCTATCTTCCACCTTATACCCCGTGGTATATCCTGTGAACAGCTTACGGTCGACCGGATGGCAGCAACGTATACGGTGTTGGAAGCAGGTCTACAAAGATCCTTCCTTGCTAGACTGCGCTCAACCACACAACAGTTTGCCCATGATGTCCAGGCCTCAAGGCAGGGCCGGAGGGGCATGGTAGGAATAATGTCTCCAACTTCCGGCTCCTTTGGGGCTGCATAGCTCGCCCAATAGCATCTCCCAGAACCCCAGATTCCACTATTAGGCATGGTTTGTTGTGACTAACATTCTGGTCATTTTTCCGGAACTCTGCCTGGGACTTTGTGTTGAAAGGTAGGGTAACTTACGACTTTTGGCAGGGTAACCTGAGCCCCAAGACAGGGTAACCTGATCCTGAGGGTAGGGTAACCTTGTCTGCTGCACAAGGGGACTTTAGCCCGTTACCCTCTCTATTCCGCTCCCCGGGACAGACCTTTCTGACCTTTACCCAGTTACCCGGCCTAGCACAGTAACTGCCGCTTCAAGGTCCCTAACTACACGGACACCTCTTCCACATGTATCCAAGTACCTAGGTACCTCGGCTAGCTAGTTCTGTTGATCTTGGATCCTGGGCCATCGGGTCTCCATTGGTCAAGGTCTTTCGTGCCTACTGGTTCCTACCAGTTCCCCTCCGGTCTCCCTGTATGGGTCTAGGTTCCGGTTCCCATAGCCCATGTATGCTGGGTCATTACATCACTCCCCTCTTCTCTATGTTCTGTCCCGGACCGTCAGCATCATCTCTTATTTCCCGGACTCTATTCCCCCTAGACTCTTTGGTTCCCAGGCTTGGACGGATATCATTGGTGAAATCCAGAATGCCCTGTAAGCCTGTCCCTTCTAGCATCTCATAGGGCTCCCACGGCTTGTCCTCCGCTCCATAGCCTTCCCATGAAACCAGGTACTTGACGAAGGGTGAAGGAAACCTCACCTTTGCTCCACTGTACCAACCACTGTCTGGCACGGCGTGGATAACGTAACTTGGCTTGTTGTTCACAAGTTCCGGGGTAGGGACCACCCTGACCCTGCCTGATCGCGGATCCTTGCGACACGGTTCCAGCCACGTGACCTTGAAAACCGCGTGAATGCCCCACCTGACGGGCAACGGGAGCTCATATGCTCGCGTACCCACCCCATGTTTGACCCTAAAGAGGCCATACATCCAGTGGGCCAGCTTCTCCATTGGACACTTAGTGCGGATGTTTTTTCTGTTTAACACCACCTGGTCTGCTTTCTTAGCCTGTCCAGCAGCCACACCCCCCAGATGATGTAGTCTGGCGATGGCAACCTTTTCTGGTCATGCCATTTCCGTTGCTGTTCCTGTGCCCCTTCAATCTTTTCTCAAATCTCTCGCAAGGTTCCTTCCCATTCCTTAACCAAGAGCTCACTACCAGGGTGTATCCCTTGATTGTCAGACAATACACGAGACCAGTTCGTCTGCAGATTAAACCCTGTGGTCAATCTCAAATGGCGACAGTTTGGCGGATTCTGACGTTGAGGTATTATACACATACTCCACAAGAGGCAGTAGCGAAACCCAGTCATCTTGTTGGTAAGAGCAGTAGCTACCCAAGTACTGTTCTAGCGCCTGATTAACCCTCTCAGTTTGCCCATCAGTCTCAGGATGGACTGTGGTCAAAAGGTTGAGTTGCACTTGCAACATGTGCATCAGCCTCATCCAGAACTTGGATGTGAATCGGCTATCTCGGTTGGAGATGATTGACTCTAGGAGTCCATGAAGGTGCCAAACTTTCTTCAGGAATATCAAGGCAAGCTTCGTGATAGTTATCTCTGTGGTCAGGGGTATGAAGTCTGCCATTTTCGAAAGTCTGTCCACAATGACCTAGATTTTGATATACCCTACTGACTCTGGTACTGCTACGATGAGGTCTATCGAAATTGCTGTCCAAGGCCGCATTGGAACATCGATAGGTTCTGGCTGAGCGAATTTCTTATGCCTGATGCTCTTATTCCTTTGGCACAAAACCCATGTTCATACGTAGTCTGGGATGTGCTTGTCCATCTTTGGCCCATAGAAGTTGGCCCTAACCCTGCGAATGGTTTTGTAAGTCCCCAAGTGTTCTGCGATTCGGGAGTCATGTTGAGCCTCCATGATTGTCTGCCTCAAATTCTGACCCTTGGGAACATGCCACCTATTCTTGTACAGGAGTAAGACCTTTTCCGTCGTCCAGTGCCAGTCAATCTCTTTGCCACCGCAAGTCATTGCCTTCAGGATCCACAAGTATTCCTGATCCTGTTGTATCGCCTTCTTCTGTTGATGCCAAAAGGAAGACTAGAGCTGAAAACCCTTGGCACATCTGCAATATCTGTTGTCGCAAGATGTCCCGTTCCTGCCTCCCAACTCACTGTCTGGGGCGAAAAAACGACTGTGGTGGAAAATCACTCCCCGCTTCAGGGCGGTAGTCCCTACACCGCGACAAAGGATCGGCCTTCTCATTTAGCCACCCTTCACGGTAAATCACCTTGCAGTTAAACGGTTGTAGGAACTCAGCCCAGCGGTGCTGCCTCCGGTTAAGGATCTTGGCACTATTAAAGTACTCAAAATTCTTATGATCTGCATAGATCACCAATTGGTCTGTTACCGAGTGTAGCAGATGATCCCGTTCTTTGAATGCTGCCACCATAGCAGTCATTTCCTTATCATGGACAACATAATTAATCTCCACTGGGTGAAACTTCGCACTATGGTAGGCCACTGGAAGGCATCTCTCACATTCACAAAACTGGGGGAGGACGGCTCCTGGTGGAAAGTCACTATTGTCCATTTCCAGCCTGGTTGCCCATTCCGGGTCAAAATGTGGTACGATAGGTTTGGACGTGAATGCTTCCCGCAGATGATTGAAGGCCTGCTGGCAAGCAGGTGTCCATTCCTGTTGGACAGCCTTCTTCGTCAAGCCCGTCAGAGGTTTCGCTATCTTACTCAAACTCTCTATGAACCGACGATAGAAGTTGGCAAAGGCCATAAAGCTTTGAACGTCGATGACAGAGGTCAGTGGCGCCCAATCTCTGCTTGTTTCCACCTCCTTGGACTACATAGAGATTCCCATACCGGGGTTCTTGTATCTACGGAATTCGACCTCTTATTGGTAGAAACTGGCCTTCTTTATGCTTACGCATAGTCTTGCTTTCTGCAACTTCTCCATCACTCTTCTCACGAGTGCTACATGTCCCTCCATGGTCTCGGAGTAGATCACGATGTCATCCTTGTCTACAATGACGCACTCATCCAAGAGGTTGTGAAACACCTCCTTTATCATGCTCTGGAAACTTGCTGGGCGTTACATAACCTAAATAGCATGACTGTGTATTCATATAGTCCGTGCCCGCAACGGAAGGCCGTCTTCCACCCCTCGCCTTCTGCCATCCTCAGAAGGTAGTATCCAGTATTTAGGTCCAACTTAGTGGACACAATGGCTTTTCCAAGTCGGTCTTGGAGTTCATTCATCAACGGTAGAGGGCACTTACTCTTCACTGTGATTTTGTTTAGCCCTTGGTAATCTATCACTAACCGCAGTGTGCCATCTGGTTTTGGCACAAGGAGGATAGGGGCTGCTGAAGAGGAACTGGATCGCCGTAGCTTTCCTGTTCACAGGATCTCATTGAGATATTCCGGGAGTGCCTTTAGCTCCTTTTCCAACAAGGGATAGATAGGCCTGAACGGAGTTTGAGTTCCGGGCTGCAACTCGATTGCATGGTCACACTTTGAGTGCTACGGTAACACCCCAATCGGTTCTTGACTGAAGATGTCCCCACAGTCCTTAAACTCGGGGAGTAGCTTGATCGTAATGTCAGCGCCCTCCTTATGGGAGAATTATACAATTCCCAACATGTGCATATTACTCAGATCTCCAGCTATCACTTCTTCATCCGTCATGAACACTAACCGCCCCTGCTCTGCCTCACAGTTAGTCTTGCAGAAATCTAAGTGCCAGGGTAGTGAGCCTGTTTTCCAATATATGACTGGGTTATGGTCCGTTAGCTGAGACATAGGTAGGTACCTGTCCACCTTTGTGTTAGGCAGGTTAGCAACCTCAAAGTGCATCCTATTATGGTGGTAGCCTACCCTCATTTCTAATACCTTGGTATAGTGCAGACCTGACCCAGGATTGTGATTCCCACTTCGGTTACTTATCGGCACGTGCACCTTTCATCTTACACAAGGTGCCTGGCTCTGCTTGACCCATTGGCTACTGAGCACTAGCCCAGTAGCTCCACTATCCAGCAACAAGAGCGCTTCCGCGCTTACTTGTCGTGCTCCGATCCTCCAGTCTAGTCTCACCCGCAGGTGGATGGACTTGGTGTGACGAGGCAAGTTGTCATGTTTCTGCCTGCTCGCTTGTCTTAGGGGTTTAGTTATCTTGCATTGCTAAAACTTTGGGATCTCTTGCCTTTCGACACAAGAGCACACGCAACGGGTTCGTAAACGTTTGGGGATTGAGATTGGTTATCACAAGTGCTGGGGTGTATACCATCACACCAGCATGATTTCGGGTACTAAACCCTCCTCAGGTAAACTTGGAAATAACACTTTTATTTGCTCAAGTCCTGCCTGAATGAATTCTCTCTTATACTAAACATAACAACTTCTCTAGATTGGTAGAGGTCCGCCGTTGGACTGGTTGCAAGCGAAGCAACATAGTGCTTCCCCAAGGTCGAGCGTCTCCTCTAGCAAGACCTGACCCAGCCTCTACCGAAACAACGCCTCAAGACACCCCTATCCAGCCAAGAACATCCTGAAAGAAATACTTACAACTAGCCCAAAGGAAATAACCAGAAATGCAACAAGGGAAAGATCACCCAGTCTACCATGTGCGGCCCCAAACATCGACCTTCAAACACCCCCTGGGTGTAGTCAGTATTGTTCGTGCAGGCAGTAGGTTGGTACTTACCCATCTCGGAACCCCTTCCTAGGTTCTTGTATCTATCCCTTGTGGGACTATGGATATGTGCAGCGAGGTTACGCCATAAGCAGAATGGGTTCTTACCTATTCTGGGCCGTTAGTGTCAACCTCTATTATCTGAGGGGATGCCTGGCAGATTTTCAATAGCTTGGACGAGGAGGCTGGAGGTGGTGCTTGGATGCGCTTTAGCCGCTTGTCTATACCCTAAGGCGCACTTACCAGGGCAGACCATTTCAACCCGTGAACCTGCTTGGAGGGACTGATGACAGGGGATGTCGCGGTACACTTTCTCCCAAAGTGTCTAGTTTCTCCGCATTTGGTGCACTGGTTCTGCTTCCACCGACCTTCAGTCAAAGTTAACGGGATTTTCTTATGCGCTATTGCATCCTCAGAAGTCGCTGGCTTTGCCTGGTTCCACCTATTGAAATTTGTAGGTTGGTAGACCTCTGATTCTGTCTGCGTGAACCTTTTTCCTTCTTCTTGAACCTGCCAGACGTTGAGCATCTATCCTACTACTTATCAGCGGGCTGACACTGTGGGGCGCAGTCGATGACCTAGTTACTGAACCGGTTGTTGTCTTCCAGTATATGCCCAACCTTTGCAAGCAGATCCAGGTACTCGTTCAGGTCGGTCCGATGTGGCCCCTTTAGGGCTCACACATCCCTAACCTCTGGACTGCTGCGCGATTGAACATTGACTCGCACCTGCACTGGATCTGTATGGTTAAGCTTATATATGTAGTGAAGTATCTTGTCCTCGCACTCATTGATATGATGTGGCTTCATCACAATATCTTGCCACGCCCGAAGGGACCCATCTCGCTGAGCCTGGTCTCCACCGAAACTTCGTTCCAGTGGTTCTCTGAACACTTTCCATGTCCGCAAGGGGTTGCCGTCCTTTACAGGAACGCCAGTGCCATTGGCAGCTTGCTTGTTAATATGCTCATAGAACCCCAGGTACCATGCCTGGGTGGGGTCTACAAGAAGGGGGATTACCAAGTTTACCTTATGCATGTCGGTTAACTTGCAATCCACAAAGTATTCGAATTTGACCTCTACCAAGGCCAGTAAGCGCGTGAGTTCTATAACTTTGCCCTTGAATAGTCAGACACCACTCCGCCTTTGCGGCTTCCTCTGCGGCTGTCTTAGTATAGGCCTAGAAGGCGAACCAGTACCCCCAGGGGTCTCTCTAGCCTCTTGGCCCGGCAGTCCCACCGTTGTTTCTTCTCATTGCTCCTGTCATCCTTGCACGCACTGAGCAAGGGGGTCAAATCCTGGAGGGAATCCCTGTCACCATCATTATCTGAGCTGTCATGGTCAGAGTCCACTGGATCTCCACTGGCTCTGGCCGTACCACCTCCGGGTGCCGCATTTCTATACCAATTACCTCCGGCCTTTCTGCCTTGGGATTCCCAAGGTCTATCATAGCCATCAAACCATTCCTCCTGGCCATCCTGGTTCCCATACTCAGGTGCGTTAGCTCCTGATGGTAGTAGTGCCAGTGGTGGAATGGGCCATCGCCCACTCGCGGCGGTTCAGTTAGCTGCTGGCTGAGTTATCCGCAGAAATGACTGCAGCTCTGGACAACTCAGGGGTTGCATCGCAGGGACAGCATGCCTCCATGACCCACAATAGCCACATGTTGGTCGTCCCTCTACTTCCTTCTGCCTTCATCTATACCTTCCCGAGGTCCATGCTACCTTGGTACACCCATAGGAGGGGTAGTGAACCCACCCCATCTGGGTTTCTCCTGACTTACAGCCTGCTAGACAGAACTCGTCTTCGCTGTCCGAATCGCCACTGGCGATGGTGGGAAGACGGGAGGGAAGAATTTGTTTCGATGGTGCCCAGTGAATGACCGGTACCCAAGGAACCGTGCGTGTAGGGGTTCCTGGTCTGGAGATAGGGGTCTGCTGCAAGGGAGCTTCAGGTGCGCACTCTTGATGGCACCGTACCAGTTCAAAGAACCCAGGTGACATGGTATGCATTGGACGGAAACCTGGAATCGCGAAAGCCGCCGGCAGGAAGGAGGCAGTAGCAGATGGGTCAGCGACAGGGACTGGTAGAGGTGTGGGTCTTGGGGTGGCTAAGTGGGGTATGGGTGTTGCAACTGCAGGTGTGATGGGCGGAATGAAAGAACCAGGGGTCAGACGAGGAGTTGGCTCAGGGGTATCCGGGGCCATAATACCCTTTGGTTTGGACGTCCTTTTCCTTACTGGACGTCCATGAGTTGGCCCGACCGTGGGGCTGGCCAAACAACGGCGGACAATCCAGGGGGGGACAGAGAGAGAGCCTGTAGATGCTCTTAAGAAGGAGGAGGTATAGCTGTGGCCATCCCCTTTCAGGCTTTCCAACATCAATATACCGGCTGGGCTCAAGTACGCCCTTCCTTGGTCGTCTCCGCTTCTCATGACCAATTTCATGCTGAAGTTCTTGGGCTTGGTATGGACAGGCGCGAGTGGGGGTGCGGCCTCTAATATCAATACATCAGTCTCAGTATCAATACTATACCCTCCTTCGAAAGCCTTTTCAAAGGCTGCCATCCTGGTCTTCAGTGCTGGCTGATCCCTTATCATTCACAGGTATGCCTCCTGCTGCACTTTGATCCATTCCACCACTGCCGTAGTTGTCTGTTCCTGGAACACCTGCTGCTACTGGGTGTTCCAGTTCCACAGTTCCCACTTCGCTACCTCAATTGACTTGGATACCTCCAGGACTATGTAAGGTTCGACAAACTTACACGAGAAGTCACTAAAGAGGACCCCAGGCAGCGGGGGAGGGGTCATGTTGTAGACGAAGGTAGGGTCTTGTAAAAATGAGAGGGCCGCAGGGCGAGGGTCTGTAATCATGAGATCAAGGCATTCAATAGGTAAGTGAATTGGGGCAGCCTCTAAAAGCAACTGGTGACTATCCCATTCGGTACTGCGAACGTCTGCGATAACCGATGCACAAAACAGGTTGGCGGCATGTTGCTTAAGGTCAAGTTCTGAATGCGAATTGGATTCCATTGTGGCTCGAAGTTTGGTACTAGCCATTGTGCTTTCCACCAGGGGCTACTTGTTGTAGACCAGGTTACCAGTATTAAGACAAGGTCAGTGTCGAATGTCAAAAACAATTAATCAGGAGGGGAGTCAAGCGAGGAGGTCGCTTAACGATATACTGTAACGGGGGCTCCCCTAGGAAGATGGATCCCCAGGGTCCAACCACTGTGAACAACATCAAACTTATCGCCAAATGTTCAAACAATGCAGCAGTAAAGTACCGGGTAAAACTTAATATCGTTAAGCCTGATGCTTCACACAAGTAAGGTCACGACAGGATTGATTGTTAGAGTAGGAGAGTTCTCGCATAGACCTTCAAGTAGTTTTATCTTATACAAGAAACTCCCGCATCAGTTTACTACCACTATGCGACCACACCCTTCTCCGGTAAGGGTGGTCCGACACGTTTCATGGCACAACCTTCAGGCATGCAAGTGTCGACACAGTCTAGTTGGCATTCACCTCATATGGTTACTGTTTCTGTGGTGCATTCTCAATCTGCCCAGTGGAGTGAAAACCTGTTCGTATCGGTGCCTTGCCCGTGGCTAACGGTCAAGACACCTGATGAACGGGACCATCTTTGACAACCTTCCCATGTGCAGTGATATCTGCTTGGCCCTAGAAGCTACCGTGAGTGGTTTATGTATCTACTATGTATGAGTCGCAGGCTTCGGGCCTCTTCCGCAGCCTAGGGTAGTCCGGGAGTGATCCAATGGGTGCTAACCATAACCACCACCTTGGATCCAGCTTATCTGTGCTAGAAATCATGAATTTAGTGTCTCTGCATTTCTCTTGCAGAGCCTATAGCGCTGGGAGCACGTTCGGGCTTGGCAGGTGCAAAGTTCTGCTGGGCGCCCCAGCACCACCTGGGACTGCTGGCGGGACCTACGCGGTTAACTCCCGTTAACTGCGTCAGTTTTGGTCCATTTTACTCCGAATAACTTGGAGGAGGTACTCCACCTTCCACCCCATGCACCTTATATACCCTGCGAACAGCCTATGGTCGACCGGATAGGAGCAAGGCATATGGTATTGCAAGGAGGTCTGCAAAGATCCCTCCTTGCTAGACTGTACACAACTACACACCCCGTTTCCCTATGATGCGCGGGACTCAAGGCGTGGCTGGCAGGATATGGTAGGAATAATGTTTCCAGTTTACAGCATTGTCGGAGCTGCACAGCGCACCCTATGGCATCTCGCGGAACCCCAGGTTCCCGTATTATCTGTGGTTTTGCGTGACAAACATCCTGGTCATTTTTCCCGGATTCCCTGTCGGACTTCGTGTTGAAAGCTAGGGTAACCCACGACTTTTGGCAGAGTAACCTGATCCTGACAGTAGGGTGACCTTGTCCGCTAGACCCGCGGACTTTATCTTGTTACCCTGCCTATTCCGTTGCCGGAGATAGACATTTATGACCTTGAGGCAGTTACCCGGCGTGGTGGAGTAACTGCCCCTTCAAGGTCCCTAAGCATGCTGACACCGCTTCTGGGTGTATCCAAGTACCTAGGTACCTGGGCGAGCTAGTTCTGTTGATCATGGATCCCGGACCATCGGGCCTCCGTTGCTCCAGGTATTCCTTGCCTGCTGTTTCCTACCAGTTTGCCTCCTGGCTGCCTGTATACATGTAGGTTCCGGTTGCCATAGCTCATGTATGCTGGGTCGTTACATGTAGTTCTTTCCCAATGTAGTGCGACGGTACACACCCTACCGTAAAATTACTTCTATCCGTTTTCACTTCTGTCATTCGGTCTGGGTGTAACGACCCAGCATACATGAGACATGGCAGCCAGAACCTACACCCATACAGGCAGCCTGGAGGCGACCTGGTAGGAACACGCAGGCAGGGAAGACCTTGACCAACGGTGACCTGACGACCTGGGATCTGATATCAAGACAACCAGCCTGACAAGGTACCAAGGTTGTAACCGGTACGGGTACTAGGTTATGTTTATGTTTGGTTTCACAGTATTGGCTGATACTGGTATTGTCTCGTGTGCTATCGGTTGATACGCACATTGTTTTATGTTTGGTTTCACAGTATCATTTGATACTTGTATTGTTTTGTGTGCTATCGGTTGATATACACAACGTTTTGGAATATCACTCATACGGGAGACAAGCAATAGACTGTATTTAAAGACCGCTGATTTCCGCGATGGAAACAGAAGACTTCAACTAACAATATCCTCAATATACTTGGTTGAACGGTTACTTCTTTGATCTTCTATTACACCCCTTCGAAGCCTCCTTTAGTTAGCAGCGCTCACTTCTTGTTGATCCAGAAGCTATCTGCCCTGATCGTAACGCTACGTGACTAGGGCCTGGCCCAAACACGTTACATAGGTACTTGGATACAGCCGGGAGCGGTGTCAGCGTACTTAGGGACCCTGAAGGCGCAGTTACCCTGCTAGGCCGGGTAACTGGGCAAAGGTCGGGAAGGCCTATCTCCGGCTGTGGAACAGACCGGGTAACTGGGTAAAGTCCCCTTGTCCAGCGGGCCAGGTTACCCTACCATCAGGATCAGCTTACCCTGCCTAAAGTCCTGAGTTACCCTACCTGTCAATAGGAAGTCTGGCAGAGAGTTCGGGAAAAATGACCAGAATGTTTGTCATGCGAAACCACACATAAGACTGGAATCTGGGGTTTCAGGAGATGCTATTGGGCGAGATACACAGCTCCGAAGGAGCCGTAACTTGGAGACCTTATTCCTATCAGGCCCCTCAGGCCCCACCCTGAGGGCCGGATGCTATAGGCAAACAGGTTTGTAATTTTGCGCAGTCTAGCAAAGAAGAATCTTGGGAGACCTGCTTGCAACACCGCATATGTCGCTGCTGTCCGGTCAACCATAGACTGTCCGCAGGATATATGAGGGGGAATAGCGTGGAAGGTGGAGTACCTCCTCCAAGTTGTTTGGAGTAAAATGGACCAAAACTGGCACAGCTAACGGGGATTAACCGGGGCGTCCCAAAGGTAGTCCCGGGTGGTGCTGGGGAGACCGGGAGAGTTTTACGCATACCAAGACCCAACGTGCTCCCAACGCCATGGGATCTGAAAGGGCAGTGCAGAGACACTAAATGCATGGCTTCTACCACACGCAAGGTGGCTCGGAGGAGGTGGTCATGGGTAGCGCCTATTGGATCACTCCTGCACCACCGGATACTGCGGAAGCCCCCCAGAAGCCCGAGACTGGTAAATAGTAGATAGATAAACCGCTTACGGTAGCTCTCGGGGTTGAGTAGAGACCACTGCATATGGGAAGAGTGTTACAGATAGTCCTGTTTATCTGGTGCCTTGCCCGTTAGCAACTGGCCAGGCAGCGATGCGAGGAGGTTTTCACTCCGGCGGCCAGATCGAGCATGCGTCGCAGAAACGATACTCACATGAGGTGAATGCTGACTAGAGCGTGTCAGACCACCCCTAGCAGAGAACGGTGTGCTCGAATTGTTGGTGTAAACTGATGCAGGAGTTTCTAGCATAAGATAAAACTACTGGAACCTCTATGCCAGAACTCTCCTACTCCAACAAACAATCCTCTCGAAACCTTAATTGAGTGAAGCACCAGGCTTAACAATATTAAGTTTTACCGTTTTCTTTACTCTTACATTGTGTGATCTTTGGCGATAAGTTTGAAGTTGTTCTGTGCAGTCGCACTCTTGGGATCCATCTTCCTAGGGGAGTCCCCGTTACACTCTGTAGAAATGTGCTAAAATGGGGGACGTGACAAACTGTTCCCTTAGGAACATGAACACCTCTTCCTGCTCCTTTCCCTGGGCAAATCCCTTTGGGTCACACTTCAACAACCCTGTTATGGGTTTATGAGTTCCTATGGAAGTTTTACTGAATCTGCGGTAGAAGTTTGCAAAACCTATAAAGATTTGGATGTCCTTCACCATCTCAGGTCTCTTCCATTCCCTCATGGCGTTGACCTTTAGATAATTCATAGTGATCCCATCTGTCTTTACTACATCTCCCAGGAATTCCGCTCTCTTGGTATAGAATGCTGACTTTGTAATAAACACTGCTAACCAGTGTTTGCGGAACTCTGCCAATACCTCTCTGACGTTTATACTGTGGTCTCCCACAGCCTTGGACTAGATCAGTACGTCGTAGATGTGTACAACCACCGCCAAGTCCCGGAATCTTCTTAGAACTATGTACACCATCTCTAGAAAGATGGCAGGCCTGTTCACTAGCCCGAATGGCATTACCGGGTATTCATAATGACTGGATTGAGTGAGAAAGGCGTTCTTCCACTCCTCCCACTTTGCAATGCTTATCAGGTGGTACCCATTTTTTAGGTCTAACTTGGTAAACATACGGAACCAACCTACTCGATCTCGGAGTTCACTCCTGAGCCGTAGGGGGTACTTGTTGGCAATTGTAATCTTGTCAAGTCTGTGGTAGTCCACACACAGCCTCAGTGAGCTATCAGGTTTTGGTACCAAGACTATTGGTGCACCAAGGGGAGACTGGCTTGGTGTTATCTTCCCTTCATGCAGCATCCTGTCCAGGTATACTCGCAACGCCCGCAGTTCCCTCTCAGATAATAGGTATATTGGCCCCCATGGGGACTGCTCGCCTTCAACCACCTTGATCTCATGATCAAAGGTGTTGTGTTTTGGGAGTCCATGTGCTGCATGAGGGAGGAAGAGATCAGCATACTCGCAGTAGGGTTTTGGCAGCGTTTCTATGACTACTGCCTCTGGGTCCTCTAAGCCTGCAGTTCGGCCTACTTATCTTGCTGCGCGGTCCGAGTCTACCCTCTAGTCCCTCGGGATACAGATTCCTTCATTCTCTGGTTTCAGGTGATGCCTACAGTACTCTGCCTGGAACGTCCATCTTCTTGCATCTTCAAAGAATGATAGGCAGTGTTGGCAATGCCACCAACCTAATGGAATTATCAAGTCCTGGATGCCCTGGCTCATGGCTTCACATGTAATTTCCGATCAAGGTCGGTTAGCCCCAATCTCCAACACAATAGCGGTCGTATAACATCTTCCTACATTATGGGATCGTGCGCCATCGAACCCTCTTATGCTAAGTGGGTTGTCTTGCTGTATTGTTGCTAGGCCTAATCTTTGGACTAGGCTTCCCGTATGACAAAGATGTGCAAGGCCAAGCCTAAAAACATGCGAATCGGTACTTGTCCTTATTCTATTCTCAGGTGGGCCATGCCTTGTAGGCACTCCTGATGTGTAGGGGTTGGGACTAGGGTGTTCTGTCACTTTGGTTCCCCCGTAGGGTTACCTTGTCTACATTTAACGGACCTTTTGGTTGGGGCATTCAATAATCTTGGGTGTTCGTTATTGTGCCAGCACCATTTCAGCCATCCAGGCCCCCTAAGACAAACACCCTCCATGGTCTGTGCATCTCCCTTTCTGCCTTCTTTCCCCTCAATGACAATATTTAATCCTACTGGTCTATGCTACCAGTGCATAACGGAGCGAGCGACCTTTCTAACCCTGCCATAGCTGTTCTACTCGTACCGTTGCGCACGATTCAAGGTGAGCATGCTGCTCTTTGTCTCGCCTAAGAACCTGTAGCCTACCACTTTGCCGTCGCCAGTGGTGTCATCCGTGTGACTGGGAGAGGGCCTTCAAGAGGTCCTGTGCTACCCCGACTCATTTCCCGTGCACCCCTTTGGAGGAAATAGTTGGGACGCCCTCAGTTGCCCCCCATAACAGTCGCTCCACTTTTCCCGCTGAGTTTTAATCTTCTCTACTGCGGAGGAAATATAAAGTCTGACCATCCCACATCTACGTCACGGGTCCTTCTAGATTTCATCCCCGCGAGATCGGTTAACTTTCTCTGTTATCCACGGTTTGCTATACCTTTCGCACTTCTGTCCCTGCCTATACCCAGAACCCCGTCTGTATGCTTCTGCAACATTCTTGAGTCAGCAGTTGCCCTGGCTTAGGACATAACTGGTGGTTTTTATACACGGCTTCCAGTTGTCTGATCTATCCCTGCTCTTGATCCCACAACTGCCAAAGTCTTGGTGCCAGTGGCACATGGGTTTGGTTCACTGGTGGCCTCAGGGCGGTATTCCAAACCTCCACATTTCGGGGCTTAAACTTTGCCACTTTCTATTGTCCTCTTGTTGTGACAATGTCTCGCTTCCTAGAAGCTCCCCACTTGTGGGTGGTGAGTCCAGACCTGGGGGTAGCTTTTATTTTCCTGGCATACATGAATCGAGTTTTGCGGTATTCCCTGATGAGCTTGGTTCCAATTGGTAAGCTCAACCCCTGGATCTTGGTTGATTTGTTGGCCCGGCCGCACTGTGTGGGCCTGACGATCCCAGGTGCTGGCTTTCTGTGGAACTTGCTAGGTCACCCTTCCTCCTTTCCTCACTTTGGCTGCTTTTCTTTGTCCTTCGGCCCTCGTTGCAGTGGTCCCGAAGGCCCTGCAGACCTGGACGGATTGTCCTGGCATTGCCTTCCGCAGTCGAGGTAAGCCTCTTCCTAGATGCGGAAGGCATGAATGCACTCCAGCTATTTGGCACTGGTGTTATATTGCTTATAGGGCAGCCGTCTCAGGATGGCCTCTGTTAGTCAGTCCTTTACTATCTTCCTCCACAGACCTCCTTGAAGCTTGTGGTTGATGTTCCAGTTTTTCCATCTGGAGAAGGTCCTGGTCGATGTCCTTCTCATACTGGATGTTTTCCATCTATCACAATGACAGCCAGTTCTCATTGATCACAGAGGATCGCAGGCTTAGTTCATGCCTGAACTGTTTCCACGTCAGGAATTCAGGAAGGGCAGCATAACCTACGAGGACTTTCATGCTCTTCCTATACCAGTTGGTGAAGGCTGTCACTTCACCACCCTCCATCCTTCCTAGGGGATATATGATTCTATCTTTACCCTCCAGCAGCGGGAGGGGATTTCGGCTGAAGTTGTCCTGGTATGCGTGTGTAACAACCTAGCATACATGAGCTATGGCAGCTGTAACCTATATCCATACAGGCAGCCAGGAGGAGGACTGGTCGGAACCGGTAGGCAAAGAAGACATTGCCCAGTGAAGACCAGATGGCCCGGGGTTGGAGGTGAAGAGAATTAGCTTGCCAAGGTACCTAGGTACTTGGATACACCTACGAGGAGTGTCAGCATACACAGGGACCTCTGAAGAGCCACTTACCCCGCCATGCCAGGTAACTGTGTAAAGGTCAGCAAGGTCTATCTCCGGCTACAGAACAGAAGAGGGAACAGGGTACCATCCCCTGGTCTAGCGAGCAAGGTTACCCTACCCTCAGAATCAGGTCATGCTGCCTGCGGGCTCGGTTTACCCTGCCAAAAGTCCTGAATTAGCCTACCTTTCAATATGAAGACCCTGGCCGAGTTCGGGAAGAATGACAGGAACGTTTGTCATGCGAAACCATGTATAATACTGGAATCTGGGGTTCTGGCAGATGCTATTGGGCGAGCCACAGGCACCCAGGTCCGTAGAAGCTGTAAATTGGAGACATTATTCCTATCATACCCCTCCGGCCCCACGATCAGGCCAGGACATTGTGGGCAAACAGGTGTGTAGTTGTGTGCCGTCTAGCAAAGAAGGCTCTTTGCAGACCTGCTTGCAATACCGTATATGTCGCTGCCGTCCAGTCAACCGTAGGCTGTTCGCAGCATATAAAGGGGGCATAGGACGGAATGTGGGGTACCTCCTCCAAGCTGCTTGGAACAAAACGGACCAAAGCTGGCAGGGTTAACGGAAGTTAACCGTGGGGGTCCCGCAATTAGCCCCGCATAGTGCCAGGACGAGTGGGAGGGTTTTGTGCCTATCAAGCCCGTATGTGCTCCCAATGCCACAGGGTCTGAAAGGGAAGTGCTGTGAGACTAAACGCATGATCTCTACAGCAGGTAAGGTGGATTCAAGATGGTGGTCATGGGTAGCACCTATTGAATCACTCCCGGACCACCATATAATATGGGAGACACCAGAAGCCGGTGACTCGTAACTAAGGTTCGTTAAGGGGCCTCCGGGGCCCAGAAATACCTGGGCCCCCGGGCCTGTTCCCCACCCGGGGCGGCTTACCGGGCGGGCGCGGGGCGCTTCCGTAGGCTTTCCTCACCCCATCACCCGTGGGGGCCCCACCCCGCCCATGCCCTGCACGGGTCTCTATCAAATTTGAGTGGAAAGAAGCAGGGCCCCATCTAGGGAAGGACCAGGGTTAGGCCCCACAGGGAGGTAGGGCAGGGAGGACATACAAAATACACCCCCGCGCCCCATATGATGGTGGGGCCGCTGTGGGTAAAACCCGCTCTGCCCTGCCCCGTCACCAACGTTACTCGTAAATAGCAGATATATAAACTGCTGACAGTAGTATCCAGGGTCACGCCGAGATCACTCCATATGGGAAGGATGTCCTAGATAGCCTAGTTCATCAGGTGTCTGGACTGTCAGCCACTGCCCAGGCACTGATGCGAAGAGGTTTTCACTCCGGTAGACAAATTGAGAATGTGCCACAGAAACGATACTCGCATGAGATAAATGACGACTAGAGTGTGTCTACACTTGCATGCCCGGAGGGTGTGCTAGGACATGTGTCGGACCACCCTTAGCGGAGAGGGGTGTGCTGGAATAGTTGTAGTAAACTGATAGGGAGTTTGTGGCATAAGATAAACCTGCTTGAATGTCAATGCAAGAACTCTCCTACTCCAACAAGCAATCCTCCCATGACCTTAATTGAGTGGAGCATCAGGCTTAACGATATTAAGTTTTACCCTTTACTTTACTCTTACATTGCATGAACATTTCGCGATAAGTTTGTAGTTGTTTGGTGCTGTTGCACCCTGGGAATCCATCTTCCCAGGGGAGCCCCCGTTTCGTGTGTAGGCAAGCTTTAATATACTGGTAGGACTTTGCTTCGTATACCAACGGAGGATAGGTGGGCTTCTCCTGATGCAACCCAGTTGGTCATGCCAACTCTTGAGCCAGCTGCAGCATCATTGGCCGTTTCTTCTCTTCCAGTAATCAGGGGCCTCCTAGGAAGATGGATCCTAAGGGTATGACCACATTGAACAAGTTCAAAATCGTGGCCAAATCTTCGTACAATGTAAGAGTAAAGTAAAGCGTAAAACTTGATATCATTAAGCCTGACCCTTTACTTGATTAAGCTCTCCAGAGGAGTGATTGTTGGAGTAGGAGAGTTGTTGCATCTACCTGCAAGTAGTTTTATTTTATGCCTGAAACTCTCACATCACTTTACTCCAACTGATTGAGCACACCCTTCTCCCCTAAGAGTGGTCCAACACGTTTCCTAGCACACCCTTCAGGCATGCAAGTGTCAACACACTCTAGTCGGCATTGATCTCATGCGGTTGTTGTTTCTGTGGCACATTCTCAATCTGCCCTTGGGAGTGGAAACTTCTTTGCATCGGTGCCTTGCTAGTGGCTAACAGTCAAGACACCTGAATAACAGGACTGTCTATGACGCCTTTCCCATGTGCAGTGATATCTACGTGATACCTGAAGCTACCGTGAGTGGTTTATCTATCTACTATTTACGTGTTGCAGGCTTCCCGTGTCTTCCGCAGTATATGGTGGTCCGGGAGTGACCCAAGGGGCACTACCAATGACAACCACTACAGATTCAACTTACCTGTGGTAGAAATCATGTGTTTAGTGTCTCTGCACTTCACCTTGGGAGCCTATGGTGCCGGGAGTACGTTCAGGCTTGCTAGGTGTAAAACCCCGCCAGTTAACCCAGCACCACGCGGGACTGACTGTAGGACTCCCACGGTTAACTCCCGTTAACTACATTAGTTTTGGTCTGTTTTACTCCAGACAACTTGCAGGAGGCACTCCATCTTCGACCCTAGGCCCCCTGGTATATCCTGAGAACAGCCCAGGGTGGACTGGACGGCAGAGACATATACGGTATGGCAAGCAGGTCTGCAAAGATTCTTTTTTGCCAGACTGCACACAACTACACGCCCATTTCCCAATGATGTCCGGCCTTCAAGGCAGGGCCGGAGAGGCATGATAGGAATAATGTCTCCGATTTACAACTTCTTCGGAGCTACATAGCTCGTGGGATAGCATCTCCCAGAAATCCAGATTCTCTTATTATGCGTGGTTTTGCGGGGCAAACATTGCGGTAATTTTTCCTGAACTTTCGAAGGGACTTTGTCTTGAAAGGCAGGGTAACTCAGGGCTTTTGGCCGGGTAACTCAAGCCCCAAGGCAGGGCCACCTGATCCTGAGGATAGGGTAACCTTGCTTGCCGGACAACCAGGCTTTACCCTGTTACCCTGTCTATTCTGGTGCCAGAGATAGACCTTTCCGATCCTTACCCAGTTACTCGGCCTAGCGGAGTAACTGCCCCTTCTAGGTCCCCAGTTCCATTCCTCTCCGAGCCCGGGCCATCGGGTCTCCATTGATCAAGGTCTTCCGTGCCTGCCGGTTCCTACCAGTCCGTCTCCTGGTTGCCCACATGGGTGTAAGTTCCGGCTGCCGTAGCTCACATAGGCTGGGTCGTTACATCACTCCCCTCTTCTCTACAGTCTGTCCCGGACCGCGAGTCTTGTCCCTTATTCCCACAACTCGATTCCCCCAAGACCCTATGGTTCCTGGGCTTGGAACAATACCATTGGTGGAAATCCAGAATGCCCTGTAACCCTGTCCCTTCTAGCCTCACCTAGGGCTCCCGCAAGTTCGGCTCCGCTCCATTGCCTTCCTATAAAACCAGGTACAAGATGAAGTGCGCAGGACACTTCCCCTTTGCTCCATAGTACCAAGGTCTGTCAAAGACAGCTGCGATAACGTAACTTGACTGGTTGTCCACAAGTTTGTGAGTAAGGACTGTTTTGATCCTACCCGCTCCTGGATCCTCGCAATATGGTTGTAACGACCCAGCACATGTGAGCTATGGCAGCCGGAACCTACACCCATACAGGTAGCCCGGAGGCGAACTGGTAGGAACCGGCAGGCAAGTGAGTACTTGACCTACGGAGACCCGATGGCCCGGGCTCCGAGATGAGCAGACTTAGTGGACA
>PYWC01000012.1:2605257-2655369 GCA_003182015.1 Tuber magnatum
CAATCAATCCTCTCGAGACCTTAATTGAGTGAAGCGTCAGGCTTAACGATATTAAGTTTTACCGTCTACTTTACTCTTACAATTGTGTGAACTTTTGGCGATAAGTTTGAAGTTGTTTGGTGCGGTCGCAACCTTGGGATCCATCTTCCTAGCGGTGCCCCCGTTACAATGGTTCTAGCAACATGACATTGAAAACCGGGTGAATGCCCTATCTGGCGGGCAACTGGAGTTCGTATAGTGGGTTACCTGCCCCACGATTGACCGCGAAAAGGCCAAACATCCGATGGTCCAGCTTCTCTATCGGACCCTTGGTACAGATGGTTTTTCTGTTCAACATCACACAGTCCATGTTCTTAGCCTGCTCAGAGGCCACACCCTCCACGGTAACGTTGTCCGATGATGGCAACCTTCTCTGATCCTGCCACTTCTGTTGCCCTTCCTGGGGCTGTTGGATCCTTTCCTGAATCTCTTGCCATGCTCCTTCCCATTCCTTAACCAACAGCTTACTACAAGGATGTATCTCTAGAGTATCAGAGGCTACACCCGACCAGTTTGTCCGCTGGTTAAACCCATAGTTCATTTCAAACGGTGACAAGCAGGTGGATTCCGGTGTGGAAGTGCTGTATGCATACTCCACAAGCGGTAATAGCAACACCCAATCATCCGGTTGGTAGTAGCAGTAACTACGGAAGTACTGCTCCAGTGTCTGATTAATACTCTAAGTTCGCCTTTCAGTCTCTGGGTGGCACGTATCCGATACATTCAGTTTCACTTGGAACAGGTGCATCAAACTCACCCAGAACTGGGATTTGAAATGGCTATCTTGGTCGGAGATGATTGACTCTGGCAGTCCCTGGAGGTGCCAAACCTCCCTCAGGAATATCAAGGCAAGCTCCTTGATTGGTACCTCAGTAGTCAGCAGTGTAAAGTGTGCCATTTCTGAAAATCTGTCCACGATGACCCAGATTTTAGTATGCCCTTCTGACTCTGGCAGCCCTACAATGAAGTCCATTGAGATCAGTGTCCAAGGCCGCATTGGAATATCAATAGATTCCAGCAGACCGAACTTCTCATGCCTGATGGACTTATTTCTTTGCCATGCATTACATGTTCGCTCGCAGTCTGTGATATGCTCATACATCTTCGGCCAATAGAAGTTAGCCCTAACCCCACCAATGGTTTTGTAAGTCCCAAAGTGTCCCACGATTTGGGAGTCATGCTCAGCCTCCGTGATCGTCTGCTTCAGATTAAGACCCTTGGGAAGATACCACCTGTTCTTGTACAGGAGCAAGCCTTTTCCCATCGTAAAGTTCCGGTAAACCTCTTTGTGACCAGAAGTCGTTGCCTTCAGGATCCTCAAGTGTTTCCGATCCTGTTGTATTGCTTCACCTAGTTGATCCAAAACGGAAGACTGGAGCCAAAACCCTGGGCACACTTGCAACATCTGTGGTCGCAAGATGTCCCGTTCCTGGCTCACAACCCGCGGTCCAGGGCGAACAGTGGTCTGTGGTGGAAAATCAGTCCCCCTTCAGCGCGGTAGTCCCCATGCCGCGACAAAGGATCGGACTTCTCATTCAGCCGCCCTTCATGGTAAATCACCTTGAGGTTAAATGGTTGTAGGAACTCAGCCCCGCGGTGCTCCCTGCGGTTAAGGACCTTGGTACTATTAAAGTGCTCCAGGTTCTTATGATCCGCATAGATCACCAACTTGTCCATTACCGAGTGTAGCAAATGATCCTATTCCATGAATGCTGCTATGATAGCAGTCATCTCTTTATCATAGACATCATAATTGTTCTCCACTGGGTGAAACTTCAGACTATGATAGGCCACTAGATGCCATCTCTGATCTTCCCAAAACTGGGAGAGCACGGCCCTTAGTGCAAAGTCAGTAGCCTCGGTTTCCAGCCTGGTTGGCCATTCAGGGTCAAAATGTACTAGGATGGATTTGGATGTAAACACTTCCTTCTAATGATTGAAGGCCTGCTGGAAAGCAGGTGTCCATTCCCATCAGACATCCTTCTTCGTCAAGTGTGCCAGAGGTTTCACTATGTTACTGGCACCCTCCATGAACCGACGACCGAAGTTGGCAAAGCCCATAAAGCTTTCAACGTCGACAACGCCCGTCGGAGGTGCCCAATCCCTGATTGTTTGCCCCCTCTCCGACAAGATAGACCTCCCCACATCGGAGATCTTCTTTGCGCAGAATTCGACTTCCCATTGGTGGAAACGGGACTTCTTTATACTTGCGCATAGTGTTGTGTTCCGCAACTTCTCCATCACTCACCTCATGAGTGCTACATGTTGCTCCAAGGTCTCGGGGTAGATCAGGATGTCATCCATCTATACAATGACTCCCTCATCCAAGAGGTCAAGAAAGCCCTTTATCATGCTCTGGAAAGTTGCAGGGGCATTACACAACCCAAATGGCATGACCATGTATTCATACAATCCGTATCTGCAACGGAAGGCCATCTTCTATTCCTCGCTTTCTGCCTTCCTCAGAAGGCAGTAGCTATTTTTCAGTTCCAACTTACGGAACACAGCGGCCTTTCCCAGTCAGTCACGGAGTTCATGCATCAATGGTAGAGGGTACTTACTATTGACCGTGATTTTATTTCACCCCGCGTAATCTATTACCAACCTTGGTGTACCCTCTGGTTTTGGCACAAAGAGGATAGAGGCTGCTGCAGAGGAACTCGATCACCGTGGCTTTTTCATTCACAGCATCTTATTGAGATATTCCTGGAGTGTCTTAAGCTCCCTTTCTGATAATGGATAGATAGGCCCAAAGGGAGGTTGAGTTCCGGGCTGCAACCCAATCTTTTGGTCGTACTTTGCGTGCTCCGGTAATGCCTCAATCCGTTCTTGACAGACGGTCTCCCTGTACTCCTTATACTCAGAGAGTAGCTTGATCGTAACATCAGCACCTTCTTCATCAGAGAATTGTACAATTCCCAAGCGGTGCACATTACTAGGGTCTTCAGCTATCAGTTCTTCGCCTGACATGTACAGCAAGCCCCCCTACTCTGTTAGGCAGTTAGCATTGCAGAAATCTGAACGCCAGGTTAGTGAGCCTGTTTTCCAATCTATGTCTAGGTTATGGTCCTTGAGCCATGACATAGGTAGGTACCCATCTACCTTTGTGTCGGGCATGTCTGCAACTTCAAAGCATATCGCATTGTGGTGGTCACCCACCCTCATTTCTAAACACTTGGTACAGTCTAGACCTGACCCAGGAATGTGATTCCTGCCTGCATCGCTTACTGGCATGTGTACCTTTCGCCGTCCACAAGATGCCTGGGTCTGTTTGACCTATCGGCTACTAAGCACTGCCCAGTAGCTCCACTATCAAGCATTAAGAGAGCTTCCACGCTTACTTGTCGCGCTGTGCTCTTTGAGTCTGGTTTCACCCACAGGTGGATAGACTTGGTGTGATGAGGCAAGCTGCCACATTTCTGCCCCTTTGCTTGCCTTAGGGGATTAGTCATCTTGTCTTACCAATTTGGGGTCTCTTGTCTTTCGACATAAGAGTGGCCACAATGGGTCTGTAAACCTTTTAAGGGATTGGAATACACTATATCACGATTGCCAGGGTGTTTACTATCATGCCAGCATGATTTCAGGTACTAAACCCTCCTCAGGTAATCTTGGAAATAACACTTTTATTTGATCAAGTCCTGCCTGAACCAATTCCCTCTTATAATACAGATAACAATTTCCCCAGGTTGGTAGAGGTGCGCCATTGGACCGGTTCCAAGCGAAGCAACATAGTGCTTCCCCAATGGCTAGCATCTCCTCTAGCAAGGCCTTGTGTAACCGGTACGGGTTACTAGGGTTTTATGTTTGGTTTCACAGTATCGTTTGATAGTTGTATTGTTTCGTGTACTATCGGTTGATACACACATTGTTTTATGTTTAGTTTCACAGTATCGTTTGATACTTGTATTGTTTCGTGTGCTATCAGTTGATACACACATTGTTTTGCAATATCACTCATACTGGAAATAAGCGATATGCTGTATTTAAAGACCGCTGATTCCCGCGATGGAAACAGCAGACTTCGACAGATAGTATTCTTAAATATACTTGGTTGAACGGTTACTTCTTTGATCTCCTATTGCACCCCGTTCGAAGCCTCCTTTAGCAAGCAGCGCTCGCTTCTTGTTGACCACGAAGCCATCTGCTCCTATCGTACCCCTACGTGACTAGGGCCTAGCCCGAACACGTTACACCTTGCCCAGCATCAACTGAAACAGTGTCGCAAGATATGCCCATCCAGCTGAGGAAATCCTGAAAGAAATACTTACAACTAGAACAAAGGAAACAACCAGAAACCCAACAAAGGAAAGATCACCCAGGCCACCGTGCATGGACCCAAACATCTATCTCCCAACACCCCCTGGATGTTCTTAGTGGTATGTTCGTCCATGCAGTAGAGGGGTGCTTACCCATCCAGCAACCACTTCCTAGGTTCTTCTTTCCATTCCCTATGGGACTATGGATACGGGTCAGCGAGGTGATGCCCTTATGCAGAATGGGTTCTTACCTATTCTGAGCAATCAGTATCCACCTCCATTACCTGGGGTGATGCCTGGCGGACTTCCAATATCTTTGACAAGGAGGCCAGAGGTGGCGCTTCAATAGGCTTTAGCCGCTTGTCCGTACCCGAAGGCTCGCTTACTGGGGCCGACCGTTTCAACCCATGAGCCTGCTTGGAGTAACTGACCACCAGGGATCTCGCAGTACACTTTCTGCGGAACTGTCTGGTTTCTCCGCATTTGGTGCACCGGTTGTGCTTTCTCCGACATTGAGTCAAAGTCGATGGGACTTCCTTGTGCGCTATTCCATCACCAGAACTCGCAGGCTTTGACTGTTTCCCCGCGCTGAAATTAGTAGCTTTGGCAGACATCTGGTTCTATCTGCCAGAACCTTCTTCCTTCTTCTTGCGCCTGTCAGAGGTCGAGGATCTATCCTCCTTCTTATGGGCAGGCTGAGACTGTGGAACACAGTGGATAACATGGTTACTAAACCGGTTGTTGTCCCCCCGTGTGTGCCTGACCTTCTGGAGAAGATCAAGGCACTGGTTCAGGCCGGTTGCATGTGGCTCCTCAAGTGCCCAAACATTCCTAACCTCCTGAGTGATGCGTGATCGGACCTTGTCTCGCACCTGCACTGGATGTGTATAGCTAAGCTTATACATGTAGTCGATTATCTTCTCCTGGTACTCATCAGTGTGATATGGCTTCATCACAAGCGCTCGCCGGTCGAGATCGGATCTATCTCGCTGGGCCTGGTCTCTACTGACACTTCTTTCTAAGCATTCTTGGAAACCTTTTCATGTCCATAATAGGTGGCTGACTTTTACAGCAATGCTAGTACCCTTGGCAGCTTCCTTGTTTATCCGCCCATGGAACCCCAGGTACCATGCCCGGGCTGAGTCTTCCACAAGCGGGATCACCAAGTTAACCTTATCCATGTCGGTCAACTTGCAATTCGCCAAGTATTCAAATTTCACCTCTACCAAGGTCATGAAGCTCACTGGTTCGGTAACTTGGCTCATGAATGGAGGGATAACACTCCCCTTTTCTGGCTTCTTCTGCCCGTGTCGCGGTGTAGGCCTAGACGCCGAACAGGTACCACTCAGGCCCCTCGCTAGCCTACTGGCCTGGCGGTCCCACCGTGGTTTCTTTGCATTGCTCTAGTCCTCCTTGCGAGCAGCGAGAAACGGGGTCAAGTCAGGGAGAGAATATCCGTCATTATCATTATCCAAGCTGTCATGGTCGGAGTCCCCTGGATCTCCACCCGCTCAATCCATACCACCTCTGGGTGGTGCCTTTCTGCCACCACTAGCTCCGCCATTCCTGCCTTGGGATTCCTGGGGTCTATCACAGCTATCAAACTGCTCTTCTTGCCTTTCCTGGTTCCCAGCCTCCAGGGGGTTAGCCCCTGATGGTCCAGTTGCCGGTGGTGGAACGGGGCGTTGCCCACTCTCGGGAGTTGGGTTAGGCGCGACCTGCCTTATCGGCAGAAATGACTGCATTTCTGGACAACCCAGGGGTTGTATCGGGGGCCAGCATGCCTCCATGTCCTACAATACCCACATGTTAGTCATCCATCTCCTCCTTTCCCCTTTGTCGATGCCTTGCCGGGGTCCGTGCCCCCTTGGTATACCCACACGAGTGCTAACGAACCCACCCCATCCGCGTTTCTTCCGACTTACAGCGCGATAGACCAAACTTGTCTTGGCAGTCCGAATCACCACTTGTGATAGTGGGGAGACCGGATGGAAGAATTGTTTTCCAGGGCGCTGAGGGAATGACCTGTGCCCCAGGGACCCCGCAATCAGGTATTCCTGGTCCGGGGATAGGGCTCCCCTGCGACGGAGCTTCCAGTGCTCGCTCTTGACAGCTCCGTACCTGTTCAAAGAACCGAGATGAGGTGCTACGCATAGGATGGAAACTTGGGGTAGCCGAAACCGGTGGCATGAAGGGGGTAGTAGGAGATGGGTCCAGGACAGGGCGAGGAGCTGGTAGAGCTGTGGGTCTTGGGGCGGCTATGGGGGGTACGGGAGTAGCAACCGAAGGAATTGCAGGCGGAAGGATAGGAGCAGGGGTCGGATGAGGAGTTGGGTCAGGCGTATCTGGGGCCATACTACCCTTTGGTTTGGAGGTTCTTTTCCTTACACAACATACATCAGTTGGCCCAACCATGCAGCTGGCCGAATGACCGTGAGCCATCGAGGGAGGAACGGATACGGAGCCTGTAGATGCTCTTGAGAATGAGGAGGTATAGCTGTAGCCGTCATCTTACTGACTTTCCAACATTCGTATAGTCACCGGGCTCAGATAAGCCCTCCACTGGTCCGCTCTGGCTCTCCTGGGCAATTCCATGCGCAGGTTCCCGCTCTTGGGATAGATGAGCAGTAGTAGGAGCGCCGCCTCTAACATCAACACATTATTCGTATCATCTATACTATACCCTCCTTCAAAAGCCTTTTCGAATGCTGCCATCCAGGTGTCCAGTGGCTGCCAATCCCTTAACATCTCCAGGTATGACTCCCACTTCACTTGCCGCCATTCCACTGCGGCTGTAGTGATCTGTTTTCAGCACACCTGCTGCTGCGGGGTGTTCCAGTTCCTCAGTTCCCGCTTCGCTTCCTCATTCCACTTGGCTACTTCCCTGACGACGTAACGTTCAATGAACTCATGCGCAAACTCACTAAACGGGACTTGCTCCAGTGGGTGAGGGGTCATGTTGTAGGCAAGGGTAGGATCTTGGAAAAATGAGAGCGCCGCAGCGCGCAGGTCTGTAATGATGATATCAATGCATTCAAGCACTATCTGAATAGGGGCAGCCTCTAACAGCAACTGGTGACCGTCCCATTCAATGCCTTGAACATTCGCAAAAACCGCGGCGCAAAACGTGTTGGGGGCAGGTTGGTCAAGATCAAGGTGTGAATCTAAGTTGGATTCCAATCTGGCTCGAAGCTCGGTACTAGCCATTGCGTCTTTCACCCTGGGCTACTTGTTGTAGACAAGCTTACCATTATTCACCCAAGGTCAGTGCTGAAGGTCAAGAACAATGAATCAGCGCAGGGGTTACGCGAGGAGGTCGCTTAACGATATATTGTACCTGGGGCTCTCCTAGCAAGATGCATCCCAAGGGTGTGACCGCACCGAACTTCAAACTTATCGCCAAATGTTCACACAATGTAAGAGGCAAGTAAAGGGTAAAACTTAATATCATTAACCCTGACGCTTCACACACTGAAGGTCTCGAGAGGTTTGATTGTTGGAGTAGGACAGTTCTCGCAGAGAGGTTCAAGTAGTTTTATCTTGTACTAGAAACTCCTCTATTAGTTCACTCCAACTATACGCGCACACCCTTCTCCGCTAACAGTGGTCCGACACGTTTCCTAGCACACCCTGCAGGCATGCAAGTGTCGACACACTCTAGTTGGCGTTCACCTCATGCGGTTGTCCTTTCTGCAGCGCATTCTCACTCTGCCCGCTTGCATGAAAACCACTTTGCATCAGTGCCTTGCCAGTGGCTAACAGTCAAAACACCTGATGAACGTAACTATCTATGACACCCTTCCCATGTGCAGTGATATCCACTTAACACATGAAGCTCCCGTGAGCGGTTTATCTATCTAATATTTACGAGTCGCAGGCTCCCAGTGTCTTCCGCAGTATCTGGTGGTCCGGGAGTGATCCAATGGGTGCTACCCATGACCACCACCTCGGATCCACCTTACCTGTGGTAGAAATCATGCGTTTGGTGTCTCTGCACTTCCCTTTTAAATCCTATGATGTCGGAAGCACGTTCGGGCTTGGAAGATGTAAAAGTCTCCCGGACGCTCCGGCACCAGCTGTGACTACCTTCAGGACCCCCATGGTTAACTCCCATGAACTCTGTCAGCTTTGGTCCCTTTTACTCAGAACAACTTGGAGGAGGTACTCCACCTTCCACCCTATGCCCCCTAGTATACCCTGTGAACGGTTTCCAGTCGACCGGTCAGTAGCGACCTATATGGTGTTGCACGCTGGTCCCCTAAGATCCTTCTTTGCTAGACTGCGCACAACTACACACCCGTTTGCCCATGACATCTGGGCGTCAAGGCGGGGCCGGAGGGGCATGCCAGGAATAGTGTCTCCAATTTACAGCCTTTTCTGAGGTGTCTAGCTTGCGCAACAGCATGTCCCAGAACTCCAGTTTCCAGTATTATGCATGGTTTTGCGCGAGAAACATTCCAGTCCTTTTTCCCAGACTCGGTGATGGACTTTGTATTGAAAGGTAGGGTAACCCAGGACTTTTGGCAGGGTAACCTGATACTGAGGGTAGGGCAGCCTTGCCCACTGGACAAGAGGACTTTACCCTGTTACTCTTTCTATTCCGGTGCCGCAGATAGACCTTTCCGACCCTTACCTACTTACCCGCCCTAGCGGAGTAACTGCCGCTTTAAGGTCCTTAGTTCTGTTCATCTCGGAACGTGGGCCATTGGGTCTCCTTTGGTCAAGGCCTTCCGTGTCCACTAGTTTCTGCTAGTTTGCCTCCTGGCTGCCTGTATAGGTGTAGGTTCCTGCTACCGTAGCCCATGCATGCCCAGTTGTTACACCTCCTTATCCACCTGCAATTTTTCCAAGAGCAGCACGCCTGGCCACTGGCTTGGTACTTCCCTACCATTGTCTGATCTGTCATCTCTGTGGTTCAGGTCTCCTGCACCTCCGGCAACACTAGGAGGCGCTACATTCTCACCCCGACCATTGCGTAGGGTTTCTGGCCAGGTCTGCGGTTCTGCTGGCCCCTTCCCATTGTCCTGTTGGGATGGCCCCAACCGTCCTCTTTCAGTTTTCCCATCCTGGGTTGATCTCCCCTGATGTGAGCCTAACACCATTTGTACCAGTACGGTCATTTCCCTGGATAACTGGGTAAACACCCAGGTCATGTTTTGCTTCATGTCCTTAAGCCCTGTCGTTACTATTTAAGTTTGGTCTGTAGTTCTGTCACGCACTTCAATTCCCAGGTCCCCCGATCGCGTTACTCCTCCTCAGCGAAAATATATGCTTGCGCCCTCACAGTCCTGTGCGTCTGGTACACAGAGTGCGCAGAACGCCAATCGCGAATTAGGACCCGACATTGGGTCTCGCTTGTGTCAGGGTGGAACAAGGTTGGCTAGGAATTCTCCAGGCGCAACCAGGCACAACATTACATTGTCATGGCGCAACCAGGCACAACACTATGTCTTCCCAATGCAGCTCTACCCTGCCCTCCAAGATTAGAAGATTCTGAAGGGGCCCCCCTTTCACTCTTTGTGACTTTGGTCACAATTGACTTAAAGTTTATGCCGCAGTAGATAGGATAATTAATTAACACACTAATATACATAAGAACCACTCCCGTAAACCCCCTCCGCTAGTTGCGGCACCAGAAAGCTGTTACAAAAGCCAAACACTGCCAGTCTGAGAAAAGACCCCTTCTTTAACTGGCTGTAGCTCTCCCAATATTGCCGGTGAATAGACGTTCTTTACACTGTTGAAAAGCTGGCGTCGGGTAGATCTATGGTGCAAGGTATGGAGTACGGCGGCCAAAGGGCGCCCCAGGAATCCGGCACCAAAGTCACCGCTTTCCAGACAGCTAAAAAGACTCGGTATCATGACCCCCCCTTCAGAGTACTCTGTAGCACCATGGAAAATGGTCTTATGATGACGCCCTGTCTGCGGTAGACAGATGGGATGGCGTAGAACGACGTCGTAAAAGGGCTTCATGATCACATGCCTAACGCCCCCGCAATCTGGCTTTAAAGCCAGCGCTTTCCAGAAATCTAAAAAGATCCAGTATCATGACACCCCCTTCAGAACACTCTGTAGCACCATGGAAAATGGCCGTATGGTGACGGACTTTCAGTGGTGGACAGATGGGAATGCGTAGAACTGGGTCATAAAAGCGCTTCGCAATCACAGGTCTAACACTGCCGGAGTCTGGCTTCAAAGTCCTCGCTTTCCAGATGCCTAAAAGAAGTCTTCATATGGTAACTCCAGGAATAATAGTCAGGTAAGGATGAATCATGTACCAGTGTGTAGCTGGCATCGGGCCCAGTATGATGCAGGTATCAGATCTAGAGTCTAGTATGTGCTGGTGGTGAGGACTTTAGGCTAGGCGGTATTGAGAGTATTGAGTGGGTGATGAAAGTACAGAGTCGCGTCACATCAAAGGCTAAGTGCTGAGAAACCACAGCACCAGAGAGTGTCGTATCCATCACTCACTTTCACAATGGAGTGAACTGGCATTTTCGCTCTCTGAAAGATTATGTTCTGGAAATAGAATACCCTGGTGTCTTTAGCATAAAATTAAGATTAAGAGTACGGTGGCTTTCTCACTTAGCCCCCACACGAACAGATTTCTCTTTGCCAAGAGTAGCCCCTATCATTGTATAGGAGAAGGCCGGAATAGCAGTCAGAAGGCGGGTATTGACTAGGGGGTACTCAGGAAGCAGAGCAGTTGAGTGGTCTAGCCAGATGTGCAATGGTGTTGTGAAGTGCATTGAGAAGATTGGGGGATAATTTAGTATGGCAACACGCCTCAGGAGGGACGGAGCATTGCAACGCCCATCAGGGTGCACCAGGCGCTGAGGGGACAAAGGTGTGGTCGCTTGCGTCAGGGTGCAACACCAGCACACCTGATGCAGGCTATATTTGTGCTGATGCTCTTCCAATTCCTTCTGGAGGTTGTTCAGGCCTGTATAGAGCTCCTGGTCCCTACTGAGGAATTCTTGCATCATGTGTCCAAGGTCCTGGTACAGGCGTCCGACTACTGCCGCTTGTTGTTCCGATCACTGGTGCATGAGGGTGAGGCTGGCTTCGATCACTTCCTCAAATCTGGTAATCTCCACTATAACATCTTCTTCTAGCTTCCTACTCTTATATTGCCAGAGCGCCAATTCCTCTTCCACCAGCTTTTCCCCATTCTGAAGTCATTCTCATACCTGAGCGAGACCTTCTGCTACTTCCTTTCCCTCTTGCAACATGGTCCCATATGTGACCATCTGGTCATTCTGGGTTTGAGTTACACTTTGGTCCAATTGGCCAATCAGTGTCCCAATGTGTATGGCGAAGGTGACTCAGTTGCTAGTGCCTGATGGAGTCTGAGTTCCAGAGTGTGACCTTTGTCCGCTTTGTACCTTTATAACACTTTGGGTAGGGCCCTGGGTACTAGTGGCCCTGATGGGTTCCTAGGTGTGGGTATAGAATCAAACCGTAGTGGCAGAATGTCACCTCCTGCTGGCGCTGATCGTAGTGGGAATAGGTTATCCTGGTCCGGCCCCCATGCTCTGATCAGCCTTTCCTGCCTTTCTGTGCACAATATGTCTTTGTTACAGGAATATGTGGATCCCTCTTCGATCCTGGGTTGTGATATCATGTCTTACTTCTGTACAAGTGTGAGGGTCTCGAGGGTTCACTTGATCCCATGATGAATGAACCAGAAGAGAACGTTTTCATCTTGGAAAACTTCTCTTAGAGTGAGCTCAAACTCGCACTGATAGATGTGTGGGTTTTGTTTTAAGTTGTTTTAGGATAGGCAGTAGAGGGCGTTCAATATGCGCTCCTCCAGGCTCATTTGAGAATATGGTTGTGAGCCTTGGCAGTGTAGAAGCTTATCAATATAGTGTTAGGCGGTAGCCAACTCTAAGACCGGGCGAGTCTGGACTAAGGCCCGATAACTGATGAAGTCATTGCTAGGAAGATGCACTTAGACAGTGAAGATAGAAGTATTACAAGAAGTGTGTCATGTAACGAATATATTGATGAAGTCCCTTCTCTGTCGCTGATGATCTATACAGTGCGGGAGGCACCGCGATATTTATATTCCAAGTCTGGATGGTGGCAGCCTATGTATTCCTCCTAGCTTTCCCTCTGTCAACTTTGTAGACCCTAAAAACCTTTCCCCAGCTTGACTCCAGTTTCGTTGCATGGTGGGGAGGGTGTCCCACCCATCTCCTTGCAAGGTTCACTCTAATTGTAGTCACTGGAACCCTTTCACCATGGCAAGTAGCTACTGGTTCTCTTTCTACATATGGAGTGATCAGCTCTGAGGACAGACTTATCACTACAGGCAGATTTCTCATCCATCTCCGCCAACACAGAGGAGGCATGCTCCTGTCTTATTACACCAATAGCATTTAGGCCTCGTCATGCTCAGGGTTAACCTTCCAGATGGTAGACCATCATTGGACTCTACTGTGTCATGCCTCAGGTGTGGGTAAATGACCATCTCTTGGGTGTCATCCCCTGTTCAGAATTTTCCTCCGCCCTCCTCTACCAGCCCAGTTGAAATTCAGTCTTACTGCCTGCCTAGCAGCTGTGGACTCCTATCGGAGTAGCTGACCTCCCTCGGGTTGGCATTTATCTGTTGGCGTAGCTGCGGGATCTTGGCATGCATTTATGTTCACAACCAAGCAACCAATTTGGTTGATTCGACCTCATGAAGATAGCGGAGGGTCTTTCGTTAAATATTCAGCGAAAACCCCTTGGTCAGTGACTTCGAGTGGTGGCATAAATATGTCTTTTGTGCTGACATTTGATTGGTAGAAATTAACTGAGTCTGCAAATACTCCAACGGACCCTGGGATCCAACATGTGATCCTTTGCCAACCACCACGTGACATGCCTATTACGCTATGCCAGTGCACCTTTTGTGTAACATAGAGAGGGTCTGTGCTATGTTTAGGGCAGATAGTCCAAGGTATACCACAGTAAGCAAGGTCACAGAGAGGGGCCAGTGTACACATATGACGTATTGGTATCTAGACTTAAGGGGTGCAAGGACAGGTTCTTGGAGATCAGGGTCAGGGTTCAGAGGTTACCGTGATGCAATGAAGGAACAAAGTTGTAATTCCTAAGTACAGGTATAGACATGAAATTACCAGGTTGTATAAGGCAAGTAAATCTAAGAGGCGTACACTGCTGTATGTAACCAAGCAAAATTCCAGGCCGACAAATCCTGGACGTCCCAACCCTTTTCTTCTCTGCAGCTATGATCTTCCATCAGTTTCCATGAGATTCCATTATGCGGCATGTTGGCTAATTACCTCTTCCTCTCTGTTGCAATGAATATCCTAACCAGACCAGCACCCCTCTCTAGTGGCCGTGACAACATCTCCCCTCCACTAGGCTGAAGCCCTCTAATGTGCATAGTTGTTACTTGGGAAGGGCACCTTGTTTGGTTGGCTAGTGGCGATAGAACCCGTCGATCACGTACAGCCTGTTGATAGTTCTGGCAGTTTCCCAGGCAGCCGCCCCATACCCACTCCACCTAACTAGGTACCTCAGCGGCCCTCGCACCATTTTTGCATCCTGCACCCACTGCACTTGCTATTCCTCTTCGCAGTTGACTTCTACTGGTAGCAGAGGGGGGATAACCTATCTCACAAGTGCGTTCTCATTTGTCAGCTCAAGGAAGGAAACATGAAATACATTGTGCATCCTCATCTCCGCAAGGAGGTCCAGGCAATATGCATGGGTGGCTATTTGGGCAGTGATGTAGTAGGGGCCCAGACCTTTGTCATCCAGCTTCAGTGAGGGTCTGGAGGTTTGGATGTTCCTGGTGCTGAGCCATACTTTCTCAACTAATCGGGTGTGCAGTGCTGGCAGGCATCCCGGATTAGCGTACTCTTGTTGACGATCCTCGACATAGGCAATTTCGCAATGAAGGTGGCTGTGGATGCCTTTTGGATGTTAAGTGAAAACCCCAGCTTCGGACGCCTCTCAGGGTCTTTCTGGAGAGATGAGAAAGTCTATCGAGGGGTCACAACCTTGGTTGGTGAAGAACGGGGATCGGGCGGTAGAATTAGAGACATGATTGTTACCTGTGAATTCTGCCATGGGGAGCTAAAGGGCCCAGTCGTCCTCTTGATAGCTGACATAGGCACCTAGGTATTGCTCCTTGGCAGTGTTGCTTGTTTTGGTCTCACCATCAGGCTGGGGATGGAAAGCTGGTGAGAGTTTTCATGATACCTGCAACCGGTCCCAAACCGCTAGCAAGGATTCTGAGGTAAACTGAGCCCCACAGTCTGAGGTGATAGTGGCTAGAAGACCATGGTATTTCCAGACGCGGTTGAGGTACAACTCAGCCAATGTCGGGGCGTCGAACGTTGTCTGGTAGGCAATCAGGTGGTGCATCTTGGTCAACTGGTCCACTGTGATCAGCCTCGCATCATTGGCCTGACTCCAGGCGAGACCAGTGATGAGATCAAAAGAGACATGTTTCCAGGGTTTGTTGGGTAACAGGGGTAGAAGCAGTATGCCCAAGCGGGCGGCTCACGATGTCTGGCTCCTTCCCCAAGTACGACTGTTTTTGATGAAACACCCAATATCCTAACGCATGCTACGCTAGTAGGAATGGCAAGAAAGGAGTTCGTGGGTTTTGGCTCTATCCGGGTATCCTGCCGCTAGTCGGTCATGTGTTTCTTGGATCAGCTGTAGGCATAATGTAGGGTGGAGGAGGACATATAGGCGGTCTCGGTACAGTAGCCTGTTCACCTCCCTTCTGCATTCCACAAGGGAAATTAGGTGGGAATGTCAGTCACCCCGGCTACTGCACTCAGGATTTGTGTAGGTATCAGATCAGCATCATAGGCTTCCCACCCAAGATGTTCCAGGGGGGATGCTCATGTAGGGAGCATGATGTCCACCAACAAACCTATGTTATTGGACTTCAATACAGCCTGGATGCGGTCTTGTCTTCCTTACTCTTCCTCTTCCCCTATTGGCCCTTGCATCCAAGTTAATGGATCCACTTTTCCGTTGTGCTTCCCAGGCTGGCATTCAATGTGCTGGTCAAATTGGGTAAAGAATTTGGACCACTGGGCTTTTCTGCGGTTTATGAGTCCCTTGGTTGAGAGGTGTTTCAGGTGGGAGTGGTTGGTTATGATCGTGACCTTCCCACCTATGAGGCAAGATCTCCATTGCTTCAAAGCATGGACTATGGCCATGTGTTACTTGTCATAGATATCGTAGTTGCATACAGCCAAAGTACATTTGGGCGAGTAGAAGGCAATAGGGTGGAGCACCCTATTATCGTCACCTTGGGACATAATGCACATGGATGTAAAGTCTAAGACTTCGGTTTCGATGATAACTTTTTTGGAGAAATCAAAATGCGCCAGAACAGGGGCAGTGGTGAAGGCCATCTTGAGTTTCTGAAAGGCACGTTGACATCCAAGGGTCCAGATGAATGGTCGGCCCTTCTTGGTGAGGGCGGTAAGAGGTTGAGCGAGATAGGAATAGGCATTGATAAATTGGCGATAGAAGTTGCCAAATCCCAGAAAGGCCCACACATCCCCCACACGGTCTAGGACTTGCCAGGCAATGACTGTTTCTACCATGGCATTGTCTATTAGTATACCTTGGGTCGTAATGATAAACCCGAGGTACTCGACAGAGTCTATATGGAACTCACACTTCTGGGGCTTGACCTTTAACGTGGCATCGGCTAGAGCTTTAAGCACCGAATAGATGTGCTCAATATGTTCCTCTTCGGTTTCACCATACAGGACAACATTGACCAAATAGGCGGTACAGAAGTGGTCTAACCCTTGCCATAGGGCTTGGTTGATGTATGCCTGGAAGGTAGTGGGGGCATTGGTGAGGCCAAATGGTATGACCTTGGATTCATACAGGCCATATAGGATCCGGAAGGCTGTTTCCCATTTCTCTCCTCCCTTTATGCGGATCAAGTTGTATGCCCCTCTGACATCTAGCTTAGTAAAGATTTTGGCCTTCTAGATTTGCATAAAGGTCTTCATTAAGAGGAGTAAGGGACCACTGTCCTTGATGATCATGTTGTTCAGAGCCCAACAGTCCACACATAATTATGATGATCCATCCTTCTCTTTGATAAACAAGGTGGGGGAAGATGCCGGTGAAGTGGAGTGTCGGATGAAGTCATTTTTGAGATATTCGTCGCGCCTGCCACACAGTGCTTCTATCCCTGGGGGGGACAGGTTGTATAATAGTTGGAACAGGGGTCTAAGACTGGGTAGCAAGGAAATGGTGTGGTTGTCAGGTCACTGTGGCGGTAACCAATTTGTTTCTTTTCCAGGAATAGTGGCATAAACCTGTGGTACTCAGGGGGTACAATGTCACGGTCTTCTTGTTCTGCGAGTACCCTCTAGCCCCGGGCTCAGTCAATGGTATAGGCTTCAAGGAAGTGGAGGATCCTTTCTTCCACTTCTTGAATACCAGTTATGTTGGGGGTACAGTTTTGTAAGCAATGGTCAGCCTGGAATGTAATAGTATTGCTTGCGCAGAGGATGGTTACATCGTGTTGTTTGAGCCACTGGATGCCTAGGGTCAAGGGGTATCCTTCTAGTGTAGTAGTAAAGGCTGGCAGGACTTTCTGGTAGTCATTGATCTTCCATTCTATCTGGGTCAAGTGGGTAATAGTACAGGGGCTGATTAGCCTGCCATCTATTACTGATAAGTGAATGGTTTCTTATAAGGTGAACAAGGAGGAGTGGTGGTGGTGGCGGCAAGTGAAGCCTTTATCCAGGAATGTGTATCCAGTGGGTCCACAGTTGGTGTGAGTGTAGGAATGGATTATGTTTTCATTGTCCATGATGTCACAGGCGATCACTCAGTCGTTATGTTCAATTCTGTTCTGCATTTGATCCAGAGACAAACTAGATATAGATAGGCCCGCAAAAGACTTAACATGTCCCATGCCAGTGCCATATTCTGCACATGGGACATCCCGTTTTCAGACTGCTTGGATTCTGGGCGGATACCTTCAAGGACCATGGCTGGTTCGAACTGGGAGGTGGCAGTAGTCTGCATAAGGTGAGGTCTCTGGTTTGGGCATCAGTGGGCCATGTGTCGTTTACCGCGAGCGTACAGGCAGAGTTCCCTTCCGATATGGTCATCCCGCTGCCCCTGGGTCAAGATGAGATATCCCATGGGGAGGTCCATAGGGCCTAAGGCGTTACCTGTAGCTGTGGTGGTAGTGGGGGCAGGAGTTGTCGAGCGCGGTTGAGTGGCCATGGGGGTACACCTCGCGGAGGAGGAGGAACCCTCCTTGTCAGCCATGGGGGCACACTACGAGCAGGAGGAGGAACCCTTCTTGTCCATCATGTAGGGCAGGATATTGGTGTCCAGCATCTTTAACAAGTTGGCGTAGCTAGTCAGTTTTTCGAGGGGGTCGGCAATGGTGGTTAGGGTATCCTTCCGGTCTGAGCCGAGACCTCAGTAAAGGGTACTCTGCTTAGCGGTGTCCCTCCAGTTGGTATCGGCAGCCAGGTGCTGGAAACCTGCATGGTATTCCACGCAGGGGCAGTTTTCTCTGGGTGAGGTACCTGAGTCCCCTTTTAGCCGCAGCCATGTTGTTGAGATCCCCCGAGGCCTGATCTAATTCTGCCAACAGGGCCTGTGTGTTATCATAGTTGATCCCCTCGGCTGTGATATTAGGTTGCACCTGCAGGAAGGCAGACTGTGTCAGGAGGCCGACGGTATATGCCAGGCAGTGTTGTTTATTGTCAAACTGGTGGTGGTCCCCATGAAGCTTTATACACAGTTGGGTGGTGAATGGGCAGTACTCGTTCATGGCACCAAGGAACCTTTTTGACTTAGGTATCGAGACTTTCTTACTGCCAGAAGTGGGAGCCACAGAACATGTAGGGGTGTTGGCGAGGCCGTGGTTGAGCAAACTGACAGTCATGTTGGCCCGCCCCAGGTCCTGTCCTCTAGTAGCAAGATGGGGAGTCTGCACCTTGTCAGTTAAGGTTTGCAGATGCTGTTGCAACTATTTGTCAGCAGGGCACTCCGCACGCACTGGCAGGTTAACTATCTTGAGGAGGACATCTTCGTTATGGGTGCGATAGTGGTATCTCTAGTCATGGGTTAGGTTGCCTAACTGTTTGTGAGACAGACTGGCGGTCTGGTTCAGGTTAGTGAAGAGCTCTTGCGGGATTTTCATCGATCGCGACATGGTGTGGTGTGGGTTGGATCTCCGTAGTTGGAACCTTGTGTAACTGAGCGGATCCATGCCGTATTCAGGGGAGATTGTCCAAGGCACATCACAGGAAGCAAGGTACCAGAGAGGGGTAAGTGTACATACAAGACCTGTTTGTATCCAGGCTTAAGAGGTTCCATGACAGGTTCTCGGAGATCAGGGTCAGGGTGCAGAGGTTCTGATAACCTGATGAAGGAACAAAGTTGTAATTTCAAAGCACCGGTGCAGACTTGAAATTACCAGATTGCGTAAGGAAAGCAAATCTAAGAGGGGCATAGCCCTTTATATAACTAAGGAAAATTCTCGGCTGACAAATCCCAAACATCCCAACATCTCCCTTCTGCCCAGCCATAATCTCCTGTCAGTTTTTATGAGGTTCTGTTATGTCAAACCTCGGCTAATTACCCTTTCCTCTCCCTTGCAACCGATTCCCTAACCCGACGACCCGCCCTGTCTGGCGCCCATGACAACGGTAGCCGATACCGCGCTTGTCCTGCAACATTTGTCTAGATCTAAACATCGAAACCTTTGAGATATCGTTTGCTCATTTCCCACATTCCGGGCTAATACCATTGGTACTATACAAGCTGCGTGCCTTTTGCGATTCCCTGATGACCTGCTGGCGGTAGATTATGGTTGCTTGGAATTAACTCTGTGCGAATTTCTTCATTGTCCGGTATCCATATCCTGCAGTCGTATCTGCAGTTATCGCCATCCCACTTGTATACCCCTAGTGCAATTCCTTTCATTTCCTATCTGCTTTATCCCGTGCTTGTTGCATTTGCCAAATCCTCTACTCTTTTCTCCTTATATCTTTGATAGTGTTGTTTATATCGTTTAGGATTTCTCTGGGCCCCATTGTCTTGCAGTATCTCTTCTTCCAGAGCAATATTTATTGCAATCTAGTGTTGCTTTGGTCTTTGTTGCTTTTTGGTCAATCTTTTGCGTTTCTTGTGCGCGTGTCGACCTTTTCTTCTTGTTTTCCGGGTCCGTATTTGATCCTAAAGTCGTACTGAGTCAACTTCACTATCCCCCGTGTTTGGCGGTTATTCAATTCCTTTGTTATCATGAATGGTACCTAGTTTTAGCAATTAGTTTGGACCTTCATACAAGGGTTGGTGTTTTGCACATACCATCTTTACTCTTTAAGCGCTTGAACTGTTGCCTACGGTTCCTTGTCATGTAAGCCATAATTGCACTTCATGGGTGCTATTACTTTCAATCTATATGCAACCGTCTTCCATTGTCCGTCTTCATACTTCTGCAATAGTGCGCCCAAGGATACCCATTTTGACAGGTCCAGTTCTATTATTGTTTCTCTTTCAGGATTGAAGTGCACCAGGATTGGTGCAATTGTTATATCCATCCTTAATTTGTTCAATGACCGGTCTTGCTTGCTTCCTCAGCTCTATTGGATGTCCTTCTTGAGAAGGTGGTATACCAGTTTCACTATTTGGCTGAATCCCTCAATAATGTGATGGTGGAGGTTGTAAAAGGCTATGAAACACAGAATGTTCTCTTGGGTTGTTGGTGCTTCCCACTTCTATATTGTCTGGGTTTTGTCTAGATCTATCGGAACTCTATCTTGACCAATGATGAAACCCAGATACTCAACTTCCTGTTTGTGGAACTCGCATTTGCTAGGTTTGACTTTCATTCCTCACTTCTACATTGCTTCAATAATGTTGTTGACATCCTTTTGGTGTTGTTCCATATTTTTGTAATATATGAGTATACTCTCAAGATCGACAATACAGTATAAATCCAAGTATCTGCTCAGGACCCAGTTGATTCATAGTTGCAACGTGGCGGGTGCATTGGCTAGCCTGTACAGCATAACCAGATATTCATCTGTTCTGTATCATATGATGCAAGTTGTCTTCTATTGGTCTTCTGGTTTGATTCTAATAATGTGATATGCCTCCTTAATATGGGGTTTGGTAAACTATTTTGCTAATCCTTATCGGTCTAGGGCCTCAGAGACCAATGGTAGTAGGTACTGATCTTTCTTTATTATCTTGTTGAGGGCACAATACTTCATGCACAGTCTCAATTTTGTATACTTCTTATGTACAAACAGAATTCATGAACCTTCATCTACAAAGCAGTCTCCAATCTATCCTCATCGCAGGTTCTGGATGATATAGGTCTTAAGTTCCTGCAATTCTATTTTGCTGATGGGTAGGTATATTTAGTAGGGAATTTGGTATCCTTTTTGAATTTGATTTCCAAGTCTACTCCTTTGCGATGCAGTGGCACCTCTATCATACCTTCATGGAACAGTTCCCAATACTGATAGTACTCCTTTGCGGTTGATTGGCTCCATAGTTTGTTCCTCTTGCGTCGCTGGTGTTGGATTGCCACTTCCATACTGGTGGCACTCTTGGCCCATGCCGCTGGATCTTGGTCTGCCATGTAGTTTGAGAATTACGGTATTTTCTCTGAATTGATAGAACTTTCTAAATGCTAATGCTGTGATCTTGCAGATCTCCATTTGTTAGGAGTGTTTCCATTGTTCATCGCTTGTTTGATCTGTACTTCCGACACTTTTTGCTTCTTGGATGGTCTCATCAAGGGTCCTCACTTCTAGGAGCTCTTCTTTCTTGCTCTTCTTGATGATCAATTGTGCAATTCAAGTGCCTTCGTCTACTTGGAATCCTTTGTCACCTAGGTTTGCCAAGACAATCTTTACTCCACCCATATAGTCAGCATATATTACTTCTGTATTGGTCATGAGACTGTGTTTTACTGCTAAACCACTGCATGGAACAATTCACCTATAGGGGCCAGGTGGTAGTCCAACAACTATTCTTGTAGTGATCGTCATCTGCCCTCTGGTGGGTATTGTCTATAGTTTATTGGCATACATGGCATGTCCCACAACACCTGCCGAACCCTTGGTAGGTAATTTTGCCTTATTGGTCAACTTCTTGACTTAGATCCATTAATCCACTTGGCCTCTGAGGGCCCTTTGTTCTTTTGGGGCCTGGAGCTTGGCGTACTTGGTGACTAAGTTGTCTTGCAGGACTGCTGCTTTCGGGGTCGTGCATATCACTGGTGAACTGAGCAGACATTTGGACATATACTATTTATTTGCAAGGATAATCTTGTTGTTTCCCCCCTCGATTGTTGGACTGTGTCCTTGTAGCCATGGGATTCCCAGAACTGCCTCATGTCTCTACAGGTTGGCCACCTAAAAGGTCCTTAGCTCCCTATGCCTACTAATGTCTATAAGAACTTGCATCGCATAGGCAGTCGGCCCTATAATAGGCTTTAATCCATCTGATAGGTAGAGATCTCCTGGTTTTTTGGCCTGAATGGTGATGAGATGACGTTTGTCGCATATTGCTTAGTTAATGAAGCTCTCTCTCACTCTGGAGTCAATTATTGGTTGTATTATAACTAGTTCTTTTTGTTCATATAATAGTGTTGGAATCATGATGTGATCTGCTTCATGTTTCAGGGGTTTAACCGATAATGTAAGGCGGTAATTGACATACGTGATGGTTTTTAGTCGTGACCTGTTTCTCTGTAACAATTCATACCAGTCAGTACTGCTCTCATACAGGCAACAATACCACAGTCTTGAATATTGGAGACTAAACGTCTTCTTCGGAGTCAGATAGCTAACCACCCAAGGATCCCATCTTTTTACTCCTTCACAGAAGTATGTGTACAAGGTAGCCATGTAGGCACAGCATAAAGTAGTGAAGTTATAGGTAAGTAGATAAAAGGTGATAGATGGAAGAGCCTATCCTTCTGGGTCCTAGAGGACCATTTTATACATGCTCTTCACGCGAAGCCTATCCCTGTGAGTCATACCCCTGAGTTACCTGCCATAGTCATGTGCCCTAAGTGTGTCACCTGTGTGAGACCGATGGCTGGCTAACTGTGTCATGTGTGAAAGTTATTACATCATGTGATCTCACAATTCCGTGTTGTCCAAATGTATCAACCAATCATAACATACCAATGACTCACAACTGTGAGTTATGTGAGACCATATGGCCAGAATGCGAGTCATGAGAGGAAAGGCTAACCAATCTGCCTTGCTGGTAAAGATTACCCGTTAGCCCTACTCAGTCCTTCCAACATTCTGTTCGGAGTCTTCTATAACATAAGAAACCTTTCAACTCTGTCACAATTTGTGATATTAGCTCCCCTCTTCCTCCAGCCAGAGTTCCATCAGGCTATGCCCACTATATCAGGGCTCTCACAAATGCTTTTGCTTCTCTTCCCAATTACTCCTGGTCCCTTCTGTCACAAACGGTAACAGGAGAGGAAGATTTCTTATGTCATAGAACACTCAAAACAGAATGTTGGAAGAACTGAGTAAGGCTTAGCAGTCAGGTAGATTGGTTAAGCTTGTACACCATAACTGATGTTAAAGTCATGCGGTCTTGCAGGACTTACGGTTGTGAGTCACCGATACGTTGTGATTGATTAAATGCGTTTGAACGACCTGCAGTTCTGAGGTCGTGTGGTGTAATAGCTTTCGCACATGAGTCAGCTAGTGGGTCACGGGTGTCACGTCTGTGATGCACTTAGCGCACAGGACTATGGTAGGTTACTCAGAAGTGTGAGTCACAGGGTTAGGGTTAGTGTGAAGAGCAAGTATAAAAAGGGTCAGTAGGACCGAGGAGGATGAGCTCTTCATGCTATCATCTTTGTATCTTCTTACCTATAACTTTATCACTTTTCTCTTTGCCTATGTGGCCCTGCCGCACAACTATGTCTGTAAGTGAGTTGACAGATAGGACACTTGGGTGCTTAGCTATTCGACTCAGAAGAACAGGTTGTCACAAACGGTGACAGAGAAGGCAGTTTCCTTACGTTATGGAAGGCTCAAAACAGAATGTTGGGGGAAGTGAGCAAGGCAGATTGGTTAGACTCGCGTACAATAACTGACATTAAAGTCTTGAGGTTTCGCACAAGTCACGGTCGTCAGTCGTGATTGGTTAATGCAGTTGAATGACTCGCAATTGCTAGGTTGTAGGATGTAACGACTTTTGCACATGACTGGTCAACGAGTCATGGGTCTCGCACAGGTGACACACTTTGTGCACCTGGCTACAAAGGTAACTCCGGGGGTGAGTCAGAGGGTTAGGGTTGATGTGAAGAGCAAGTATAAAAGAGGTCACTAGGACCCAGCAGGATGGGCTCTTTCCGTGATCATCGTTGTATCTTCTTACCTATAACTTTACTGCCTCACTGTTCGCCCAATAGGCGCCACTGTGTACCAACCACTAGAAGCGAGTCGTCAGATAGTAGCCTCGGGTGCTTAGCTATCTGACTCAGAAGAAGATATGCAGTCTTGAGTGTTCAAGACTAAAGTATTGTCACCGCTCTATGGGAAGTGCTGACCGGTAGGGATTGGTACACTTGATAGCATCATAATAAAACATGCCCAATGATACGAAATGACTGGCCGGTAACCTAAGGAAATCTATAACAATGACTAGACAGATTACAATGATAATGAGACAGCTGATCACCTGGAGCTTCCAGGCTTAAGGCAAGAACTAGAAAGAGTCACGAGCTCACAAGGAACTGACAGACCCCTAGCCCAGTCACAGCAGAACAACAGTTACACAAGGAAAATTCGTCAGCTGAGGGGGATCCAAACACCAGAATGTCAGGAGCGGGAGGGGCTGGCCTACCAGTCCAACAAGTGGGAATGACCCCCAAACAGCTTACGGCGGTGCTAGTGATGCTACAGACTGCAAGAACAGGTGTAGGAAACATTGGGAAGGGTAAAGAAGCAGATATTTTCGAAGTGGAGAGAAAGAAGGTGAGCGCATTCCTGTCTGGGATAGAACGATACTGCAGAGTCAAGGACTATGGCAATGATCGAGATACTACTAAGCTAGCATATGCCGAATGATGACTACGCGAGACGGTGGGTCAGTGGATAAGCCTGAATGTCGCAGGTTCCAAGGAAGGGAACTGGGAAATCTAGGAAAGCTTCAAGCAGGCCCTAAAAGAATGCTTTGGAGATATCGACCCAAAACCAAGGGCCAGGAACAAATTGGAACCCACGCAACCAGGAAGGAGTAATATGACAGACGTTGGGAATGATTTCCAATACTTGGCAATCGAGGCTGAATATGATGACGAGACATGCCATCGGTACTTGCTACAGGCATGTAAGATCCAGCTGCAGCAGGTATAGGGCACGGCAGAAATCAAAGATATGACAACGGCGGACTACGAGATATGGGCAATCGAAAGGGAACAATGATTGGCCAGGTTCAGAAATATCCAAAAGAGCAAGATCCCGATGAATGATTACAGGACAACCCAGAGAAACACAGATGGAACGTTTAAACCGACACACATAGCAATGACGCAAGGTGGTGGCCCAATGGACTTGGATACGCCCAGGAGGAGGCCTAACCTGAACCTGTCCAGACAAGAATACAAAGGAAAAATGAAACGCAAATTATGCCTGGGGTGTGGGAGGAGCGGCCACATACTCCATAACTCCAGGCTCCCCAGGGATGGAAGAGATAAGATGCAATCAGATAGGACAGGGTTGGGGAGACCAGGAAGACAAGCACCAGCCACAATGAAGTTGCGCAAAATAAATTGTGACAATGAAGATGAAGAGGAGGAAAAAGACGACTGTCCCCAGCAAGAGATGGTCTGAGGGACAGAACACAGGAAAAACCCATCACCCGCGCAAATTACTATATGACACTACAAACAGAATGATCAGAACACAAAGGAGACTACATTATGGTTAGAACACAACTACATGGAAGAGACCAAACAGTCATGGTACCCGCAATAATCGACCCTGGAGCAACAGAGAACTTTATTGACTAAGGAATATGTGACAAACAGGGCCTGAACACCTTTAAGGCAAAAAAGCCAAGAGCCATGCATCTAGCGGATGGAATGAAGAGGGTCATGGGACTGAATACCTACAAGGTGCAAGTACCCATAGACATCAGTGGCCATAGGGAACTGGCAACCTTTCAGGCGGCCAACCTACAGGGCTACGAGGCAGTCTAAGGAATGCTGTGGCTGAGATAGCATAATCCCACTATAGAGTGAGAAAACAACAAAATTACGTTTACAAAGAGGCGATATGCGACAGGGTGCCTACACAGTTCACCGGTGATGTATACCATTCGCGAAGCAGAACCCGTGGAGGGGAACTTGATCACAAGGTTCACTGAAGGCCAGACCCCAAAAGAACTTAGGGCTCCGACAGGCCAAAAGGTTCAGCAGGTCAGAGTCAAAAAGTTGACATATGAGGCAAAAGTGTCTACCAAAGGTTTAGCAAGAGCGGCAGGGCATGGCCTGTACACCAAAGAACGACAAAGGATACCTGCTAGAGGGCCGAAAACAATAGCTACAGGAATAGCTATAGGACTAACAACACGCACCGATGGGGGGATCGCCCTCCACACTGGTTTAGCAGTCAAACACGGACTGATAACAAATGTGGGGGTGATAGATGCTGATTATGCAGGTGAGCTAAAGGTGGTCCTGGCCAACCTGGGTGACAATGACTTCCAAGTGGAACAAGGGGAGCAAATAGCCCAATTAATTATCGAGCAAATTAAGAAAGAAGAACTCCAAGAAGCGGAGACGCTACAGGGCACGACTCGAGATATGAAACGGTTTGGGAGTACCGACCAAGGAAAAAACAAAAGACATAAACCTTAGAAGAAATTAAAAACATGTGAAATAACGGCGTCGGCTTTTGGAACCTTTTATCGCAGGCGAGAGAATGTGGGAATTCCCAAGTTATACTAGGACCAGGACCCAGCCACATGGGCCAAGCTCATCATAAGTACTGAATTGGCAATCCAACACAGAAAAAACAAGAGAAGAAACCCTGGAATGAGAGAATCCTGTAGGAATATCACCGACATGGGGAACTGTTCCAAGAAGAAGATACACCGACAGTCTCACCACAGCGGGAAGGGGTGGACTTGGAAGTAAAGCTCAGAGAAGATGCCGAATTCCCGTCAAAAAGGATCTACCCACTGTGAGAAAAGGAATTGCAGGAACTGAAGACGTATATTACACAAAAACCTACAACGAGGATGGATTAGTGACTCCTGTGCAGAAGGGGGATCACAAATCCTATTCATACGGAAGAAGGACAGAAAGTTAAGGCTGTGTATAGACTACAAAGCCCTTAACGAGATAACCAAGAAAGGTCGGTATGCGCTACTCTTGATATCTGAGGCCCTCAACGGACTAGGATCAGCAAAACACTTCACCAAGCTCGATATTGAGGAAGCATAACATAATATCCGCATCAAATCAGGAAACAAATGGAAAACCCCCCTCGCGACACGATATGGTATATTGGAATACATGGTTATGCCTTTTGGAATAACAAATGCACATATCAGATTTGAACAATAGATCAATAGGGTCATCAACGTATACTCGGATATGTGTTGCATCGTGTAGCTAGACGAGGTGGTTTATCAGTGAAAAAACAGTACGCTCCCTGTACCTCATGTGGTTGAGTTTTATATTCTGTCCAATCGTGAGTAAAATAATTCCAACATTAAAAATCGCATATATTTAGCTTAAAAGTATGATATTAATCCTAATCTCTACAAAATATCAGCTTTTTTGGTTAACCACGCACTGTAGTTTTTGCATAGTAAAGTTGAGAAATATTGAGTAATAATGTTCAACTTTGTAAGGTATAAAGTCTGTAAGTTACTAATAAAAATAGCTCATATTTAGCAGAAATTAAGATTAATATCTTATCTTCAAGGTTCACAACAGGAACTATTAGGACTAATCAGGGTCTATCGTGATTCAACAAAATCTAAAACTCAACGTCCTGGACAGACAGGGAGCGCTGGGTGGGAAATGTTTTTTCACTCATAGAATATATTACAAGAATCTGAAAGAATACCAAAAGGACGTCCACAACGTCATGGAAGCCCTACAGCAATGAGGGATGCAGGTAAAACTAAGCAAATGCGAGTTCTATAAGCAGGGAGTAGAATATCTAGGCTTCATTATCAACCAAGAAGGAGTTCAAATGGACCCTGACAAAACCCAGGCAATAGGGGAATGGGAAGCGCGCAAGAACAAAGGAGATATACAGTGTTTCATGGGTTTCGGCAACTCCTACCCTCGCCTTATTGAAGGGTTCACTAGAACAGCCAAACCGATATACCACCTCCTTAAAAAAGGCGCCAAATAAAGTGGGGGCTAGGCACAGGACCAGGGATGCGATGAAGTAAGGTCGAAGATGACCAGGGCATCTAGATTGCCGTATCTTGACCCGGAAAGGGACACAATGATAGAAACAGATACATTGAAATGTGTATGCTCAGGCATAGGATTGCAAAAGTACAAAGATGGACAGTGGAGACCTGTCGTATACTGATCAGAAACAATGGTGCCAGTAGAATGCAACCATGATGTTCAAGACAAAGAACTAAGGGTGATGGTTTAGACACTACAGGAATGGAGGTGTTATATCCAAAATACCAACCACGATACCAAGGTCGTAACAGACCTTAAGAACCTGGTAGCATTCATGACAACTAAGGGACTAAATGACTGCCAAATATGCTGGATGGAGAAGCTAAGCGAGGACAACTTCTAAATTGAGTACCGATCAGAGAAGGAAGAGGGGAAACTAGACGTACTTACAAGGTCAGCCAATGATTGACCCAGAAGCAAGAAAGATCAGATGGTAGCAAGAACAAGAAGGGTATTACTCACAAAACAAAAATATTTCGAGGCTATGGAAACGGTGGAATTCGGTGGTGATATACAGGATACTATCCGAAAAGCGACTGGAACAGACCGGACGATCCAACAGATACAACAAGGACTAGAAAAAGGAGATAAGAAAATGAAAGAGGTTGCGCTAGGACTATGCACGTGCGATGGCAATTACCTCCATCAGACAATTACAATACAATCCTAGTGGTGCTAGATTGCCTGACCAAAATGAGTGCATTTATTTCCTAAAGAAATGACATGATGGCATGACAGTTTGTGTTAATCTTCCTAAAAGTAATCTTGTGACTTCATGGCCTACCAAAAGGTGTAACAATGGACAGAGGATCACTATTCATCTCGGAGGCATGGAAGGAAACAACGCAATGACCAGGAATACAATAAAGACTGAGCCTGGCATTCTACCCCCAAATGGATAGACAAACCAAAAGAGTCAATGTGATACAAGAGCAGTATCTACAAGGATATGTCAATTATCAGCAGGACAACTGGAACGAACTCCACCCAATGGCGGAGTTTGCGTACAACAATGGATGCCAAGAGATGATAAAGCACATGCCGTTTTATTCAAATTACAGACAGAATCCAGAACAAGAGGCCATAGGTCATTTGACCAAAAACCAGAAAACAAACTCAGAACACATGACACCACTTCACGAAATGCTGAAAACGGAAATGGTCACAGCACACCCATGACAGTAAGGCAATTACGATCCACACCGCAGACCAGATCCTAACCTGTAATCAGAAGATCAGGTATGGCTGCTACTGCGAAACTTACGAACTATGAGACCATCAAAAGAACTTGACTACAAGGAAATAGGACCATGCAAAATCTTGGCAAAAGTGGGGAGTTGCGCTTATAAGTTCCACCTCCTGCCCCAGATGGCAATACATAACACATTCCCCATCTCACCCCTTGAACTTTACTCAAACAACTGACTACCGGTGCAAAAAGTCCTCCCCCCTCCACCTATCAAGATAGACAGAGAAGACGAATATAAACTTGAAGGTATAGTCGACTCTCTCTTACACTACGGTAAACTACAATCCCGTACTAAGTGGACCGGCTATTCACCCGAACACTATAAGACTTGGTATCCTGCTACGAACTTCCACAATGCAGAAGTCGCCATACGTTTACTTGCACCCCCACAAACCCCAGGTGGGTCAAAATCGAAATCACCCAGACTGAGGAACAGCCCAAGTGAGTACAAGAGGGGCGGGAGACCATGGTCGCTCCCGCGAGGGAGCTCATCCTAAGTAACCCAGGATAGGAATAACCCTCCGAAGCCCACTTAGACAAAAGGCAAGGAGCGGCAAAGAAAGCGGCAGAAGACAATGCGACGTCGTGGACGGGCTGCTACAATAACGAATGCTGGGTGCACATACGCGACAAGCAAGGACAAGGATAGCTCGCAAAGGCCCCCAAGACCTACAGGAACAGAACGGAAATTCGCGAGTAGAAAAGGTGGCAGGAATGCTACTGGGATCGGTGCAAGACCCATAAAATGGAAATGATAGATGTGGGATATTATCCCCAAAAAGTCAGAAGTCAGAGGCGGCTAAAAAGGGGCTACAAAGGAATGAGAACGGACAGGGCAGCCATGAGGGCATAGCAGGAGGAAGAGGGGAGGGAGGGAAGTATAGAACCCTCCTACATACAGGCAGCCTACACCGACAGATTGACGACCTGGGGAGAATGCTGGATGAAGGTCAAGGGATCCTGATGAACCAATGAGCAACGGTCAACGCCCAAGAAAAAGGGATCAGAACGCAACAAAGAATGATCCAGGTCGAGAACACTGTGCTCCAAGAACTCAGGGAAAATTGGCAATGTGAATGGAAACTCCGGGAGTTGTTGGGAAGGGAAGCGAAGGTATTGGAAAGGGCTCTGATGCAATGAGCATAGCCTGATGGGACTAAGGCTGGATATGGAGGGGAGCTAATGTCACAAACGGTGACTGGGGAGGAAGTTTCCTTATGTCATGGAAGGCTCAAAACACAATGTTGGGGGAAGTGAGCAAGGCAGATTAGTTAGCCTTTCGTACCAGGACTCAAGTTAGAGTCATGGGGTTTCGCATGACTCACGGTTGTGAGTTGTCATTGATTAATGTGGTTGGATGACTTGCAATTGTGAGGTCGTACGATGTAAAGACTTTTGCATATGACAGGTTAACGAGTCGTGGGTCTTGCGTAGGTGACACACTTAGTGCACCTAATCATGAAGGTGACTCCAGGGTATAAGTTAAAGGGTTAGGGTTGGTGTGAAGAGTGAGTATAAAGAGGTCACTAGGACCTAGGACGATGACCTGTTCACCCTATCATCTTTGTATCTTCTTACCTATAACTTTACCACTTTACTCTTTAGCTAATAGGTGCCACTGTGTACTAACTCCTAGAAGCGAGTCATCAGATAGAAGCCGTGGGTGCTTGGCTATCCGACTCGGAAGAAGAAATGTAGTCTCGAGTCCTCCAGACTAAGGTATCGTCCACCATGTATGGGACGTACTGACCAGTAGGGATTGTTACACACCATCGCGTTCTTTTCCCGGCCTACAAAGTGGGCTATCTTAGTGCAGCAGTCACCTACCACCATGATATATGTGTTGTCTTCTGGCTTTGGCAGTGGCATTACGAAGTCAGTTGAGAGAGCTGTCCACACTCCATAGAGTATATCCAACGGCTGTAGAAACCCATATCTTGTCTACTCTGGTGCTTTGTGATGTTGGAACTCGTCACAGGATCACACATAGGCATTTATCTATTCCATGTGCCCCTTCCCACAGGCGTTCCCTGATATGATTTCTGATGTCTTCTGCTAGCTGCAATGTCCGGCAATCTTGGAGTGGTGACTGTTCTCTGCAATCAGCATCTGTAGGGCCTCAACCTCCAGAACAAATCACCATCCTTTGTAGTATAGAAGGCCATCCGCTATAGTCCAATACATCAGCATTTCCTTTCCCTCATCTCAGAGCCTTTCCAACACCTCTCTTCTTACTCTTCAATCATGGCCCAGCCTTCTCTTCACCTCTACTCGTCTTAGAAATTGGGTGTCAAACTTTGGTGACGTGGCTTTAATGACCACCGTGTTTGGGAGCACAGTCTCATCCATTGTCCGGACCTTGTGCTTTCCCTGATCCAAATTATTATGGTATTCGCTTAGTACTCTTTCCTCTTTCAGCTGAATGGTTTCAGTTTGGGTTGTGACGACAGTGGTCCCCGTACTTCCTTATCCCCCTGGACCCCTCTCTGAGTTGACCAGCTCCATTTCTTCTGCAAGAGTGTAATCTTGAATTGTTTCTATCACCAGTCACATAACTCACTCACCCTTCCCTACATCATAGTCCTGGTCCTTGCAGTTGAATAGCAATAGCTTCACCTCTCAACGGTATTTTCTGTCCATGACTCCTGCTCGAACCATGATCCTAAGGTGGACAGCCAGACCACTTCTCTGAGCTACCCGTCCATAGGTCCACGTGGGTAATGCTAGGGCTATTCCTGTTAGCTACTATTGCTTGGCCACAAGCAGGTATTACTGTCTCTGCCAGGGTATAAATGACATGTCCTGCCACTTTGCTTGAGCTCTTTGTTGGACTCCGAGCCTTGTAGTGTAATTTCATGGCACAGGTATATTACAGCTCTGGTGTCCTCTGGCCTGCACCACCGTCATCCTCCATTCCTACTACCTTAACTATCAATTGGTTAAAATGTGTGGCATTTGGTATTGAAATCTTTGCACTTTGCACAGCTCTACCCTCGGGACAGTACTCTGGCTATCTACTTAAGGCATCAGGCTTCCAGTCACTAGACCCTGGGCGGTACACCATTTTGAATTTGAAATCTGCTAACTTCCGTGCTCACCTGATTTGTCTGGCACTCAATGGTTTTGTCATGAGGAAGTATTGTAGATTGTGAATATCATTGAATACCGTAATGCGTTCCTTTATTCTTATCAGGTAGTGATACAATTCCTTAAATGCTTCAACCATAGCGAGCAACCTCTTATCATAGACATCATGGTTGTGTCCCGGCGAGTTGAGCTATCATGAGTGAAACACTATTGGGTGTAACCTTTTTCTCAATCAACTACCAGAGTATATACCCAGGAGCAAAATCCTGTGCATCTGCTTCCACTGCGACCTTTCGGTCCTGGTAGAAACGTGCCAAAACAGGGGCCACAATGAACTGTTGTAGGAGGCACTCGCAAGCCTCCTCCTGCACTTTCCCCCTGGCAAACCCCATTGGGTTGCCTTTCAACAGCTTTGTTATAGGTTCAGATGTCCCTAAAAGTTCTTACTGAATCTGCGGTAGAAATTTGCAAATCCAATAAATATTTGTGTGTCCTTTATGGACTCAGGTCTCTTCTTTTCTCCTATAGCTTTAACCTTTGGATCACTCATAGCGATATCATCTGTCTTCCCTATATATTCTTAGAATTCCACTATTTTGGTATAGATTACTAATTTAATGATAGACACTGCCAGCTGGAATTTCCATAACTTGGCTAATACTTCTTTCACCAAGTTGATGTGGTCTTCCGTGGTCGTTGAGTAGATTAAGACGTCGTGTATGTATACAATGACTCCTAAGTCATGGAACCTTTCTAGAACCACATGCATCATGTCTTGAATGGTAGCAGGCATATTAACTAGACCGAATGGTATTACCCTATACTCGTAATATTCATATCCAGTCGGAAAGCTAGTTTCCCACTCTGCCTCGCCTTGATTGTGTATCAAGTGGTCCTCATCCTTTGGGTCGAACTTGACAAAGATATGCAACCTAACCATAGGATCTCTGAGTTCACTCATGAGTGGTAGTGGGTACTTGTTCTAATTGTAACCTTGTTAAGCCTGCGGTAATCCACACAAAGTCCTAGTCACAAATCAGGTTTCAGCACAAATAGTATTGGTGCACCTGCTGGAGACTGGCTTGATGTTATCTTTCCTTCTTACAGCAACCTGTCAAGGAACTCACACAATGCCCATAGTTTCTTTTCGGACAACAGGTATATTGGCTCCCATGGGGGCTTCCTGTCTTCGATGACCTGGAGCTCATAATTAAAGGCATTATGGTTTCAGAGTTGTTCTGCCTCCGGAGGCAGGAAGAGGTTGCCATACTCACGGTAGGGTTTTGGCAGGGTCACCATAACTATTGCCTCTAGGTCATCTGGGCCTACAATTTGGCCCACATATCTTGCTAAGGGGTCAATGGCCAGTGTCTCGTCCCACTCGATGCAAATTCCTTCATCCTCCAATTCCAGGTATTGACTGCATTGGTCAGCTTGGAACATCCATCTGCTTGCATCTTGTATAAATGATACAGGGTGTTGGCGATGCCACCAACCAAAGGGTATAATCAGGTCATGGATCCCGTGGCTCATGATCTTACAAGTTCTTTGCAAACAATCTTGGTCAGCCACTATTTCACATATAATAGGGGTGGTATAACACCTCACTGCATTTCAAGAACGTGCACTGTCAAACCCTGTTATACTAAGTGAGTTTTCTCCTTGTATTGTTTCCGGTCCCCTCCTTAGGACTAGTGCTTCTGGTATAACAAAGATCTCTGAGCCTGAGTCTAATAACATATGAAGATCGGTACCCATTCTCCTTGTACTCTCAGGTAAGCTGTGCCCTGTGGGCACTCGCTATGTGTAGGTGTTGGGACTTAAGCTTTCCATTGTTTTGGTTCCCGCACAGGGTTACCCAGTCTTCATTCAACGGATATTTTGTTTGGAGCGTTCAATAATCCTCCGTGTTTATTATTGTGGTGTTATAATTTCAGCCATTCAGGCCTGCTCAGACAAACCCGGTCCCATTTATGTGTGTCTCCTTTCTTGCAATCTTTCCCCTTCATGACCATATTTAATCATACTAGAGTATGCCACCGGTGTATAGGTGAGGGAGCGACCTTTTCAATCTGGCTTTAGGGGTTCAATTCCTGCCTTTGCGTACGATTTAAGGCAAGGACACTGTCTGTAGCATCGCCCAGCAACTGGCAGCCTACCCACTTAACCTCACTGGTGGTGCCATCATGGTGACTGGGAAAGTATCTGCAGGCAGTCCTGCATGAGCACAATTCATTTTCCGTGCATGACCTTTGGAGGAAAGAGCTGCAGCACCCTCAGTTGCCTTGCACAACCATCCGCTCTTGATCTGTGTTGGGTTTGAACCTTCTCTACCCAGGGGCGAATATAAAGTCTTACTCTCCTGCATCCAGGTTGTAGGTTATTCTTAATTGCGTCCCTCTTAGATGGGTTAACTTTCTCTCTTATATCTAGTCTGCTATTCCTTTCACACCTCTGTCCCTCTCCATGCTTAAAACCCAGTCAGTGTGGTTCTTCCCTATTCTTGAACAAGCTGTTGCCCTTGCTGGCAGCATAGGTCATGGTTTTTCAGCATGGCTGCCAGTTGTCAAATCCATCCCCCTTCTAGACCCGCCAACTCCCAAAGTCTAGAAGTTGGTGGTATGTGGACTCAGTTCACTGCTGGCCTGGGGGCGGTATTCTGAACCTCCAAGTTTTGTGGCCCAAACTTCACTGCTTTCTGTTTCCCCATTGTTGCCACCACGGCCCTCTGCGAACAAGCTCTGGACTTATAGTTACTGAGTCTACATCTGGTGTAGCTTTTCTTTCCCTGGCATTGGTAAAGGAAGTCTTGGGGTATTCCTTGGTGAACTCTTGTCCCATCTCTATGCTCAACTGTTGGGATCTTGCTTGGCTTCTTATTTTGGGCAAACCGTGCTGACATAAAGGTCCCAGGTGCCGTTTCCCCGAGGAAGTTGCTCAATCACTGTTCCTCCCTTACTTGCTTCGGCTTGGTTTCTTCGTTCTCCCATCATTGTTTTAATGGACCAGAACAACCCCACGAGCTGGATGGATGGTCTCATATTTGACTTTTGCCGTCACGGAAACCCTTCTCCTTGAATCTGACAACTTGAAGGTTCTTACGCTCTTTGCAGTCAATATTGCATCACTTCTCAGAGAGCGGTCTCAGTATTACCCTGGTGTCATGGCCATCAGGCAGGGGTTGTATACATTTAGGATATTGGTTGCATCTTGGGAGACGAGAGGGAGGATGGTTGCAATGGGACAAATAGGGTTCTTTAGCCCGGGTTCTGCCAGAAGGAACCTCATGGATAGTGATAGAATATTGCGGCTGCACCGGAGGAAAGGGTAGGGATGTTAGGGATTTATCAGTGTAGGATTTTCCTTGGTTATATAAAGGGGTGCGCTCCTCTTAGATTGACTTTCCTCATCCAACAAGGTAATTTCCGGTCTATACCTGTACTTCGGAATTACAACTTTGTTTCTTTCTCACATTACTAGAACCTTGGAACCCTGACCCTGAACCCCAAGACCATATCCCTGAACCCCTTGAGCCCTGATACCAACACATCTTGTTTGTACACTTGCTCCCTACTGTTGTCTGGCCTAACATGGTGTGCCTTGAACTGTCTGGCCTGAACACCGCACAGACTCTCCCTGTTCCACAGGGGTAGTCGATTCTCAGCTATCTTTGTCCATGCCATTTCTTGGACCTTGGCCTTGATGTTCAGGTTTTTGTTCTTCTGGAGAAACTTCTCAACGTCCTTCTCGTACTTGATTTTCACTATCTGCCCCAAAGGTTTCCGGTTCTCTTTGATCAGTCACAATCCTATCATTACCTCTGGTCTAAACTGTTTGCTCACCTGCAATTCAGGGCAAGTGTAACCGGTATGGGTACTAGGTTATTGTTTCATGTGCCATCGGTTGATACACAAAAGGTTTTATGTTTGGTTTCACAGTATTACTTGATACTTGTATTGTTTCGTGTGCTATCGGTTGATACATCCAAGGTTTTGAAATATGGTTCGCAGTAGAGATGGGAGATAAGTTGTATTTAAGGACCGCTGATATCTGCAATGGAAACAGCAGACTTCGACTGACAATATTCTAAATATACTTGGTTGAATGGTTGCTTCTTTGATCTCCTATTACACCCCTTCGAACCCTCCTTTAGTAAGTAGAGCTCATTTCTTGTTGATTAAGAAGCCACCTGCCCCTATCGTACCGCTACGTGATCAGGGCCCTCCCCGAACACGTTACACTTTTTTTAACCGCAGCAGGTGGTTAGAAACCCGAGTGGACCTGGTCTGATCAGCCTGCGAAGAGTCCAATCCGAAGCTAGCATTGGGGAGCGGCAGAACCAAGAAATGGTCAGCTCCGCCAACACACAACACTATTGAGTCACTAGAGACTTGGAGTGGTAAGTAAGTCCACCGGGAAGGTCTTACCAAGAAAAGACAACCCAAGAAGAAACAAGGACCCAAGAGCGACTTTGCAATCGACAAGGCGGCAAGACAGATCACTCTAGACCTAGCCACGCAAACCTTTAGCGAGTCAACAGATGAGTTAGCTAAAGCCGCAGCTACCCTTTCCGGGCTATTCCCCCCGAGCCCTAGCACAGGAAAGGCACCTGCACAACCCAAGAAAGAACGTTCCCCAATCGAATCCCCAAAGGAAACTGACGACGAAAGAGAAGAATCGGACCATACTGTACCGCCAGGATCGCCAGGCGATTCCCCAGATGATTCCTCAGACGACTCATCAGACCGTTTATCAGAAAACAACTCCAGAAACGACGAATCTGAACACAATATGTCTGATGGAGAATCCGCCGCGTGACAGGCGCCCAAAGTCAAGCTCCCGCTACCACCCACATTCGCGGGTGAGAAAGAGGAGCTGAAGCCAGAAGCATTTGACCGATGGGTGACAACTACACCCCAGTACTTTGCCCTACATGACGTGGACAAGACAAAGGAAGGAAGTGGAGTGTACTTCGCAAGTTTCTGTACAGGGAACGCGGAAGAAGCATATCACCAGGCCATGAACCACTATGACATCAAGGAAAAGATGCGAGGAACCACGCTGATAAGGTACTTAAAGGACAGATTCCAATCATCGCGGAATACCGAAGAACTGTACAAGAAATTCCAAGATATCCAACAAGTACGGAACGGGAAAGTGTATGGGATAACACTGGTGGCGATGGACCTTTTAATGTATCATGGCCGGTTGCCTAATGGAACCGTGTCACAGGATACACTGCGGCAGAGACTATACGAAGCCATGCACGCAAAACTATGACAGGAAGTAGAACCTATGGACGTGGAAGGAGATTCCTTTGACAGGATAGTCAAGCGAGCAGAAGGCATGGACGTCATCCTTTATGAAACAGGAGTTTACCGCACAAACACACCCCAACAGCGAAGCGGCAAGAGATCATCCTCGCATGAGAACACAAAAAGGGAAAAGCCGTACCCTAAGGAACCAAATGATAAGAAAGATAAGAGGCAGAAAAGACGCGAGGAAGGAACATGTTTCAAATGCGGGAAAAAGGGGCACTATGCAAAGGACTGCTATACCAAAAGGGAAAAGGGAAAAGGGCAAACTGATGTGGAAGCTCAAACCACATGGAAACCACTGACTACGATGAAGTGGAAATCACCTCAGTGGAGATAGAAAGCTTACGGATGGAACCAACAATGGCGATAAGACCCCGCGATACGCTAGAAGGAACGATTCTGATAGAAGGCCACCCGGCAAAGGTACTGTTTGATACAGGAACAATCGGGTGTGACATAATTAGCAGTACCTTTATCTCCACCCATGGAATACCCATGGACCTTCTACCGAAACCTTCAACAGTCAACATGGCTATGAAAGGATCCCGCTCATCAAGCCACAAGGAATCTGGGCTAACTCGGGAAATTGGAAAAAAGAATTGGAATAATCAAGAAATGTTGGTAGGAAATCTTGCAAAATATGATGCCCTAATCGTAATGCATTTCCTAAAAAACCACAATGCACTTATCAGATGTGGGGATACAGCTGTGGAGTTTCCCGATGACAAACTAAGAGTACTTTGCAGACCAACAAGCAGGGAGCTGCGAGCCGCTGTCTCTGACGCCACAACAGCATCATTGTGGGAAGAATATCAGGATGTGTTCCCGGACAAGGGTCCTGAAACACTACCCCCGGTACGCAAGATTAACCACCATATTTGGCTGAAAAACCCCGCCGATCTAAAGAACCCACCGACATACTCAATTCCGGAAGCATGCAAAGGAAAGCTTATGGACGGGATAAACGGAAAGCTGCGAGCCGCAGTGATTGTACAACAGGAAGTCTCTGGAGCGGCACCTATGTTTGTACAACCAAAGTCAGATGGAAGAATCCGCCCTGTGGTAGATTTGAAAACTTTGAAATAACAATACAATCATGGATAGTCCAGCCATCCCCAACCAACAACAAATCCTTAACCGAATAGGAAGAGCAAAGTTCCGAAGCAAGATTGACCTGAGTGACGCATACTTCCAAACACGGGTGGACAAAGACAGTGTGAAATTCAACTCTTTCAAGACCCCGTTTGCAGGATTTGTTAGCAAAGTAATGCTACAAGGGGATATGAACGCACCTGCCAGCTGTATACGAATAATGGAGGACCTCCTGAGCGAATTCCTACATGATTTTGTATGGGTATACATTGATGAGATTCTCATATTCTCGGACACGTCCGAAGACCATGAGAGGCACATACCCCAGGTATATGACTGACTCTGGGAAGCAAAATTCTATGCGAGCAAGAAAAAATCGGTATTGTTTGCGGACAAGCTGGAAGTACTAGGACACATAGTGGGCAATGAAGGAATCCATGCCTCAGCCCAGAAAATGTCATCAATTGCATGCTGGAAAACACCGCAGAATAAGAAAGAATTACAATGCTTCTTAGAAATCGTGAATTATGTGGCCCAGTTCCTCCCACATCATGCTACCCTAACAGCGCCATTAACGGACGTAACAGGAAACGCGGAATTTGTATGGACAACCGGACATCAAACCGCATTTGAAATGGGCAAGGAGCGTATTGTCGACCACTGGGTCATGCGGCCAATAGATATACGAAGCAAGAAACAAATCAGGTTAGTCACAGATACGTCGGACTTAGAAATAGGAGCTTGGGTTGGACAGAGACCCACATATGAGACAGCTCGACCAGCCGCGTTGCACAGCAGAAAATTCACGAACGTACAGACCAATTATGGAACGACTGATAAAGAGGCCCTAGTGATAGTTGAGGTGCTTGACCGGTTCCACAATGTGCTAATGGGAAATACATTGACAATAGTTACGGACCACCAACCCCTAACGTCTCTATGAACCGCAAAGAACCTCAGTAGAAAGCAAGTTAGATGGCTCAGTGCCTTGGGAAAATATGACGTCAAAATAGTCTACATGCCCGGAAGCAGGAACTATTTAGCTGATGATCTTTGCCGGATGTACAAGAACGAAGCAGACTTGAACCCTCTCTATGTCCACAACTATACAAGAGAAGTGGGTGATATCTTCCACAATATGGTATACGAACAAGAATCAAACGCAATAGAGCCTGAGCAACAAATCTCCCCTACCTCCGCTCATTACTCATACACAGCATACCCCAATGTGGCCCCTGTGCCCCCCGAGAGCCCTTGTTCGATTGTTGCAGAAAATGACTGGGGAGATGAGTGCACCTTATGGAGCACGCCACTAGAAGAACTCCAACATAGCGAACTTCACTACCTGCATTGTTACGTGGATCATTGCCCATACCATCAAACAAAGATCAAGTTTATGAATAACCACCCTAGACAAAGAAATAAATCAACCTCTCGACCTTCAAGTGAGGGACCGAGTCCCCCGACCATGGAACCTGACCCAAGCCCTCCGGAGTCCCCCGTGGTCGGTAACTGGCAGTGGCAACAAACTATTGGTGGAAGACCCAGTAGTGCAGGAGAAGGGCCGTCCACACTAATCCAGCCGACACCCCGGTCCTACGCGATCCCTGCAATACTGAACCCAGAAGCCATGATATTTCGAATGCCAGGGCGAGATGACCCACAACCGATTTGATGAGGAGAACAAATAGAAAACTTTATGAACGATACCATTGTTTCTGTAATGCCCCGACAATGGATCAGTACCGTCGCGGACTATATGAGATCTTAGAAGAAGAGGAGGAGTATGACCAACCCAAAACCGGACGAGGAAGTGAGATGGAAGATGAACGAGATATCTCCCAAACAGTCAATAAAATGATTGGAACATTTCGAGCCTATATGGTTGCGGCATACCGAAAGGAACCAATCTGGAGAAAGGTCAACGAGAACATAGACTCGAAGGGAGATCTATCCTCTTATTCGATCGCAAATGCCATGCTATACGCAAAAACAAGATATGGGGAAGAATGCCTATACATCCCAAAAGGGCCCGCCTTTGGGAACACTGCACTAAGACAGTGCGTTATAGCCGAAATCCACAACAAAGGTCATCACGGTGCTGCACAGAATCTATGCTACACCACCGAATACCTGTTTTGGCCCGAAATGCAGATGGATTTTAGCAAATATGCGGCCCAATATCATGCTTATCAAACCAGCAAAGAACCCACGAAATTAACGGCAGGAAAAGCCCGACAATCGTCCTGCCACCAGAAATTTTCGAATCAATCGGCATTGACATTGCAGGATCCTCCTACAATTTATGGGGATACGATAGCATCCCAGTAGCCATAGATAGGTTGTCATGATTCACGTGGCTCATACCAACAAACAAGGAAGTTACGGCAATAACAACTTGGGAACTGCTATGCAATAAAATATTTGCACCTCACGGCCATCCGGCAACGATAGTAAGCAATGCGGACCCTCGGTTTGAATCACACGTGTGGAGACAACAGTGCCGATTGCTAGAAATTGAACACATCAAAGCAGCACCAGGCCACCATGAGACAAATGGACCAGTGGAATGAAAGATACGAGAATTGAAGACAGCACTCCGAAACCTGGTCAATCTAAGACAAAACAATTGGTTTGATGCGATACCTGAAACAGCGACCTACCTGAATGCCGGATGGTCTGAGACCCTTGGTATGTCACCATACAAAGCTGTTTTGGGAAAAGGCTACCCACTGCTCCCTCTAGAGAACTTCAAGAACTCTGCAGTACCAGCAGTGGACGAATTATTAAACAGACACCAAGCAGTCCGGAACACTGCATTCAATGCCATCAAGCTGGCGCGATTCGGAAGTACCAGAAGAGCAGCAAAACGATGCAGACACCATACACCAATTGGGATAGGTAACCAACTACTGGTTTACAGAAGCCTGTTTGCAACTGAATCAGGAAGAAGTAAGCAATTACAACCTCGCTGGAGAGGACCATTCAAGATAGTTGGATACAATGACCATACAGAAAGCTACACAGTAGAAATGGATGGACGAACGTACAGACACCGCAATGCAACCTTCCAAGCATCAACAGTAAAAAGGTACCTTCCTAACGCCGATACCAAGTTCCCGGGGAGAAGCCGTGAAAAACCACCTGCGATCGTTGTCCATGAAAAACCGGAAGGGGCAGTGTGTGCAATGCGAGATCATAGGAGGTGGTATGATCGCGACCAATTCCTAGTGGCGTGGGAAGGATACCCAGAAACGGAAAATAGCTGTGAACCCGTTGAGGGATTGGAAAACGCAAGGGAATTAGTCAACCAATGGTGCGCAGACAACAAGCCGGTGGACGAACTACCCGCTATGATTAACCATGTAACAGTGGCATGGAGTGCAACGCTACCGGAAATTCAACACCTGCGGCCGGATACGAATGCAGGAATACAGGAGGGATTCCGGTCGGCACATTTCGAAAGCGACTTTGAGAGCAGTGAAGATGAGAATCTGGTAATAGAGTATGAAGCAGCATACTTGGAACAACCAGCGGAAGCCGGGTACTGGGCGTAACAGCAGAAAGAACAAATACCATCCAATAGCCTTACGATGTCAAACTATGCGCAAGCACCATGGAGACTACGCCATCAGCTAATGGGACTGTTGGTGGACCGTGATATTATCCCTAGACGATACCTTACACACCAATTCTTCATACACATTTGCAACAACTGCTTAGAGATAACAGTGGACTCCATGGGACGGATGTGGGGGGAAACACTATCAGACGTACTCCGGTTCGGTGGCAGGTGCTACCTAAGTACAGAAAAATGTGATGTATGTGTGGAAACGGAAGAAACCGTAGTTAAGTACCACCTACCTTCGAAACTAAGCGAGACCAACGAATACCACCCACCTTCGAACCTAAGCAAGACCAATGGATACCACCCAGTTTCGAGCCTAAGCGAGACTACCACGGATATATAAATACTACCTACCGGAGCACCTAAAACTAAAACTACTTCAAATACCTCATACCAAACAAGCACCACAAGAAAAATATTACCCCTACTCTTATACCACAATCGATAATGTCCAACTACGATGCACTCAACATACCAGATCGCCAGGAGGTAGTGGGACACTTATTACACTTGGGAACAATCCCATATAGTGCACACTGCCTAAAGTTCTATATCGACTCCTGCAGCGATTGCTACAATATTGATGTCGAAACCCAGGAGTGGGAAGGACGAATGGTCCAGTGGTGGCTTGATTTACCACACTACTGGGAATCAGGATGTTTTGTGCACGAGGCACCTTGTGCAAGATGCCTGGAGAGATGATTGGAAGGCACGGAATGGATGCTACAGGACGATTGGAGACTGTTGCAGGAGAGTGATGACGATAAGGATGGGTCCTAGAGGGACTTTACGTAAAATAGCAGAATTACCGGCTATTTGGATTTCTTAGGTTTTGTTGTTTGATGAAATTGTTATTTTGTTTTGGGAGTATAACCGGTATAGGTACTAGGTTATTGTTTCGTGTGCTATCGGTTGATACAGACAAGGTTTTATGTTTGGTTTCACAGTATCGCTTGATACTTGTATTGTTTTGTGTGCTATCGGTTGATACACAGAGGGTTTTATGTTTGGTTTCACAGTATCGCTTGATACTTGTATTGTTTTGTTTGCTATCGGTTGATATACACAAGGTTTTGAAATATCACTCACACTAGAGATGAGAGATAAGTTGTATTTAAAGACCGCTGATTTCCGCGATGGAAACAGCAGACTTCGACTGACAATATTCTAAATATACTTCGTTGAACGCTTTCTTCTTTGATCTCCTATTACACCCCTTCGAAGCCTCCTTTAGTAAGCAGGGCTCGCTTATTGTTGATCAAGAAGCCACCTGCTCCTATCATACCGCGACGTGATTAGGGCCCACCCCGAACACGTTACAGCAAGTGGTATCCTTTTGAGCTCTTTCATGCTCTTCCTATACCAATTGCTGCAGCCTGTTGTGTCAGTACCCTTCGTCCTTCCCAGGGCATATACAATTCTATCTTTGACCTCTATTCATGTCATGGAATTTCGGCCAAAGCAGTCATGGATTGCATGTAGCCAGGTTTTAATATTCTGGTAGAACTTTGCTTTGCATACAAAATGAGGGTCGGTGGGTTTCTCCTGATGCAATGCAGTCTGTCGAGCCAACCCCTTGGCCAGCTGCAACATTCTTCTCAGTTCCTCCGCTACCTAGGTCACCCTGAGCCTTCCTGCAGGTCGCTCACCTGTCTGGCAGCCAGGTCCTTCTCTGCCATTGTCTGATCCATTGTTTCTGGAGTCCGGGTCTCCCGCTCCTCCTACTACATTGGCAGGTGCAACAGCCTCTCCCCAGCCAGCCTCCCTTGTTTCTGGTCAGCTCTCTCCCTCTGCAGGCCTCTTCCCTTTATCTTGTTGGGATGGCTCCAACCATCCCCTTTCCTGTTTTCCTATCCTGGGTTGACCTCCCACGATGCGAGCCTAATGCTACTGGTACCAATGCCATCATCTCTCTCAACCGGTGGACGAAGAGCTAGCTCATATTCTGCTCGATGTCCCTTACCCCGGTTCTTAACTTCTTCTTCATTGTCCTTACCTCAGTGACGAACTGCAGTTCTGGGTCTCCTGATGACACAGTTCCTCTTTCCACTTCTTCTGGAGTTTATCCAGCCCTCTTTAGTGCTCTTGATCTCTACTAAGCGATTGCCTGATGGAGCATCCCAGGTTGTGGTGCAGCTGCCCACCTAAGGCTACTTGTTGATCTGATTGCTCATCCATGTGGGTGAAAGCGGCTTCAATTGCCCCCTTAAACCTGGTAATGCCTGCGACCACCTCTTCTTCTACTTTCCAGCTCCTGCTCTGCCAGAGTGTCAGCCTATCTGCTACCAGTTCTTCCCCTTGCAGCAGTCATTCGCTTATGTGTACAAGGCCTTCTCCCGCCTCTTTTCCCTTGTCCGATAGGGTCCCAAAGGTGACCGTCCCACCTGGCTGGGTTTTAGTTCCACTTCAATCTACTTGGCTGATCAGTGTCCCAATGCATGCAGTGAAGGCACTGAAGTTAGTAGTCCCAGAGGAAGTCGTGGGTCCAGTGTGTGGCCTTTGTCCAGTGCACTTCCTCACTGCGCTCTGGGTTACAACACTTAGCACAGGTGGTCTCTAAGGGTTTCTAGGTCTGGGCATAGCGTCTAGTCGCAGCCATGGAATGTCACACCCTGGCCCTGGTGGTGCTGGTGGTGGTAGATATCGGCTATCTTTGCCTAGCCCATATGCACTTATCACAATTTGCTGCCTTTCCACATACCACACATTACAATTGCTAGAATCCGCAGATCCTTCATCACTCCCGGGTTGCAACATCTTGTCTTCTTTCGGTACGAGTATAATGGTTTTAAGGATCCAGTTGATCCTGTGATCAATGACCCAGAAGGCAACATTGTCATCTTGGACAACCTCGCCCCAGGTGAGATCAAAGTCAATCACCTATATGTGCACGTTTCCTCCACGGTGGGTTTGGGATAGGCCCTGCTCGTGGAGGGTGCTAGATAGAGAGTCCTCTAGCCTGATTAGAGAATGGGGTTGTCAGCCTCGATAGTGTCGAAGACTTTATTGATTTAGTTTTACCCGATGGCGAACTTTAAGTACCAGCTAGTCATACCCAAGGCCCGATACTCCACAAGGTAATTCCTAGGAATGCTCACTATGCTGCTAGCAAGATAAAAGCATTGAGGTTGTCTTGTATCATGAATGTATTGATAAGATCTCGTCTGCATCACTGTTGATGTCTGCAAAAGTATGGAAGGTACCACAATATTTGTATTCCGCATCCCAGTGTTTGCGGACTATGTAATCCTCTTATCCCTTCTGCACTACTCTGTGACAAACTCCGTAGACCCTGAAAACCTTTACACCACCTGACTCTGAATTCTTCAACCAACGGAGTAGGTGTCCCTACCCCTCTCCGCACAATGTTCGCTCTAGTTATCGTCACCTGAACCATTTCAGACGGGCAAGCAGCTACTGGCTCTTTGTTTGCATATGAAGTGATCAGCTCCGACGACAGACTTATCAATACAGGTCGATTCCTCATCTGTCTGTATCAACCTGCAGGAGGCATTCTTTCTTCTTATGGCACCAGGGGTGTTTAGTCCTCTTGCCATTCGTAGTTACCATTGCACATGGTAGGCCTGACACCAGCTCTGCCTGGTCATGGTGTTGGGTATGGATGAACAATTATCTCTTGCATGTCGTTCTCTCTTCAGGATTTCCTAGGAATTCCTTCACCAACCGACTTGTTATTTGGTCTTCATGCCTTCTAGGGAGCCAGGGACTCCTGTTGGAGTAGCTGACCTCCTCCCAGTTGGCATCCATCGGTTGGCACAGGTGAGGCATCTTTGCAGGCGTTTATCTCCACAACCAACCACGTGAATTAACTCGTTCAACCTCATTGGGAGAGGTGAGAATCCTCTTCTAGGAATTCAATGCAAACGTGTCTGTCAGCAACCTTCTGGGGTCGCAAAATTGCAGGTTTATTGCTAGCATCACCTTCGTAGAATTTATTCAATTCGCCACATACTCCAATGGACTCTTGGATCAAACACATGCTGTCTTGGCGATAATCACATGACATGCCCGTTACCCTATACCAGTTCATCTTATGTGTAATAGTTCTCTTCGCCTCCTATTCCCTGTCCTCCACCTTGGCTTTGGAAGGCCACTCCTAGCCCATGCTAGTATGGGTTGTGTTGTGGGTGACAATAGTCATGGTGTCCCATCTGCCTTGTAGCCTCACGTGAGGCAATACAGTTTATCTGATTGTGATTTGACTCCACCTGGAGTTTGTAAGGGAATGCTTAGTGGAACTGACAGATTGCGAGTCCTGCATTTTCCCGGTTCTCTGAGGGATACCAAGTGTTGCCCTGTTCCTGAGGCTAACCTGTCCTATTGGCGGGATATTCTGGTTTCCCATAGTGTTGTCTTGCGTCAATTATTCTGCAAAATTCATATTCATCTTCTGCATCTATCGTGATAGGCTGAGGGGGAAGTATTCCTTGACAAGGTAGTTTATTATTTGAGCAAAGTTCAGGGAGTGTGATGTGGTATCTGTTCTATATGGTCATCTGAGGTGGTAGGTCGAGCTTATAAGCATAACTCCCCACTTTTGCCAAGATCTTAAATGGTTCAATTTTGTCCTAGTCGAGTTTCTTTAATGGTGATTGCGGCATGACGATCCCTGTTTACAGCGTTTCATGAAGTGGCACCACATTGTTTAAGACTGGTATCTTGGCTTTGGTCACAGGATCTAGAGCCTCGTGTTTCAGATTCTGTCTACAATTTGCATAAAATACAGTTTTCTTTATCATTTCTTGTCATCCGTTGGTGTGGGTGGACTCTGCCATTGGTAGAAGTTCATTCCGGTTATCCTTCTTATAGTTGATATATGCATGCAGATATTGTTCCAATATCTTGTTGACCAGTTTGGTCTAACCATCTGTTTGTAGATGAAATGCTGTACCCAATCTCTATTGGATACCCAGTTTTCCTGCAGTTTCCTTTCACACATCTGCAGTGAATAGTGATCCTCTATCTGTGATCACAGATTTTGGTAATCTGTGGAGTTGAAAGATTTCCTGCAGAACGATCAAGGCCAACTGCCATGGCATCATGTCATTTTTGCATGAAATAAAATGACTCATTTTAGTCAGGCAATCCAGTACCATGAGGCTGGTATTATGACCATCTGCCAGGGATAAGTCTGTGAGAAAATGTATGGATATGGATTATTTCTGGCTTGTTGGGTGCTTCATTCAGGTGCAGAAGCTGGTAAGCTGTGTCTTGTATGACCGCTGTCCACACACAGAGATTACTGTTCTTGACATCTTGTTTGATTATTTCTCATATTCCTGGCCAATAGTATTGTTGGTATACGAGGTTACTGTTTTTTGCTGTTCCTCCATGACCTGCTGCTGGTAGGTCATGGTTTCTTGGTGTCAAATCCATTCAGGGTTTGTCATTATCTGGCATCCATATCTTCTTATTGTACTTGTGCCATGGTTGTGGCTGTTCCACAACCGTGGGCACTCTCAAGAGAGTGCCCGACAGCGCAACTCTCGTTTAGAGCTCAAAGGTCCCTTAGGCGTTGCCATAGAAACTTTGTTTCTATAGAAACCATATTGTGATACGAACCCTATTATGAAAATTAATAATATCATTTTACAAGTATATTAGTTCAATGATTTACTAGTACTCACCTTGGCTATCAGAAAAGAGCTGAGCGTGCTGAACGCTGGCCCTTGATAATGGAAAAAAAGACATATGTTAAAGAAAGGTGTATGATTCAGTCCTATGAAAAAAAAGTATCAAAAATGATAGTTTCTGGTATCAAACAACAAGCAAGGCTGCAGAAAGAAATGTAAAATAGAATATTATATTTATATACCTAAATAGAAGTTTGAGACTCTATTTATCTATTCAGGTTTTAAACCACCAGTTTAACCTAAACTAAGTAAGCAAAGTTAACTCCTGCTCTATTGAACCTAAACAGTAATTTAATTTTGTAATTGAGCTAGTTTGAAAATATTGATACAAATAATTCCTGTTCTAGAAAATATTGTACAGGTATTCCCACCTTACCGGCTACTTCCTATTGTATGGGTTGTTGTAAGGCTAGTGTTATGTTGTGTTGAGCTATGTTGTTTCTATGGCAAAGCCTCAGAGACCGTTAAGCTTTAAAAGGCCGTTGAGCTGTCGGGCACTCTCTGGAGAGTGCCCATAGTTGTGAGCCAGCGAGCAGCCACAACCTTGGCACGAGTACCGGAGGTAGTTGCCATCCCACTTGCATAGCCCCTGTGCGAGATCTTTCGTTTACTTATCTTCCTTTTCCAGCACTTGCCTTATCTGCTGGATTCTCCAGTCCTTTCCGCTGATTTCCTTACTTGGGTGGTATACATTACCTTGAATCTCGACCATTTGCATCACTTTGAAATACTTTCCTTCTGGCTGTAGTATTCCTCGTCTCCTAGCCATCTTTTCATCTTGGTTGCCCTTTGGTCGGTCCATTGCTTGCCTTCTGAGGGCTTCCGGCTTTCCTCCTTCCTTCCCTGATTGATATTCAATTTCCCAGTCATGTTGCCTTACCTGCTTCATGCAACATATTTGGCGGTCATTCAGCTCCTTAGGCGTCATGAATGGCAGCGAATTCTTTTGGTCGCTTCAGACCTTGGTACTCTGGTTGGTGTTTTGGATACAATGTCTTCACCCTTGAGCAGCTTGAACAATTACTTGTAGCGCTTTGTCATATCTATCATAGTTGCATTCGGTTGCTGCTATCATTTTGGATCGGTTTGCGGGTACTCTCCCTTGGCTGTCCTTGCACCGCTGTGCTAATATCACGGAGTATACACACTTCGATGCATCTATTTCAATCCTTGTTTCCCGCACTGGGTTGAAATATACCACTATTAGGGTACTGGTTACTGTTGTTCTTAGCTCGATGAATGGTTTGTCATGTTCACTTCCCCAGTTCCAATTGACGTCCTGTCTAAGGAGGTGGTATATTGGTTTCGCCATTCAACCAAAGCCTTCAATAAAGTGTCGGTAGAAGTTGCAAAGGCCTATGAAGAACTGGATCCCTTCACCATTTTTTCGTGCTCCACATTCCCATATTGCCTGGGTCCTGTCTGGATCCATTTGAACTGCTTTTTGGTTGATGATGAAGCTGAGGTATTCTATCTCCTTCCAGTGAACCTTGCACTTCATTGGTTTGACCTTCATTTCCCATATCTGTATTGCTTCTACAATATTGTAGACTGTTCGGGATTGTTCCATATTCCTGGAATATATGAGTATATCATCTAGGTAGACAATACAGCAGACATCCAGGTATTGGCCCAACACTTCGTTGATCAATTGCTGGAGGGTGGCTGGCACGTCAGTTAGCCCAAATAGCATAACCAGATACTTGTATGTTCCATATCATGTCGGGAATGTTGTCTTCTATTCATCTTCTGGTTTGATCTCCATGTTGTGATATGCTTCTTTGACATCGAGTTTCATCAAGCATTTTGCTGATCCTGGTTGATTTATGGCCTCAGAGATCGGCAGTAGTGTGGACTGATGTTTCTTTGTTATTTCATTGAGGACACGGTTATCTACATACAATCGCGATTTTCCCTGCTTCCTTCTTATGAATATAATTGGTCATCCTTCGTCCGCAAAGGAGTCTCTCATCCATCTACTTGGGAGGTCCTGCACCGTGTAGGCCTGCAGTCCCAGAGGTTCCTTCTCAGCTAGTAGGTAGCCTGCTTTTTGTGTGGAACTCAGCATCTTTCAAGAACTCGACCTCCAACTCTTCTCCTTTCCAATGTGGGGAGTGTTCGTTACGGGGCAGGGGGTGGCGGGTTTTACCCATGACGGTCCCGCTGTTATATGGGCCCGGGGGGCGTATTTCGTATGTCCTCCCTGCCCCACCCCCGTCCGGGGCCTGACCCTGGTCTTTCCCTGAATGGGCCCCCGTTTCTTGCCATGGAAATTTGACGGGGCCCCATTCAAGGCATGGGCGGGGCGGGGCCCCTCGCGGG